>SJXQ01009089.1:42082-245359 GCA_006408695.1 Aepyceros melampus
GTACAGGTTTATCATTACCATCTTTCTAAATTCCATATATATGTGTAAGTATACTGTATTGGTGTTTTTCTTTCTGGGTTACTTCACTCTCCAACATAAATCACAGCAGGATCCTCTATGATCCACCTGCCAGAATACTGGAAATAAAAGCAAAAATAAACAAATGGGATCTAATTAAAATTAAAAGCTTCTGCACAACAAAGGAAACTATAAGCAAGGTGAAAAGACAGCCTTCTGAATGGGAGAAAATAATAGCAAATGAAGCAACAGACAAACAACTAATCTCAAAGATATACAAGCAGCTTATGCAGCTCAACTCCAGAAAAATAAATGACCCAATCAAAAAATGGGCCAAAGAAAATTTTAAATGACAGATTAATTGGAAATATATTTCCTACTTACTGAATAGAAGGTTCAATATTGATAAAGTAAAAGTCACTCAGTCATGTCCGAATCTTTGTGACCCCATGGACCTTGGAATTCTCCAGGCCAGAATACGGGAGTGAGTAGTCTATCCCTTCTCCAGGAGACTTTCCCAATCCAGGAACTGAACTGGGATCTTCTGAAGGCAGATTCTTTACCAACTGAGCTATCAGGGAAGCCTTAGTCCAAGTACTAACCAGGCCCAACTCTGCTTAGCTTCCAAGATCAGGTGAAATTGGGCATCTTCAGGGTGCTATAGCCACAGAGAGGCCGTATTATATATTTATAAGCTGGTCAACTATTCTTAATTTTACCTATAGATTCAACACAACCCTGATGAAAATCCTAGCAAGCTACCTTTTGGATATTGAAGAACTGATTCTAAATCTGTATGGAAAGGCAGAAGACTTAGAATAGCCAACACAATACTGAGAAAGAGGAACAAAATTGGAAAGCAGACTTTCCAGCTTCAAGATTTACTTTATTTTTTTTCTTTTTTTTTAAATTAATTTTTATTTTTTAGTTTGTTTTGCTTTACAATACTGTATTCGTTTTGCTATACATTGACATGAATCAGCCACGAGTGTACATGAACTCCCAATCCCGACCTCCCACCTCATCTACAATAATGAAGGCCGCATGTCATTAGCAAAAATATAGACATATACCTCTATGTTTTCCCAGGTGGCGCTAGAGGTAAAGAACACGTGTGCCAATACAGATGAAATAAGAGACATGGGTTTCATCCCTGGGTGGGGAAGATTGCCTAGAGGAGGAAATGGCAACCCACTCCAGTATTCTTGTTTAGAGAATCTCATGGACAGAGGAGGCTGGTGGGCTACAGTCCATGGGGGCGTAAAGAGTCAGACACAGCTGAAGGACACAGCATAGCAGATACCTCAGTGCAACAGAATGCTGAGCCCAGAAAAAGACCCATACAAATATAGTCAAATCATCTTTGACAAAAGAGCAAGGGCTATTTAATGAAGAAAGGATATTTTTAATAAGCAAAGATAGAATAATTGGACATTTAAATGCAAAAATAAATCTAAATACAGATCTTCCTTGCCATTGTTGTTCAGTTGCTCAGTCGTGCCTGACTCTTTGAGACCCCATGGAATGCAGCACACCAGGCCTGCCTGTCCCTCAGGGTTCTGTTTGGAAAGGGAAAAGACCTTCCTTACATCTTTCATAAAAAGTAACTGAAAATGAATCTTTCATCTAAAAATAATGTTAGCGTGATAAAACAAGTAGCAAAGAGCAAAAAAAATTCTATGTGACTTTGGGTTTGGTGATAAGTTTTAGATACAATAGCAAAAACATGACCCATGAAAAAAAGAATTGATAAATCAGGCTACTAAAATTTTAGCAATCTACTGTGTGGGAGAAACATTTAAGAGAATAAAAAGACAAGCTGCAGAGGAGGAGAAACTATTTGTAAAATATATAACTGATAAAGGAATTATATACAAAATGTAGAAATAATGCTTAAAACTCAACAATAAGAAAACAACTCAATTAAAATGGGAAAAAGATCTGAACAGGCATCTCATAAAAGAAGATTAGTGAAAGTGAAACTGAAGTTGCTTAGCCGTGTTGGACTCTTTGAGACCATGGACCATAGCCTACCAGGCTCCTCCATCCGTGGAATTTTCCAGGCAAGAATACTGGAGTGGGTTACCATTTCCTTCTCCAGAAGATTAAAAAATAGCAAATAATCATATGAAATACATCTATATTTATATATCTATAAATGGGTCGGTATACCCCACATATTCTTTCCTTTAGCAGAAAGGGCCTAACAGACATGACACCCCAGTGGCAATGAGCACATCCCGTGAACAGATCTGGATTTATAATGTTATTTTCTAACAAAAAGGCTCTTTGGAGATATGGTTGATTTAGGTATAGGAAAGGGATAGTACAAGATGAGCCTGGTGCATTTGTAATGTTAAAACGTGGGCTCTAACAAACAAAAGCTTCTCTGAAATTTATAATGGCCCTAAACTTGGAAGGATGGGCATGGCTATTAATAAGGATAAATTGTGCTATATTCATAAAAAGGAATCCTACTCAGAAACCCTACAAAAGGAACAAAGTATTGGTATAAATAAGCAGATGAAAGAATGCTACAAACTTTTGTAGATTGAAATAATGAAACAGGCTTGAAATGTATGTTTTCAGTTCAGTTCAGTTCAGTTGCTCAGTCGTGTCTGACTCTTTGCGACCCCATGAATTGCAGCATGCCAGGCCTCCCTGTCCATCACCAACTCCCGGAGTTCACTCAGACTCACGTCCACTGAATCAGTGATGCCATCTAGCCATCTCATCCTCTGTCACCCCTTCTCCTCCTGCCCCCAATCCCTCCCAGCATCAGAGTCTTTTCCAATGAGTCAACTCTTTGCATGTATGTTCCATGTGCCTCTATTTACTTGAAAGTTTAGAAATGGCACAACAATTCTGTAATGATAGAAATAAGGTTTTTGGTTGCCTGAGGTTGGTTTTGGATAAGTATAGAGTAATGACTTAATACATCAAAGGAACTTTTTTGAGGAAGTAAAAATATCCTTATATTGATTGAGGTGGTAATTATATGCATGTGTACATTTGTCAAAGTCATTGACTTATCCACTTAAAAGTGTGTGAGTTTTAAGAAAATCATTTCTCAATAAAGTTCATTTTAAAAATTCAAGGAGTAGACTGGTTCCAAATAGGAAAAGGAGTACATCAAGGCTGTATATTGTCACCCTGCTTATTTAACTTATATCCAGAGTACATTATGAGAAATGCTGGACTGGAGGAAGCACAGCTGGAATCAAATTGCCAGGAGAAATATCAATAACCTGAGATATGCAGATGACACCACCCTTATGGCAGAAAGTGAAGAGGATCTAAAAAGCCTCTTGATGAAAATGAAAGAGGAAGTGAATAGTTGGCTTAAAGCTCCACATTCAGAAAATGAAGATCATGGCATCTGATCTCATCACTGGATGGAAAATCGATGGGGAAACAGTGGAAACAGTGTCAGTCTTTATTTTGGGGGGCTCCAAAATCACTGCAGATGATGATTGAAGCCATGAAATTAAAAGACGCTTACTCTTTCGAAGGAAAGTTATGACCAACCTAGATAGCATATTCAAAAGCAGAGACATTACTTTGCCAACAAAGGTCCATCTAGTCAAGGTTATGGGTTTTCCAGTAGTCACGTATGGATGTGAGAGTTGGACTATAAAGAAAGCTGAGAGCCAAAGAATTGATGCTTTTGAGCTGTGGTGTCAGAGAAGACTCTTGAGAGTCTCTCAGACTGCAAGGAGATCCAACCAGTCCATTCTAAAGGAGATCAGCCCTGGGATTTCTTTGGAAGGAATGATGCTGAAGCTGAAACTCCGGTACTTTGGCCACCTCATGCGAAGAGTTGACTCATTGGAAAAGACTCTGATGCTGGGAGGGATTGAGGGCAGGAGGAGAAGGGGAGGACAGAGGATGAGATGGCTGGATGGCATCACCGACTTGATGGACATGAGTTTGGATGAACTCTGGGAGTTGGTGATGGACAAGGAGGCCTGGAGTGCTGCAATTCATGGGGTCCCAAAAAGTTGAAAATGACTGAGTGCCTGAACTGAACTGAACTGATGTGTAAAAAACAAATCACTTGAATTTCGTGAAGTTTTACATCTTTATTACTTTCATCCTACAACTTTTATAGAACAGTTGCCTTTTTCAGACTACAATGATACTGATATTCTTTCAAGTTTATCCAAGTAGTCATTTATTTCTTTTGCATATCAAATATTTTATAGCATATATATACTTATTCATATATATATATATTTATATTTAGATATTTAAGTGTCATAAAGAAGAATGAAAAGAGTTACTAAAGTCTCCATTTGATGTATTATACACATGAAAGTACAGCAGGATGAGAGATTACATAAATAATCATAAATTTTTTCTTGGTAAAAGCAATGCATCTGGTTCTAAAACCAGCTGCAAAAATAGACTTGCATTAAATTTCTTTCTGGGTTCCAAAACGACTGCAGATGGTGATTGCAGTCATGAAAGTAAAAGACACTTACTCCTTAGAAAGAAAGTTATGACCAACCTAGACAGCATATTAAAAAACAGAGATATTACTTGGCCAACAAAGGTCTGCCTAGTCGAGGCTATGGTTTTTCCAGTGGTCATGTATGGTTGTGAGAATTGGACTATAAAGAAAGCTGAGCGCCAAAGAATTGATGCTTTTGAACTGTGGTGTTGGAGGAGACTCTTGAGAGTCTCTTGGACTGCAAGGAGATCTAATCAGTCCATCCTAAAGGAGATCAGTCATGGTTGTTCATTTGAAGGACTGATGTTGAAGCTGAAATTCCAATTCTTTGGCCACCCGATGCGAAGAGCTGATTCATTTGAAAAGACTCTGATGCTGGGAAAGATTGAGGGCAGGAGGAGAAGGGGAGGACAGAGGATGAGATGATTGGACAGCATCACCGACTCAGTGGACACGAGTTTGGGTGATCTCTGGGAGTTGGTGATGGACAGGGAGGCCTGGTGTGCTGCGGTTTATGGGGTCACAAAGTGTTGGACACAACTGAGCGACTGAACTGAACTGAAATTTCTTTCTAATTGTCCCTCTGCAAACCTGACTTGAGCTTATGTGTTTGTTATATTTGGCTACTATAGGGAATGTGTTTGGAGACTATGTTCCATCTCTTAATAGAATAAATATCTACTGAAAATCTATAATCGATTAACCTAATCTGTTTCTCCTGAAATCAAAACTCTGTTTTAAGAGCCTAGAACGTTGGAGTTTCAAGATTATATATATGATTTCCTTACCATTTAGGTCACCACAGCAGAAACTAACTATACTCCAATAAAAAAATAATTTTTAAAAAGATATCTGTAAAAACATTAGATCTATGAACATCAACTTGCAAGTTTATTTTATTCTTTAAAAAAATAATTTAAATTCACCAAACTGATATATTTTAATGGTAAGTCTTCTTATATTACCTAGTATTTATTATATGACAAAAATATATGTAACAAAAGTGTGGCAGAAGCGAGAATTAAAGATGGCACTTAAGATTTTGTTTTTCAATTTCCATTGAATAGTTGGGAAATCAGTAAGATAAACTTTAAGAAGCAGGGAAGATTTAGGAAAGAAGGTTGGAATTTTAATATACACCAAATTGATATTCCTATTTTATTTTGTGGAAATTTTGTGGTCCTGGGAGATTGAGAATATTCTTGAGGTCACTTAATTATTCACTGAATATTGGTGGGGGGGTGGGTTAAAATTGCCTGCTGCTCTTTTTGCTCTAGTCTCAAAAGAACACATGCACTCACAATCAGAACTACAAACAATCCCCAGAAATCCTGATTCATAACTTTTAGAGTGAAGTTCAAACATGTATTTTCCAAAGAGAATAAAATTGTAGGCAATTTTAGTGTGCTGACCAGGTTTAGAATGACCACATGCTGCTGCTGCTGCTAAGTCGCTTCAGTCGTGTCCGACTCTGTGCGACCCCATAGACGGCAGCCCACCAGGCTCCCCCATCCCTGGGATTCTCCAGGCAAGAACACTGGAGTGGGTTGCCATCTCCTTCTCCAATGCATGAAGGTGAAAAGTGAATAGTACTATGCAAAATTATCCAACATACAGGTTTCTCTCTTAAAATAAATGTATTTAATATTCAACTTTATTTTCATTCTGTATGAAAACTTGGATTTTGGCTCCTTTTTTCCATTTAAATAACATTCTCAAATGATTTAAAAGCTACTGTAAAATCAGAAATATGATTCTCCTGTGTTATCAAACCACATTCAATTTTCTCAGTCTCACTAGTATACAAATAGAAAAATATGCCTTTCTTAAAGGAGAATGAAATGCAAAATCTGGTCTATAATACTCCCTTTATAGTGCTCTGAAAATGAACGTGAAAGAATATTAGCAAAATGCAGAAACCATCTTGCAGAAATAATAGAGAATATAACATTTGATTTTAAAAATGAAAAATTCTGGTGATAAAATTAAATCCATTGAGAATCTGATTTTTTTAATCAAAAATCTTCTGGTTGCAAGAAAACAACTTCAATTAAATTGGCTCATATAGAAAGAGAAAGATGAGATAATATAGGTCTTAGGAATGAATATAGCCAAGTCTTGCATAATGCAAACAGGAGTAGAAACTAATGTAAAGTTCCTGTCTCACAAAGGTCCAAGGCCGGGTAATTATTTCTCTCAATCTCTCTCCTGCTTCTTTCCAAATCCGTCTGCTATCCATTTCTTTCTTGCCTGTTCGTACTAGCTTTTTCAATTTCCTCATCTTGTGAATAGTTCACTGAATGTCCAGCTCCCATTTCACATTACAGGTTTAGTTCCACCGTGCACTGCCACATACGGCCCCATAACTTAAATTAAAAATTTGAAGAAAACAGTAGAAGGAGGAGAGTTTGAGAGAGAGAGAGAGAGAGAGAGAGAGAGAGAGAGAGAGAGAGAGTGTGTGTGACACACACAGACAGAAATAAAATGGAAAAGGAGAGAAAGAATGAGAGGGGAAAGGGAAAGGAGAGGAAGAGGGGAGGGGGAAGTGGGGGAATGGTAGGAAGTGAATGTGGAAGGGTCAGACTAACAAGAGTGTCAGAAAGATTGATTCCTGCCCAGATAGTGGTAGTTTTGTTGATGATGGCAGAGTCAATCATATTCTGCTAGAGGGAAAATAGGAATATACTAACTAAAATTGCCTCTTCCAGAAGCTGAGAGCAGAAAGAGAGCTAACTATAAAGGATGGTGTGGCATATAACTGACTTAAAATAATTAGAACACTGTGCACTGCTTTTAAGTATTCAAGTCTTTCATCTATTCTTGCTTTTATATCTCTTTAGATCTCTACCTTTGCATTTATGGTATTTTTAGACTGATTTATTATAGGTGTTCTTGACTTTCTCTTCTTTCAAGCTTTCATTGTCGTATTTCTGCAACACATAAATTATACTCATAATCCTAGACTAAACAACTATCTAGAAACATGAGACTGGAGCACCCATCCCATGTTTGAGAATATGGAGAGTTTGCCTACTTGGATTTATAGATGGGAGAACATCACATCCACAAACATCAGAGTTTCCATTTTGATATATTTTTCATCAAATAATTTAAGTGTGAACAAGTGTGTCAATTCTTTTTAAAACTTTGGACTTATAAAAATAGATAAGTTAGACTTGTCCTTTAACAGATATGCCAGGAAAGACCAGACAGAGTATCAAAATGGAGAGATCACTTGTTATCAAACAAAATGATATATCAAGGAAAGAAAATTCTTTTGGGAATAGAGTCTTCAACAGAAATAAAAAAGGAAATAGATTGTTGTTTTTGTTCAGAAGTTCAATCATGTCTGACTTTTTGTGACCCCATGGACTGCAACACACCAGTCTTCCCTGTCCTTCACTATTTCCTGAAATTTGCTCAAACTCAAGTCCATTGAGTTAGTGATGCCATCCAACCATCTCATCCTCTGTCATCCCCTTCTCCTCCTGCCCTCAATCTTTCCCACCATCAGGGTCTTTTCCAATGAGTTGGCTTTTTGCATCAGGTGGCCGAAGTATTGGAACTTCAGCTTCAGTAACAGTCCTTCTAATGAATCAGTTCAGTTCAGTTCAGTCGCTCAGTCATGTCCGACTCTGCAACCCCATGAATCGCAGTGCGCCAGGCCTCCCTGTCCATCACCAACTCCGGAGTTCACTCAGACTCAAGTCCATCGAGTCCGTGATGCCATCCAGCCATCTTATCCTCGGTCGTCCCCTTCTCCTCCTGCCCCCAATCCCTCCCAGCATCAAGGTCTTTTCCAATGAGTCAGCTCTTCGCATGAGGTGGCCAAAGTACTGGAGTTTCAGCTTTAGCATCATTCCTTCCAAAGAAATCCCAGGGCTCATCTCCTTCAGAATGGACTGGTTGGATCTCCTTGAAGTCCCCAGGACTCTCGAGAGTCTTCTCCAACACCACAGTTCAAAGGCATCAATTCTTTGGTGTTGCCTTCTTCACAGTCCAACTCTCACATTACTCCTTGGAAGAAAAGCTATGGCAAACCTAGACAGTGTATTAAAAAGAAGAGACATCACTTGGCTGGCAAATGTCCATCAAGTCAAAGCCATGGTTTTTCCAATCATCATTTATGGATGAAAATTGGACCATAAGGAAGTCTGAGTGATGAAGAATTGATGCTTTACAATTGTAGTGCTGGAAAAGACTCTTGAGAGTCCCTTGGACAGCAAGGAGATCAAACCAGTACTGGTTTGGATTGGAAAAACCATGGCTTTGACTTGATGGGTATTTGCCAGCCAAGTGATGTCTCTTCTTTTTAATACACTGTCTAGGTTTGCCATAGCTTTTCTTCCAAGGAGTAAGCATCTTTTAATTTCATAGCTGCAGCACTGTCCACCTTGATTTTGGAACACAAGAAAATAAAGTCTGCCACTGTTTCCATGCTTCTCCATCTGTTTGCCATGAAGTGATGGTTCCAGATGCCATGATCTTAGTTTTTTTGAATTCTGAGTTTTAAGTCAGCTTTTTCACTCTCCTCTTTCACTTCCATCAAGAGGCTGTTTAGTTTCTCTTTTCTTTCTGCTGCTAGGATAATATCATTTGCATATCTGAGGTTGTTGATATTTCTCCTGGCAATTTTGATTCCAGCTTGAGCTTCATCCAGCCATGTATTTTGCATGATGTACTCTGCATATAAGTTAAATGAACAAGGTGACAAATATACAGCCTTGATGTATTCTTTTCCCAATTTGGAATCAGCCCTTTGTCCCATGTCTGGTTCTAACTGTTTCTTCTTGACCTACATACAGATTTCTTAGGAGGCAGGTCAGGTTGTCTTGTATTCCCATCTCTTTATGAATTTTCCACAGTATTTTGCAGTCCACAGTCAAAGAATTTGCCATAATCAATAAAGCAGACATAGATTTTTTTTCTGGAACTCTCTTGCTTTTTTGATGACCCAATGGATGTTGGCAATTCTGGTTCCTCTGCCTTTTCCAAATCCAGCCTGAAATCTGAAAGTTCATGGTTCATATACTATTGAAGACTGTCTTGGAGAATTTTGAGCATTACTTTGCTAATGTGTGAAGTAAGTGCAATTGTGCAGTAGTTTGAATTTTTTTGGTACTGCCCTCCTTTGAGATTGGAATGAAAATTGATCTTTTCCAGTCTTGTTGCCACTGCTGAGTTTTCCAAGTTGCTGGCATAATGAGTGCAGCATTTCAACAGCATCATCTTTTAGGATTTGAAATAGCTCAGTTGGAATTCCATCATCTCGACTAGCTTTGGCCCTAGTAATGCTTCCTAAGACTCACTTGACTTCACATCCCAGGATGTCTGGCTCTAAGTGAGTGATCACACACATCATTGTGGTTATCTGGGTCATTAAGAATATTTTTGTGTAGTTCTTTGTGTATTCTTGCCACCTCTTCTTCATATCTTCTACTTCTATTAGGTCCACACCATTTCTTTCCTTTTTTTTGTGCCCATATTTGCATGAAATGTTCCCTTGGTATCTCTAATGTTCTTGAAGAGATCTCTAGTCTTTCTCATTCTATTATTTTCCTCTATTTCTTTGCATTGTTCACTTAAGAAAGCTTTCTTATCTCTCTTTGCTCTTCTTTAGAATGCTGCATTCAGTTGGGTATATGTTCCTTTTCTCCTTTGCCTTTTACTTCCTTTCTCAGCTATTTGTAAGGCCTCCTCAGAGAACCATTTTGACCTCTTGTATTTCTTGGAGACGGTTTTGTTCATCATTTTCTATACAATGTTATGAACCTCTGTCCATAGTTCTTCAGGCACTTTGTCTATCAGATTTAAATTCTTGAATCTATTTGTCACTTTCACTGTATAACTGTGAGTATTTTGACTTTGGTCATACCTGAATGGTCTAGTGATTTTCCCTATTTTCTTCAATTTAAGTCTGAATTTTGCAATAAGGAGTTCATGATCTGATCCACAGTCAGCTCAAGGTCCTTTTTTCTGCTGACTTTATATAACTTCTTCATCTTCTATTTCAAAGAATGTAATCAATCGATTTCAGTATTGACCATCTGGTAATGCACATGTATAGAGTTGTCTCTTGTGTTTTGGAAGAGGGTGTTTGCTATGACCAGCATGCTCTCTTGGCAAAACTCTGTTTTGCTTTGCCCTGCTTCACTTTGTACTCCAAGGCCAAACTTGCTGTTACTCCTGGTACCTCTTGACTTCCTAATTTCACCTTCCTACAGTCCCCTCTGATGAAAAGGACATCTATTTTTGGTGTTAGTTCTAGAAGGTCTTGTAGGTCATCTTAGAACCATTCAACTTCAGCTTTTTCAGCATTAGTGTTTGTGTCATAGACTTGCATTATTGTGATGCTGAATGGTTTCCCTTGGAAATGAATGGAGATCATTCTGTTATTTTGAGTGGACTTTAGCATTTACCAAATCTGCCTAAAATGTTTAGAGCAGATTTGTGGAGGATGTGTTGTTATTTAAGTAGCTAAATAAAAGCTCCAAATGGTCCATTTCATGGCCCATTTCTAGTTTTCTCTCTCCTTTTGCCTCCATGTTTATGTATATTATCATCTGAAGCCTACTAAAGTTTTCTGTGGTGATACCTAATTAGTGGAGCATTGTCTGTGAAAGAACAGATTTATGATATTTGCCTGCAAAAAGGACACAGATTTCTGTATTTATCAATGTGGGCTCTCATAACAAAATACTAGAGACCAGGTAGCTTAAAGAAATGAAATATATTTTCTCACAGTTCTGGATGTTAGATTACTCATATTAAGGCTCAATGAAATCAGTTTTTGGTATCTCTTTTTCTGGTTTCCTCCAACTGCTTTCTAGCTATGTCCTCACCTGACATTCCCTCTGTGTGTGTGGATGGAGAGACAGAAAGTGAGCCAGTGTCTCTTCATATTAGGAGACTAATCTTTATGATTCCACTTAATGTTTATTAATTCCTAAGGGCCCTCATCTCAAAAAGAAATTTTGTGCTCCATATAATCTTGAAATGGAAATGAAAGAGAATCTTAAGAGAAACATTCAACTTTGCTCTTTGAACTTCTTGTGTGTTTTGGAATATAGTTAAATTTAGCTTACATATATTAAATAGAATTAAAAGACAAATAGATTACTGAGATTTTCTATAACTATAAGAACTTACGGACTAAGTCAAGGCTATGGTTTTTCCAGTGGTCATGTATGGATGTGAGAGTTGGACTATGAAGAAGGCTGAGCGCCAAGAATTGATGCTTTTGAACTGTGGTGTTGGAAAAGACTCTTGAGAGTCCCTTGGACTGCAAGGAGATCCAACCAGTCCATTCTGAAGGAGATCAGCCCTGGGATTTCTTTGGAAGGAATGATGCTGAAGCTGAAACTCCGGTACTTTGGCCACCTCATGCGAAGAGTTGACTCATTGGAAAAGACTCTGATGCTGGGAGGGATTGGAGGCAGGAGGAGAAGGGGACGACAGAGGATGAGATGGCTGGATGGCATCACTGACTCGATGGACTTGAGTCTGAGTGAACTCCGGGAGTTGGTGGTGGACAGGGAGGCCTGGCATGCTGCGATTCATGGGTCGCAAAGAGTCGGACACGACTGAGCGACTGAACTGACTGACTGATAAGAACTTACTATAGAACTTACTTTCAAATTCAAGTTTTAAAGGAAGATGCATTTTAATTTAATTTTGCCTAATGTATAACAAAATATCTAAGTCAAGAATGGGCAGGTGGGGTACAATTGAAAATATTAGAAATATGATATTAAATAAGAGATAAAACAGCTCATATGAAACACCTGCACAATACTGTGAGACATATGTCACCCTATTACTGGCTATTCTGCCCTTCACTCTGTTTTTCATTCTTACTTTCCTTGGGATCTCCTAGGTCTGATAACTAACCCTGAATCTATGGTTTGCCACTGATACACTTCTCAAAGACAAATGTCTAGGAGAATAGCAGGCACTGTGTTTTAGAATAGGTCGAAATAGGTTAGTTAAGAACAAATTACTATAAAATATTAACCAGCAGTCTTGAGGATTATTTTTCCTACTTCCTCAATAATCCTTATACTATAAACCGTTATAATAAATATAACTGGGATTTAGCAGATTAGGAAATGGTGAAAATTTTATTTTTTTGAATGGCCAGTACTTTAAAACCTCTGGAGGCCATTAGTGGCATAATTAAACACTGTATTGTGCTCATGTTCAGTCTTGTTTGAGTCTTTGGTGACCCTTTGGACTGTAGCCCACCATGCTCCTCTTTTCATGGGATTTTTCATACAAGAATACTGGAATGGTTTGCCAATTCCTTCTCCAGGGAGTATTCGGGACCCAGGGATTGAACCCATGTCTTCTTCACCGCAGGTGGATTATTTACGCAAAGAGCTATCAGGAAAGCCCTCAAACACTAAATAAAGAATTGGAAAGCACAGGCAAATTTAGGGAAAAAAAACTTAGGAAATCTGATTACTAAAATGATATGAAATATCATGGGATTAGAAAAATGAATAAGAAAGAATTTCATATATTTAAACCCATATGAAAAGCACCTAAGTGCATTTTATATAAATATGACACATATAAAAGAACAATATAATGGTTATTATAGGATACATATCTTTTCTAAATAAAGGGAACATTATGAAATTTCAAAGTAAAATTAATATCATTTTGTTAAAAAAACACACCTTTTTAAGGTAAGTGTGTGAATTTATAATATGCTGTTATAAGAGACACGTGTACCCCAATGTTCTTCGCAGCACTATTTATAATAGCCAGGACATGGAAGCAACCTAGATGTCCTTCAGCAGATGAATGGATAAGAAAGCTGTGGTACATATACACAATGGAGTATTACTCAGCCATTAAAAAGAATACATTTGAATCAGTTCTAATGAGGTGGATGAAGCTGGAGCCGATTATACAGAGTGAAGTAACCCAGAAAGAAAAACACCAATACAGTATACTAACACATATATATGGAATTTAGAAAGATGGTAATGGTAAACCTGTACACAAGACAACAAAAGAGACACTGATGTATAGAACGGCCTTTTGGACTCTGTGGGAGAGGGAGAGGGTGGGATGGGTTGGCAGAGTGGAGTGTAACATGTATGATATCATAAGTGAAACGAATCGCTAGTCTAGGTTCGATGCAGGATGCAGGATGCTTGGGACTGATGCATGGGGATAATCCAGAGAAATGATGTGGGGCGGGAGGGGGGAGGTGGGAGTCAGGATTGGGAGTTCATGTACACTTGTGGCTGATTCATGTCAATGTATAGCAAAATGAATACAGTATTGTAAAGCAAAACAAACTAAAAAATAAAAAATAAAATGCATAACAGAAGAATCACTTTGTCTGAGGATATCTTCCTGAGACAGTAACTTTTCAGAATAATGTGAGGGATTTATAAGAATTTGACAAACAAAGGGAGAGAGGCAAGAGATCTTAAATTCTGGAAGACACTTAACACTAAAACATTCACAGAAACCCAGTGTAAAATGGGAAGTGTATGGAGAAGTGGGTTTGGAAGTTAAGAACAAATTACTATAAAATATTAACCAGCAGTCTTGAGGATTATTTTTCCTACTTCCTCAATAATCCTTATACTATAAACCGTTAATAATAAATATAACTGGGATTTAGCAGATTAGGAAATGGTGAAAATTTTATTTTTTTGAATGGCCAGTACTTTAAAACCTCTGGAGGCCATTAGTGGCATAATTAAACACTGTATTGTGCTCATGTTCAGTCTTGTTTGAGTCTTTGGTGACCCTTTGGACTGTAGCCCACCATGCTCCTCTTTTCATGGGATTTTTCATACAAGAATACTGGAATGGTTTGCCAATTCCTTCTCCAGGGAGTATTCGGGACCCAGGGATTGAACCCATGTCTTCTTCACCGCAGGTGGATTATTTACGCAAAGAGCTATCAGGAAAGCCCTCAAACACTAAATAAAGAATTGGAAAGCACAGGCAAATTTAGGGAAAAAAAACTTAGGAAATCTGATTACTAAAATGATATGAAATATCATGGGATTAGAAAAATGAATAAGAAAGAATTTCATATATTTAAACCCATATGAAAAGCACCTAAGTGCATTTTATATAAATATGACACATATAAAAGAACAATATAATGGTTATTATAGGATACATATCTTTTCTAAATAAAGGGAACATTATGAAATTTCAAAGTAAAATTAATATCATTTTGTTAAAAAAACACACCTTTTTAAGGTAAGTGTGTGAATTTATAATATGCTGTTATAAGAGACACGTGTACCCCAATGTTCTTCGCAGCACTATTTATAATAGCCAGGACATGGAAGCAACCTAGATGTCCTTCAGCAGATGAATGGATAAGAAAGCTGTGGTACATATACACAATGGAGTATTACTCAGCCATTAAAAAGAATACATTTGAATCAGTTCTAATGAGGTGGATGAAGCTGGAGCCGATTATACAGAGTGAAGTAACCCAGAAAGAAAAACACCAATACAGTATACTAACACATATATATGGAATTTAGAAAGATGGTAATGGTAAACCTGTACACAAGACAACAAAAGAGACACTGATGTATAGAACGGCCTTTTGGACTCTGTGGGAGAGGGAGAGGGTGGGATGGGTTGGCAGAGTGGCAGTGTAACATGTATGATATCATAAGTGAAACGAATCGCTAGTCTAGGTTCGATGCAGGATGCAGGATGCTTGGGACTGATGCATGGGGATAATCCAGAGAAATGATGTGGGGCGGGAGGGGGGAGGTGGGAGTCAGGATTGGGAGTTCATGTACACTTGTGGCTGATTCATGTCAATGTATAGCAAAATGAATACAGTATTGTAAAGCAAAACAAACTAAAAAATAAAAAATAAAATGCATAACAGAAGAATCACTTTGTCTGAGGATATCTTCCTGAGACAGTAACTTTTCAGAATAATGTGAGGGATTTATAAGAATTTGACAAACAAAGGGAGAGAGGCAAGAGATCTTAAATTCTGGAAGACACTTAACACTAAAACATTCACAGAAACCCAGTGTAAAATGGGAAGTGTATGGAGAAGTGGGTTTGGAAGATGAAGAAATAGATAATTAGAGGTCAAATTGAAGCTTTAATTTTATTTTAAAAAAATACAGAATTGTTTTAAAGGAATATGTTTAAGATCTTCAATATCTGTCTACTTAGGGAAGATGGCATTAGAATGGGGCAAGGCTACAAATATAGAGACTAAATAGGAAGTTATAAAATTAATCTATACTTAACCATACTGCTTAGTACCAGTTTCTCCCTCATCAGCTCTTACTGATGTAACCTCTTAACTATCTCTTTAACGTGTTCATTTATACCACATTAGAGCTTCATAGGTGGTTCAGTGGTAAAGAATCCACCTGCCAATGCAGGAGAAGAAGGAGATGCAGGTTCAATCCCTGGGTGGGGCAAGATCCCCTGGAGAAGGAAATGGCAACCTCTAGGATTTTTTGCTTGGAAAATTCCATGGACAAGGACCCTGGTGGGCTCCAGTCCATGGAGTTGCAAAGAGTCAGGCACGACTGAGTGACAGCACACATGTATAACATGTTAATCCAAGATACTTGGATCTCATCTGCACTAACATTCCCTGACATGTTTCCCAGCTTCCAATCTTGCCAATCACTAATGCATTCTTTGTACTTGTTAGCTGAAGGGCTCTTTTTTGAACAAACATAGATGAATTCCTATTTTCATCTTCCAATTTCATCTTTCATCTTTCCTATCTTTAACATAGCCTATTGGAACATAAAGAATCTGCCCCCCTCCCCTTTTTTAACTGCTTTCATCTCACAGTGCTCTACACCTTCTTCTCTAGGTACATCCCAATTTTTTGGCCATTTCTCAATAACATAATGTTCTTTTTTAGCTCAGAGTCTTTCAACATGTACATATTTTTTTTTCTTTTTTGGCCTGTAATAATTCCATACCTCTCTTATCTTCTTGCTAGTTAATTCTTACTTTGTCTTGATACAGATTTGATAATTGTGAAATATTAATGATTGTTTCTGTGTTTGAGAATAAAATCCCCTGATTCAAAATTCTACTAAAATAATTATGTGTTTTTTCATTTGATTATAAAAAATAACAAAAAAGAAGATATCATGTCTTTCTTCCTTCCTTCAATATTCCCCTAGAATACAGGTAAGTGTTCAATAAGCCTTTATTGAATTAGTGTATTAGGGTGTGAATGAACAGATGAATGGATGGATGAACACATTTCTCCAGTAAAAATCAGTTGCTTGGAGCCAATACACCACAAATGTGATTGCTTGGTTTCAGTTAGTGTTTTCCGTTTGCTAGTTCATCTAACAGATAACCATGATGCTGCTGCTAAGTCGCTTCTGACTCTGTGTGATCCCATAGACGGTAGCCAACTAGGCTCCTCTGTCCCTAGGATCCTCCAGACAAGAATACTGAAGTGAGTTGCCATTTCCTGCTCCAATGCATGAAAGTGAAAAGTGAAAGTGAGGTCGATCAAGTCGTGTCTGACTCTTAGTGACCCCATGGACTATAGCCTACCAGGCTCCTTCATCCATGGGATTTTCCAGGCAAGAGTACTGGAGTGGGTTGCCATTGCCTTCTCCGAGCAATCATAAGGTTCAGTTCAGTTCAGTGGCTCATGTGTCCAACTCTTTGCGACCCCATGAATCGCAGCACGCCAGGCCTCCCTGTCCATAACCAACTCCCGGAGTTCACTCAGACTCACGTCCATTGAGTCCGTGATGCCATCCAGCCATCTCATCCTCAGTCGTCCCTTTCTCCTCCTGCCTCCAATCCCTCCAAGCATCAGGGTCTTTTCCAATGAGTCAACTCTTTGCATGAGGTGGCCAAAGTACTGGAGCTTCAGTTTTAGCATCATTCCTTCCAAAGAAATCCCAGGGTTGATCTCCTTCAGAATGGACTGGTTGGATCTCCTTGAAGTCCAAGGGCCTCTCAAGAGTCTTCTCCAACACAGCAGTTCAAAAGGATCAATTCTTCGGCGCTCAGCCTTCTTCACAGTCCAACTCTCACATCAATACATGACCACAGGAAAAACCATAGCCTTGACTAGACGGACCTTAGTCAGCGAAGTAATGTCTCTGCTTTTGAATATACTATCTAGGTTGGTCATAACTTTTCTTCCAAGGAGTAAGCGCCTTTTAATTTCATGGCTGCAGTCACCATCTGCAGTGATTTTGGAGCCCAAAAAAACAAAGTCTGACACTGTTTCTACTGTTTCCCCATCTATTTCCCATGAAGTGATGGGGCCAGATGCCATGATCTTCGTTTTCTGAATGTTGAGTTTCAAGCCAACTTTTCCACTCTCCTCTTTCACTTTCAACAAGAGGCTTTTTAGCTCCTCCTCACTTTCTGCCATAAGGGTGGTGTCATCTGCATATCTGAGATTATTGATATTTCTCCCAGCAATCTTGATTCCAGCTTGTGTTTCTTCCAGTCCAGCATTTCTCATGATGTACTCTGCATATAAGTTAAATAAGCAGGGTGACAATATACAGCCTTGACGTACTCCTTTTCCTATTTGGAACCAGTCTGTTGTTCCAATTCATACTAATATACCTACAAAGTCTATGTCTGAACATGTAAGTAACAAATACATCCCATAAATTGAATAATAGCTTTTTCATTCTAGTTGTATGTGCAGTTCTGTTAAGAACAACAAAGAATAACAATATGCTATTGAACACCACTATGTTGAGTGCTTAGTGCTTTATACTGCCCAAGAAAAATCTCAACATATTTCAAATACACATGTCCTTAAAAATTGAGATTATTAAAAATCTGTAAAGAGCAAAGCTCTATTATCTTCCTTAGTTGCTTTTCGAGTTTAGATGACTATTATAGTTTCTGTGCAAGTGTATTGTACCTATATGTAGGTGAATTATTTTTGCCAGACATAGGGTCATGCAATCATAATCAAGGCTCAGTTGTGATGGCTGCAAAATATCATGTGAGGTTACCTGAAGGGAAGACAAAAATTGTTTTCTTTAAAAATGAATGGGACCTAACTTATTTCCTGAACCTAGAACTTTCCAAGTTATTTTGACTACCACAATAGTGACATAACCTTTGGGATGTGAGGAATGAGACATTATCAGTAAAGATCTGAAAACACTGTTTGGAGATATACGGATGTGGGGAATAAGACATTGTCAGTAAAGATCTGAAAACATTGTTTGGAAATATAGCATCAGGAGGAATTTAGTTGACTGAAACTGGGCACATGAAACAAACATTTTGGATCTGAAAGCATAGGTTGAATATTGCATTAAAATCAAACAATGAGGGGAAGCAAAGCCAGAAAATAGAGTGAACTGTAAATTAGATGAGCAGCAATAAAATGACTGGTTAGTTTAGGTACAAGTAAGAACTAATTATGATCCTGCAGTCCATCCATTTTCTCTGACATCTCTTTTGTATTGATCATTGTGAGCCAAGGAGCAAAGGAGAAATATCTATTAGGGTCCAACATGTCTATAAATGACACAGAATGCCTCTTCCAATTGAGAGAAATTGATAATTAGTTTTCAGGCTTATCATTGAGCAGGAATTAGTTTCTACATTTTTAATCACCTCAAATTTTTTAAATTATTTAAATCTTTCTTATTAAAAGGTAGATATGATTTTATTATAATTATATGTCCTAGATATTTTTAGGTCTCATCAGAGCAGCTCCAGAGAACACTAATTAGACAAAAATTTCAAAGTAGGAAAAGAAAATTGAGGGTATAAATCATATTCAAGTTCATGAAGACAATTTAAAACAGGATCAAATGACATTGGCAATTAATCAGGTTAGCAAATTACTTTAGATAAATTGAAATAATATGATTTAGTAATGAAGCAGTTGTACACAAGCACAATAGCTTTTTTCTTCCCTTTATATTGTGCCCTTTCCTTTTATGTTCACATTTACAGCTATATTAAATGATTTTCTGGTGTGAATAATTCAATGTTGATTATCTGTTCTTGTATATAGCAGTACAGATTAGAGTGAAGTAGAATTAAATACATTAAATAATTCAAGGTTTAAAAAGAGGAAAAATGGAAGATTATCATTATCAGAGTTCCGAATTTTTTTCTTATTTGAATACTAAGACAAGAGAAAATGAGATCCAAAGAAAATATCCACTTTTAGTTATTTTTAAGGACTGCAGATATATATTCAGTCATATATATATATGTATATATGCAGTCATATATATAATGACTGTCTTGTAAAAATTGTTAATGGCCTAGAAATGTGGTTCTTTCTTTTAAGAAAATAATATGTACCCTCTATTTTGAGACAACATAAATTACTTTCTTATAAAATATGTAGAGATTTTCCGTCTCCATGACCCATGTGCCAGCGTACCTGTGCACCTCTAGAACATGGTACCTGTCTCACATTTGCAGGTTGGCAGCTACCCTTCTATAGATTACTTTTTCCTGATACTCCCTCTGATAGTTAATTTTATGTCAAGCTGACTGGGCCATGGGATGCCCAGATATATGGCCGAACATTGTTCTGAGTATGTCTGGAAAAATGGTACCAGATGATATTAACATTTAAATTAGTAGACTGAGCAAAGCATACTCACTAATGTGGGTGGGTCTCATTCAATCAATTGAAGGCTTGAGTAGAAGTAAAAGACTAGCCCTCCCATGAGTAGTCAGAACTCCTGACTGGATGTTTCTAGTTGGGATATTATGCTATTTTCTGTCTTCTGCCTCAAACTGAAACATCTCTTCTTCCTGAGTTCAAAGCTGCCAGCCTTCAGACTGGAACTACAGCATCAGTTCTACTTGATCTACAGTTTACCTGGTTTAGGATCTCATGACTTAGTCCCCGTACACTACACTATAAGAACTATAGTTTATTTTTCCATTCATCTACTGAAGGACATCTTGGTTGCTTCCAATTTGACAATTATGAATAAAGCTGCTATGAACATCTCTGCACAGATTTTTTTGTGTGGATATAAGTTTGTATAAATACCACATTTGTATAAATACCACAGCCAATAATTACTGAATTATATGATAAAAATCTATATAATTTTGGAAGAAACTGTCAAATATTTTTTCCACAGTGGCTGTATAATTTTGCATTCTCACCATTAATAAATCAGAGTTCCTGTTTCTCTTTGCTAACATTTGGTGCTGGCAGTGTTTTGGAATACTGCACTCCACTTGGAAGCCATATTTGTGAAGAAGTCCAATGGAAAGTGTGTGTCTGCATGTGTGTGTGTGTTTCTACTAACTGTTAAGCTTTAAGTCTTTTCACATTGAGTACTCTGTATATTTCATTTACAAACATCTCTTTAATCATGAGAACTAGGGATAGTACATGTCAATTTACAACATATGCTGTTTCATTGAATCTTTTCTGCTTATATGTAGTTACATAGTTTCTCTCTAGTATTATCATAGTAGAATGCTAACATGTAGATTTTTGTGGTACTTACATTATAAAATCCATTTTTTCCCTTTTTGCTGCAAATGGAAACAAATCCTAGAAAGCATGTTGTTACTGTTCAGTCACTAAATCATGTCTGACTCTGAGATCTCATGGACTGCAACATGCCAGGCTCTCCTGTCCTTCACTATCTCCCTGAATTTGCTCAGATTCATGTCCATTGAGTCAGTGATGCTTTTGCTTTCTAATAATGGAACACCTATGAATCTTACATCTTGTTTCATAGACGACCATGTGCCACAGAAGATATTTGTCTGCCATGGGAAGCACAGAACTTTTCTTCCTCGTGGCAACACTCAAAATATCAAACACAATTATTAAGAGGTACAGGTATAGGTTTATAAATGGATAATTTTAGAAGTTCCAATATAAAGTAGAAAAATTAATTTAATCATGGAAAAAGATAATGCTATATGTTTCATCTATAATTCTAAAAAACAAAATCACAGTAACAAAAATAACAAAAATAACCATGCATATATTGGAAAGGCTGGAGACTGTATGGTAAAGGTCAAAACTTCCAGACGTATTTCCCATGCTGAATTTAATCTAGCCCTGATGACTACCACTAATCAATGTCAATGCCCCCCCAAATAATTATTGATTACTTTTTGAACCTAATTCCTAGCTGGTGCATTTGTAGTCTTACCCAGGTTAATAAATTTGCTCAGTGAAAAATGTATGATGTGTATTCCTTCATGCTATATTAATTTTTATTTGAGTATTTTGTGTATTATTTTCACATTAAATAATTATTTTATATCATTTAAATTTATCTATATCACATCATTTAAACATAAATTAGGTATTTTTACAAATTATATAATATTTCTCAGACTCCCCTAATTATGCTTTTTGCCAGATGTGAGGGCAGTACTGGCATGGAATACTATCAACAAAATCAGCATTGTCTTTTTCCATGACTCTAGTTAACAATAGACAGTCCTCTCCCTACATGGCTACCACCTCTTTCTATAATCCCTCTAGTTCAAGGGAGAAATTAATGTTTCACAGTTGCTAATCTTTGGGTTGTCTCATATCCCATTTTGCTTAACCTGGTGGGCTACAGTCCACAGGGTCACAAAGAGTCGGACATGACTGAGCGACTTCACTTTCACATTCACTTCAGTAATTTACTTACTCTCAGAGTTAAATTCTTTGTACTTTACAACATAACAGAGGTATTGTTTCCCAGACTATACCAGTCATATTTACTGAGGACTAATTACTATAGAGTAAGTAACTCAAGTTTATAACAGCAACTGTCTTTGAAAAGGTATATTAATAAGGTATCTTTATGTTAACATTATGATAAGACTACTAGTTTAACTAACCTCAATCATCAGCAATAAAAGATGCTCTACCTCAATGATTCCCTAATCCATCTCTGAGTTTGTGGTGTTTGGAGAAGGAAATGGCAACCCACTCCAGTATTCTTGCCTGGAGAATCCCATGGACAGAGGAACCTTGCGGGCTACAGTCCATGGGGTTGCAAGAGTCGGACACGACTGAGTGACTTTGACTGACTAGGCATTTCTCTGACCTTGAACCTGTTTTCCCAGAAACTGTATCCTAACCTTTAATCAACAGCTCCAGGGCTTCTCTGATGGCATAGGGGTAAAGAATCCACCTGCCATGCAAGAGACTCAGGAGACACTGGTTTGATCCCTGGGTCAGGAAGATCCCCTGGATCAGGAAATGGAAACCCATTCCAGTATTCTTGTCTGGAAAATTCCACAGACAGAGGAACCTGGTGGGTTACAGTCCAAAGGGTTGCAAAGAGTCAGACATGACTGAGGAACTGAGCACACACACACACACACACACAGGTTCCTAAGTTTATTTCCTTTAAGAATATTGTTATAGTTCTAGATTTGATAATAGTTCTGATGCCTGGTATTTAAATTCTGAAGACTTACATGTCCCACTTAGTTTGATGATCAGAATACTATCATACCATTCTATTTTATTTAGGTAGTTGCATTTTAGTTATCATTTATTTCTGTTTAATATCTGGATATAATATGTTTCCATTGACTCCTTCCTAGGTTATTGCTACCCTGGCTGTGCATCACTGCCTATACATCTTCCATAGATCATCCTGTACTGAAACTCAGACATCTACCTAGATATCCATTCTTGGTCTCAGGTCAGGATAATCTGGCTGTGAACGTACATATATAATATATATATGTGTGTGTGTGTGTGTATAGAATCCCAGGGATGGGGGAGCCTGGTGGGCTGCTGTCTATGGGGTTGCCAGAGTCAGACACGACTGAAGTGACTTAGCATAGCATAGCATGTATATGTGTATATATATATATACACATATATATATATATATACACACAATAGAATACAATAGCATGATTTCACTAGGCATATTTTCTTAAACTTGTTGATAAGAAAAAAAAAAAGACTCAGATTTTGCCTTAAAACTTTCTCCATGTTTTATTCAGAAAATTCTAGTGGATGAGGTCTTAATGAATTGAGTTTGATTCTTATGAAGAATGTTCTTAAAATTACTGCTGTCATTCGGATAAGTGATAAAGACAACATTTTTGGCAATCTAAAATCTAAGTAGTTTCAGGTGGCATTGATAATTTGTTTTAATTTTAATTTACTGTATGACTCAAAATTTATATTTGGTTGCTTATCTATTATAGAGCAAATTGCATGCTTATTTATTAAACATTTATTAAGTATTTACATGTGACAAACACTGTTCTGACTGAATGTAATATTATACCATTCTCATATAATATGAAGATAAATGTTTGTAACATAATATAGCAATATGATTGGAGTATATATAGGATATCACAGGAAACTATATTTTTCTTAGTCAACTGGCCTAAATTCTGCTTTGACACTGACATAAGATAGTTTCAATTTCTTTTGTATAGCATTAAAGTGAGAACTATTTAATATTCTCATATCACTTCCTGCGAGTTTGTTTACACAGTTCCTTTGCAATCAACAATTTGGTTGTCCTCTCTTCCCCAAATATGCCCTAACATTTACCCTGTTTTTATAAACCATGTGTCTTCTTTTTGAGAAAACTCTTCATTTTGTATTCAAATTCTATCTATCATATGAGATCTAATTCCTGTTTTGCTTCATGAAAATTCCCTAATTTACTCTTGTTTATGACTGAACTCAGGGTATTTATTTCTCTCTCATTTCTTATTTGTGTCTCTCCAACACTTTCTATATTAATCTACTACAATATATGAAATATCATGTTATGATTTTCTGTAATAAACTCTAAGATTCTTCTGTCAGCTTCTATAATAACCTATAAACTGTAGCTGAGGTGCTCCAGTATGTCAAGATGTATGTCAAGGCCTATTACAGTTCTAAGCACACAGTAGAAAATAAGTGCATGTTTTGTTCAATAGAACTGTATTGTTCACTGGATACCATGTTTTATTGTAAATTCTTTAATGTTTATGTCTTACCTCTGTTATTTTAAGAATATAAATTCCATAAGGAAGAAACTACATCAAATAGAAATTCCACAGTATAACATGTCAATCTAGAAGAGATTTCTTAATATTGTAATAATTTTTTCAATACAAATTTGGGAAAAGAAGTGTGAATCATGAGGAAATTTAAAATATTTATATTTGTAATACATAATTTTGAGAAAAATAGAATATACTTTGCAGTAATTAGGGATTAATTCCTTCATTTGCTTTTGAACTAGTAAACCTTGCTTCAGAAAGACATCTATTCATAAAACATTAATGAATGTTTATTATGCATCATACACAGTTATGAACCAAATTTATAAAAACAGAGGAGCGCTAAAATTGAAACTATTCACGTAAAGGTAGGGAATACCATTGTGTGAGAGACTACAGTAAAGAAATCCTAAAGTTGGAGAGGGTTGGTTCAAAGATTGATTCCCTTGAGGTAGAGACCTTGAGATATATTGTAGAGAATGAGCAGTGACTCCCCATGCAGATGGAAACCATGTGGTGCTATATAGAGAAAGCACCTTTGAAGAACTGCAAATTGACCAGAAATGTCAGATCATGGGCATTAAAGGGGAAAATAGTATAAGATGTACCAGAGAAAAGACCTGAAATATTCCATATATGGCTATAAGACTTAGGACATATTAATATCTTCATCTTTGTTCTATGCCTGAAGGTAAGCCACTTAATATTATTGAACAGGAAATACAAATGAATTTATGTACTTCTTCTGATACTCACGGGCTTCCCTGGTGGCTCAGATGGTAAACCGTCTGTCTACAATGCGGGAGACCAGGGTTCAAGCCCTGGATTGGGAAGATCCCTGGAGAAGGAAATGGCAACCCACTCCAGGACTATTGCCTGGAAAATCCCATGGACAGAGGAGCCTGGTAGACTACAATCCACGGGGTCGCAAAGAGTTGGACATGACTGAGCAACTTCACTTCTGATACTCACTGGGGAAAAAAAAATCCAGGGTTGCCAATATGTCTAGGGGAAAATCAGTTGTTGGCCTCTGACTCTAGGTCAGATGAGAAATAACAATGTGGTGGAAGAAGAGAGTATTTGACACATGTGAGAAATATTTAAAACTATGATTTGGGAGAATGGCACTGAAACATGTTTACCATCATGTAAGAAACAAATCGCCAGTCTATGTTCGATACAGGATACAGGATGCTTGGGACTGGTGCACGGGGATGATCCAGAGAGTTGATATGGGGTGGGAGGTGTGTGTAGGGGGGGTTCAGGATTGGGAACTTATGTACACCCGTGGTGGATTCATGTCAATGTATGGCAAAACCAATATAGTAATGTAAAGTAAAATAAAGTAAAAAAAAAAAAAATTAAAAAAAACCAAAAACTAAGACTTGATAAGACTTACAGGAGAGGTTTGGAGCAGTCAGTTAAATTCTGTATTAATTACTGTAATGCACTGTGAATATAAATGATAGACTAGTGAAGTGAGAAAAGAGTCACCTTCAGATTACTGGAGAAATTCCACATTCTATGGTTCAAGGATAAAGAAAATCCCTTAGAGAAAAAGAGAAAGAGTGTCCAGAGATGCAAGACAGCAACAGAGACACAGATGTATAGAACAGTCTTTTGGATTCTGTGGGAGAAAGTGAGGGTGGGATTATTTGAGAGAATAGCATTGAAACATGCATATTATCATATGTGAAACAGATCGCCAGTCCAGGTTCAACGCATGAGACAGGGTGCTCAGGGCTGGTGCACTGGGATGACCTTGAGGGATGGGATGGGGAGGGAGGTAGGAGAGGGGTTCAGGATGGGAAACACATGTACATCCATGGCTGATTCATGTCAATGTATGGCAAAAACCATACAATATTGTAAAGCAATTAGCCTCTGAATAAATACATAAATTAATTTAAAAAAAAAGAAAAATAAGAGAAAGAGCAATCACATAAGTCAATGAGAGTATTTTAAAAACAAGAAAGAAAGAAAGAAGGGAGAAATAAAGAAGAATTTAAGAAATTGTTGTTTGGGTGTAGCAACATGAAAGTCATTGCTCCTCTTGCTGTTTTGAAGTGCAAACTGAAAAAATAGATCTATTAATAAAATATTTTCAGAAATTTGAATGTATTTAAAAATACAAAATGTAAATCCATAGAAAGGGAGATATATAGTTTCAAGAAAATAAATTTTTAAAGTTTTTTTTAAATAATAAATGGAATAAATTCAGTTAAACAGAACTAGTAAAATAGACAAGGCAAACATATGATAACTTAAAAATAACCTCCCAGAGGAATGTGGGAGAATTTAAAGTATAACTGGGTTGATTGGTTTCAGATAGGGAGATAATCACTTTCTCCACTGAAATATGATTTATAGAGGAGAGAATGGTTGGCTTACAGGCTTGGATAGTGAAAAGCTGATGCAATTTGCACCTAATATCTGCAATTGTTCTCTATGAGGTGAATGTGAAAGAAATGATAATGGTTTGAAGTTGCAAAAATGATGGGAAAAGTTTGAAATAATATTTTAATTCGTTAAAATAATAGTTGACAGGAGAAATAAAATAGAACTTTTAGATAACTACATCAAAAAGGAATAGATTCTTACAAATAACAGATGTTTAAGCATAAATATAGAAGTTGAGAGTAATATTCCATTTGTAGTATGACAGGGGGCTTCCCTGGTATCTCAGATGGTAAAGCATCTGCCTGCAATGCAGGAAACCTGGGTTTGATCCCCGGGTCAGGGAGATCCCCTGGAGAAGGAAACGGCAATCGACTCCAGTTCTTTTGCCTGGAAAATTCCATGGATGGAGGAGCCTGGTAGGCTACAGTCCATGGGATCATAAAAGTCAGACATGACTGAGCTACTTCACTGGTTCACTAGTTGACAGGAAACGAAACTGTAGTACACATTAAGTTTTAAGTCAATTGTTCAAATAGTATAGAAATGACTGTGTTATTGTCAGAAGAATAGTTTGATATACTAATAATGTAACCACTCAGAGATGTGCAGACACCCACACACAGACACATGATTTCTAAAATGTTTTTCCTTTTCCTGATGTGGCCTACATTTTTTGACCAAAAAAGCAAAACAAAATAAAACAAAAACTCTAAGCAAAACAATCACTATTCCATGAGAATTGTAAATATCCCTCTTCCTGTCCTTATGTGCCTTGATTAGCCAATTTTGTAGCTCCTCATTCTGTACTCTCAATGTTTCAGTTTAGTGGTTTCTTCAGATTGCCTTTGAGATTTATGAATCATGAACTTCTGCATGTCAGGTTTGTGATTTCTTTTATAATACAGTTGCATTAGTAAGTGGCCCAATCAAGTATATGACAAGTAGTAGGTATTCAATAATGTAAGTTGGTCAAAGATAACATTGAGCAGCAATTTTTACTTATGAAAATCTGCCTTTCATTAACAGATAAGCTATTTTCTACAAGAAATGTTAAAGGGAGTCTTCCAGGCTGAAATAAAAAGTCACTAGACAATAACACAAAGGCATATGAAGAAATAAACATCTCTGGGAAGATAAATACAAGAGGAAATATAAAAGTAATTATTATTGCATTTTTGCTTTGTGATTCCACTTCATATTTCCTAATGGATTTAAAACAAAAAAGCACAAAAATAATTACAAACATTGTGTGCAGGTTAAGTCACTTCAGTTGTATCTGACTGTGACTTTAGAGTATACCAGCCAAGCTCCTCTGTCCATATGATTCTCCAGGCAAGAATACTGGAGTGGGTTGCCAGCCTTCCACCAGGGGATCTTCCCAACACAGGGATCGAACCTTCCTCTCTTACAATTCCTGCATTACCAGGCAGATTCTCTACTACTTGAAGAAGGAAATGGCAGCCAATTCCAGTATTCTTTCCTGGAGAATCCCATGGATAGAGGTCCTTGTGGTCTATAGTCCATGGGATCACAAAGAGTCAGACATGACTGAGCTACTAACACACTGTCTACCAACTGGCACCACCTGGGAAGCCCAAATATATGTTATTGGGCACAAAATGTGATTTATTAATTTGTAATAATAATGGCTGGATGGCATCACAGAATCAATGGACGTGAGTCTGAGTGAACTCTGGGAGTTGGTGATGGACAGGGAGGCCTGGCGTACTGCGATTCATGGGGTCGCAAAGAGTCGGACACGACTACGCGACTGAACCGAACTGAACCGAATAATAAAATGGGCAGGAAATGGAGCTGTATAGGAGCTGTTTTTGTATGTTATTGAAGTTCAGTTGATATTATTAACTGAACTAGATTGTCATAAATTTATAATTTTTCAATGCAATCTCCATGTTAACCACAAAGAAAATGTATTAAAAATATACAGAGAAGGCAAGGAAAAAGTAACCCAAATAATTCACTACAAAAAAAAAAAATCAACATGAAAGAAGTTGGTAACAGAGGAAGTAAGTAAAAGTTATATCTTACAAAAACAAAGAGAAAATAGCAAAATGGTACATGTAAGTAAGCCCTTCATTATTAGAAATTGCTTTAAATTTAGTGGATCAAATTCTCCAATCACAGAGTAAATACTGGGAAATTATTTTTTAAATTTTCAATAACATAATGTCTACAAGAGATGCACTCAAGATATGAAGATTCAGATAGATTGAAGATGAAAGAATGAAAAAATATATTCCATGCATCTTTTTGGAAAAGAGACCTGGGATGACTATAGTAATATCAGACAAAATAGACTTTATATTAACAATTTACAAGAGAAAAAAAAATATATATATATATTATACTGATAAAAAGGCAACTTAAACAAGAAGATGAGTGTATACATGCACCAAAATGCAGAGTCTCAAGATATATGAAGAAAATACTGACAAAATTGAATGAAGAGAAGATGATGGAGGGAAAGATTGAGAGCAGAGGAGAAGGTGGCAACAAAGAATGAGTGGTTAGATGGTATCACCAACTCAGTGGAAATGAGTTTTGAACTAACTTCAGGAGATAGTGAAGAACAGGAGAACCTGTCATGATGCAGTCCATGGGTTTGCAAAGAGCCGGACATGACTTAGCCACTGAACAACAACAATAGTAGATGGAGATATCAATACACCACTTTTAATAATGGATAAAGCATTTAGTCAGAAATCAGAAAGTAAATATAAGACTTGAACAACACTGTATACCAACTAGACCTAACAGACATATACAACAACCCACTCCAAGATGGCAACTACACATTTTTTTAAGTGCATATAGAACATTCTCTAAGATATATTTAGGCCATAAAACAAGCTTCAATAAGTTTTAAAAGTTTGAAATCATATTAGGTATATTTTATAACTTTAGTGGAATGAACCTAGGCATCACTAATAAGAGTAATGGAAAATCCACTAATATATAGACATCAATACAATACAGTATTGATTGACCAAGGGGCCATGGGATATCACAAGTTAAATTAAGAAATACTCAGAGATGAATGAAAACAAAAATATAGCACATCACAAACATAAGATGCATAAAAGTTAAATCAATAATTTAACTTTATACCTTGAAGAACCAGAGTCAATTAAACCCAAGTCTAGTGGGTTTTATATATATATATATATATATATATATATATATATATATAGAGAGAGAGAGAGAGAGAGAGAGAGAGAAAGTGACAAAATTGGAGACATAAGAGAAATAAATGCTGAAACTTTGTTTCAAAAAAGATGATTTTCTTCATTGTATTTCCCAGTGTGATGATAAATAGGAGAAAACTTAGAAAACACCTCTGCCCTAATTTTCTAGTGGAATTATGCTTTGCTAACTCATTATCAGCATTGTGTGAATCTCATAGAGCTTTGTGACTGTGCAGTTTCTAGTCTTGGAAGTTTGAAATGTGTGTGTATGCTCTCAGTCTTGTCCAACTCTTTGTGACTCCACAGATTGTAGCCTGCCAAGCTCTTCTGTCCATGGAATTTCCTGGCAAGAATACTAGAGTGGATTGCCATTTCCTTCTCCAGGGGATCTTTCTGACCCAGGGATTGAACTGGAGTCTCCTGTGGCTCCTGCACTTAGGGCATATTCTTTACCACTGAGCCACTAGGGAAACCCTAGGCTTGGAGGTTTGAAATGGAACTCAAATTATTATGGCACCTGTCATGCAATATGGAACAATAAAGTATTTGCATTGCTATAAAATCATAAATATATACTTTTAAGGGAGATTTATGACCAAATAAAGAGAAAAAATTATACTATAAGGAAGAAAAAGGACATTAATAGAGCATTCCAAAGGGGTTGATGATAGTATTCCTGACACTCCGAGAAGCTCTGAAATTGTAGAGTGAGAACATGAAGTGATTCATATTGTACTTATTATAGGTGGAATAAAAATATAGTCTAATAGCAAAGTCAGGACCAAATATAGGGAAGAAAAATTTCAGTAAGTTCCCTTTTTGACATTTCATTTTTATGCATTTCCTCTGCCTAAGACTGCTCAGTTTATTCCTGACTACTTAGGTAACAATTTCAAGTTCCTTGACCTCCTTGCTTTTCACCTAGTATTACTACTGTAGTTGAAGGCTTAGTAAGAGAAGAATTGTGGTCTGAGTGAAGACATTGTTTTTGTATCTGCTTTTTACCGTGTAAGGAATGTGAGTCTGTATACATGAAATCAGGGCTGGGAGGCTGGCTGGAGTGGATGGGAGTGGAGTTTGGGTAAATCTAATTTAAGAGGCTGATACAGATGAGATAGAAAGGGATAACATAAACCTTTCTCTGTATGAAGTACCACTACTGATAACATTCTTTGGATAAACCGAGATCCAACAAGAAAAGTGCCAAACAAACATAAATTGAATTAATAATCTCTCACAGAGGTTTTATTTTAATCATCCATGAATATGTACATTGGTTTAAAGCAGGGACTTTGTACATGTTTCTGGGAGTTCTGAATTATACATATTACTAACAATGAAAGTGCCTAATTTGAACAAAGCACTTACTTTTGTGATTTGTGACAAATCAGTTACCTCATAATATTTTTTTTTCATATTTAAAGTGAGGATGGCAATTTCTCAGTTCACTTCAGTTCAGTCATCAGTCATGCCTGAATCTGCAACCCCATGGACTGCAGCAGACCAGGATTCCCTGTTCTTAACAACTCCTGGAGCTTGCTCAAACTCACGTCCATTGAGTCAGTGATACCATCCAACCTTCTCATCCTCTGTCATTCCCTTCCTCCCTCTGCTTTCAATCTTTCTAAGTATCAGGTTCTTTTCCAATGATTTTTATTCACATCAGATAGCCAAAGTATTGGAGCTTCAACTTTAGCATCAGTCCTTCCAAAGAAGGACTTCCTAAACCCTCAATTAAAGGAATTTACTGGTTTGATCTCCTTGCAGTCCAAGGGATTTGCGAGAGTCGTTTCCAACACCAGAGCTCAAAAGCATCACATTTTTGGCACACAGCTTTCTTTATAATCCAACTCTCATATCCATATGTGACTATTGGAAAAACCATAACTTTGACTAGATGGACTTCTGTCGACAAAGTAATGTCTCTACTTTTTAATATGCTGTCTAAGCTGGTCATAGCTTTTCTTCCAAGGAGCAAGTGCATTTTAATTTCATGGCTTCAATTACCATCTGCAGTGATTTAGGAGCCCAAGAAAATAAAGTCTGTCACTCTTTCTCATTGTTTCCCCATCCATTTGTCATGAAGCGAAGGGGGCCGGATGCCATTATCTTAGTTTTCTGAATGTTGAGTTTTAAGCCAAGTTTTTCACTCTCCTCTTTCACTTTCATCAAGAGGCGCTTTAATTCCTCTTCACTTTCTGCCATAAGTATGTTGTCATCTGCATATCTGAGGTTATTGATATTTCTCCCTGCAATCTTGATTCCAGCTTGTGCTTCATCCAGCCGGACATTTTGAATGATGCATATAAGTTAAATAAGCAAGGTGACAATATACAGCCATGATGTACTCCTTTCCAAATTTGAAACCAATCAATCGTTCCATGTCAGTTCTAACTATTACTTCTTTTTTTTTTCTAACTATTACTTCTTGAACTGCAGGTAAGGTCGGCAGGTAAGGTCGTCTGGAATTCTCGTCTCTTAAAGAATTTTCCACAGTTTCTTGTGATCCACAGAAAGGCTTTAGCATAATCAATAAAGCAAGTAGATGTTTTATTGGAACTCTCTTGCTTTTTCTATGATCCAATGGATGTTCACAGTTTGATCTCTGGTTCCTCTGCCTTTTCTAAAACCATCTTGAACATCTGGAAATTGTTGGTTCACATACTGTTGAAACCTGGTGTGGAAAATTTTGAGTATTACTTTGTTACTGTGGGAGACAAATGCAATTGTGTGGTAATTTGAGCATTCTTTGGCATTGCCTTTCTTTGGGATTTGAATGAAAACTGACTTTTTCCAGACCTGTGGCCACTGCTGAATTTTCCAAAGTTACTGGCATATAAAATGCAGCACTTAAAGAGCATCATCTTTTAGGATTTGAAATAACCCAATTGAAATTTCATCACCTCCACTAGCTTTGTTTGTAGTGATGCTTCCTAAGGCCCAGTTGACTTCACATTTCAGGATGTCTTCTGGCTCTAGGTGAGTGATCACGCCATCATGGTTATCTGAGCTATGAATATCTTTTTTGTATAGTTCTGTGTATTCTTGCCATCTCTTCTTATATTAAAAGAGGATGCTGTGAAAGTGCTGCACTCAATATGCCAGCAAATTTGGAAAACTCATCACTAACCACAGGACTGGAAAAGGTCAGTTTTGATTCCAATTTCAAAGAAAGTCAGTACCAAAGAATGCTCAAACTACTTCACAATTGCACTCATCTCACATGCTAATAAAGTAATGCTCAAAATTCTTCAAGCCAGGCTTCAGCAGTACATGAACTGTAAACTTCCAGATGTTCAAGCTGGTTTTAGAAAGGCAGAAGAACCAGAGATCAAGTTGCCAACATCTGCTGGATCATTGAAAAAAACAAAAGAGTTCCAGAAAAACTTCTATTTTTGCATTATTGATATGCCAAAGCCTTTGAATGTGTGGATCACAAAAAAAACTGTGGAAAATTCTGAAAGAGATGGAAATACCAGACCACCTGATCTGCCTGTTGAGAAACCTGTATGCACGTCAGGAAGCAACAGTTAGAACTGGACATGGAACAATAGACTGGCTCCAAATAAGAAAAGGAATATATCAAGGCTGTATATTATCACCCTGCTTATTTAAATTATATGCAGAGTACATCATGAGAAATGCTGGGCTGGAGGAAGCACAAGCTGGATTTAAGATTCCTGGGAGAAATATCAATAACCTCAGATATGCAGATGACACCACCTTTATGGCAGAAAGTGAAGAGGAACTAAAGATCCTCTTGATAAAAGTGAAATAGGAGAGTGAAAAAGTTGGCTTGAAGCTCAATATTCAGAAAACTAAGATCATGGCATCTGGTCCAACCACTTCATGGCAAATAGATGGGGAAACAGTGGAAACAGTGAGAGTCCTTTCCAATGAGTCAACTCTTCCCATGAGGTGGCCAAATTACTGGAGTTTCAGCTTCAGCATCATTACCTCCAAAGAAATCCCAGGGCTGATCTGCTTCAGAATGGACTGGTTGGATCTCCTTGAAGTCCAAAGGACTCTCAGGAATCTTCTTCAACACCACTGTTCAAAAGCATCAATTCTGTGGTGCTCAGCTTTCTTCACAGTCCAACTCTCACATCCATACATGACCACAGGAAAAACCATAGCCTCAACTAGATGGACCTTTGTTGGCAAAGTAATGTCCCTGCTTTCCAATATGCTGTCTAGGTTGGTCATAACTTTTCTTCCAAGGAGTAAGCGTCTTTTAATTTCATGGCTGCAGTCACCATCTGAGGTGATTTTGGAGCCCAAAAAAATAAAGTCTGACACTGTTTCCACTGTTTCCCCATCTATTTCCCATGAAGTGATGGGATCAGATGCCATGATCTTATATTATGAACATATATTATTACAAATATATTACATATAATTGTGTGTACATACATATATTTCAGTCCAGTCAGTTCAGTCGCTCAGTCATGTCTGACTTTTTGCAACCCCATGAATCCCAGCACGCCAGGCCTCCCTGTCCATCACCAACTCCCGGAGTTCACTCAGACTCATGTCCATCGAGTCGGTGATGCCATCCAGCCATCTCATCCTCGGTTGTCCCCTTCTCCTCCTGCCCCCAATCCCTCCTAGCATCAGAGTCTTTTCCAATGAGTCAGCTCTTTGCATGAGGTGACCAAAGTACTGGAGTTTCAGCTTTAGCATGATTCCTTCCAAAGAAATCCCAGAACTATGTTGAATAATAGTGGTGAAAGCGGGCACCCTTGTCTTGTTCCTGACTTTAGGGGAAAAGAGGAGGCAAGAATATACAGTGGAATAAAGACAATCTCTTTAACAAGCTGTACTGGGAAAACTGGTCAACCACTTGTAAAAGAATGAAAATAGATCACTTTCTAACACCATACACAAAAATAAACTCAGAATGGATTAAAGATCTAAATGTAAGGCAAGAAACTATAAAACTGCTAGAGGAGAACACAGGCAAAACACTCTCTGACATAAATCACAGCAGGATCCTCTATGATCCACCTCCCAGAATACTGGAAATAAAAGCAAAAATAAGCAAATGGGATCTAATTAAAATTAAAAGCTTCTGCACAACAAAGGAAACTATAAGCAAGGTGAAAAGACAGCCTTCTGAATGGGAGAAAATAATAGCAAATGAAGCAACTGACAAACAACTAATCTCAAAAATATACAAGCAGCTTATGCAGCTCAATTCCAGAAAAATAAATGACCCAATCAAAAAATGGGCCAAAGAACTAAATAGACATTTCTCCAAAGTTCTGCCCACTTTTTGATTCATTTATTTGTTCATTTGTTTTTGCTCTTGAACTGTATGAGCTCTTTGTATATTTTGCAGTTTAATCTCTTGCCTGTCACATCATTTGCAAATATTTTCTCCCATTCTGTAGGTCTGTGTTTTCATTTGTTTATTGGTTTCCTTTCCTGTGCAAATGCTTGTAAGTTTAATTAGGTCTCATTTGCTTATTTTTGTTTTTGTTTGCATTACTCTAGGAGACAAATCCAAATACACATTGCTGTGATTTATGTCAAAGAGTGTTCTGCTTTTGTTTTTCTCTAGGAGTTTTATAGTATCTGGTCTTAGAGAAAGTTGCTCAGTTGTGTCCGACTCTTTGCAACACCATGGACTCTACAGTTCATGGAATTCTCCAGGTCAGAATACTGGAGTGGGTAGCCGTTCCCTTCTCCAGGGAATCTTCCCAACCCAGGGATTGAACCCAGGTCTCCTGCATTGCAGGCGGATTCTTTACCAGCTTAGCCAACAGGAAAGCCCAAGAATGCTGGAGTGGGTAGCATATCCCTTCTCCAGTGGATCTTCCCTACCCTGGAATCAAACCCTTCCCTACCCTAGAATCAAACCCTTCTCTACCCAAGAGTGCAGGGGTCTCCTGCATTGCGGGAGGATTCTTTACCAACTGAGCTACCAGGGAAGCCCCTCTGGTCTTATATTTAGGCCTTTAATCTATTTGAGTTTATTTTTGTGTGTGGTGTTAGAAAAGTTTGAACATTTTACATGTAGCTGTCCAGTTTTCCCAATATCTCTTATTAAAGAAACTTTCTTCCATTATATATTCTATTATCCTTAATAGATAATTGACCATCAGCTGTGTTAATACTATAGGTTTGTAGTATAGGTTTAAAGTCAGGCAGCCTGATTCCCCTAGCTTCATTTTTCTTTCTTAAGATTGCTTTGGCTATCTGGGATCTATTGTGTTCCATACAAATGATATCAGCACAAAAAGAATGAAATAAAACTATTTGCAGCAACACTGATGGACTTAGAAGTTATCATACTGCATGGAATATGCCAGAGAGTGTAAGACAAATATCATATGATATTACTTATATTTGAAAGCTAAAAAAAAAAGATGATAAGATGAACTTATATACAAAAACAGAAATAGACTTACTGACATAGACAACAAATTTCTGGTTGCCAAAGGAGAGAAGGAGGTTTAAATTAGGAGTTTAGGATTAACATATATATACTAGTACATATAAAATAGATAACCAACAAGAACTATACTCAATATATTGTAATAACCTATAAGGGAAAATAATCTGAAAAAAATAGATATATATGCAGATAAAATTGATTCACTTTATTGTATACCTGAAACTAACACAGCATTGTAAATAAGCCATATTTCAATTTTTAAAAAAGTAACACAAAATTATGTAATATTTTATACAACATAGTGGATGTATGTAGACATGAGCTGCATAGGAATTGTGACATTTGAAGGTATATCAAAAGAATGGGCTGTTTAACATTAAAAATGAAACATTAGGACTATACTTATAGTCCTCAAGGCCCAGATATCATTTCTTTACTTTGCTTACTATATATTAATGGCTTTTATCAAGTTAAAATATATTTGAATTTTTACATAATTGGTTCTTAACTCAAGAAAGAGTTAATATCGCTTATACACCCCTACATGGAATCTTCCTTTTGTAAGCTAATATAGACTGTGAAAAGAATGCTGTTTCACACTTATGTTTATTCTGTCATATTATAGGCTCCCTGAGAATCTGTACTCCTGTTTACTTTTTTAAAGTACATTTCCCTCTTTTCCAGATACTTATGAAAGGAAAAATTCTATTTCCTTTTAGGCAATTAGTCTATTGATTGCTAGCTGTAACTTCTGAGGTTTAGGTATAAACCAAAGAAATTTAAAAATGTAAGTGATTGACTTTTGAATTTTGCTTGTATGCTGGTTCAAAGGAAGTTTAGCTCTTTAAGATATCTGTACTAGAGTTGATGACCATTGCAAAGACTGTTTCATTAAACTTTTTCAGACATTGGGAAAAGGCTATATTCATTCATTCATTCTGTCATTCATTCACAAACATTTATAGAGAAGTTCCCAGGTGTAGGAAAAGGCTATATTCATTCATTCATTCTGTCATTCATTCACAAACATTTATAGAGAAGCTCCCAGGTGTAGGTACTGCTAAGATTCAGGGAGAAATATGAGAAATACCTTGATCACAAATAAGTTGAGGTTAGTAAGATCATATTTGGAAACATATATTGATATACAAAATATGCAATAAAAGCGAACATTATGTTGAAAGCCACAGATACATTTCTGTTGTTGGAATCAGAAGAGGATGAGCTGATTTTCAGATGACAAGATGAGATGATTTTATGAAGGGAGTTGAATTTAAATCATGTCTTTAAGAATAATTGAGATTTGGATTTGCAAATATAGGTGGGAGGACTTGCCACATATAAAAGTGCAGCAGAAACAGCAAATGAAATATTATGATGGGATCTATGGGTGATGAAAAGTATATAACAACTGACCTATGAAGATAGATGCATACAGATGACATGATTTAGCGGTCTGATGGTAAAGACATAGAACATGAATTATCCGCACATATATGAGTCTTTTCTTTTTCTGGATTTGTAGCCAAAAACTATGCAAATGGGAAGATAGGTAAGTAACGTTCATGCTTGCAAAATCGTTTCCTTGGTCTACCATTTTTGTTGGCTTTGAGAAGATGCTTTAATTAAGTGACTTGTCACCTTTTAGTGTGCAAAAGAAAATTACTCTAGGATTAAATCATGAGTCCTGAATTTTAAATTAATCAAATTAAAAATGTGCATTGATAAGACCATTAGGTAGTAGGATGGCTGTAAACTTACAGCCAACTTACTTAAATGCTGGAGGGGCCAAGTCCTCTTTCACCCAGTATTCCCTTTTTACACTAATGCCAGTCCACTTGGAAAAATATAATCTGATTTCCATTCACGATCCCTATTTAATCCATCAGTCAAGTTTACTGTTTTTATCCTGTTTGTATTTAAATGATCACTTCTTTCTGCCTTCTGCCTCCTGTTTTGCCAATGCCCATCTGGCAATCACAGAAGCAATCATCTGGTGAAATTATAGGAGCAAAATCTCACCACCTACAACCAAAATGGCTAAAAACAGTGTGCTCACTATAACAGGTAAGCCCAGTGATATTAACTGCGCTTCAGATAGTAACTGAAGCACACTGGTCAAAGTCATCTGATTAATGGAAAATACGCGCAACTATAAGTTAAAGCCTGTTTCACCTCATCATTCTTGATGATGAAAGCACAGAAATCATATCCAGAGCCTCATGGTATAATGAGGGAAGATCCCCAGACAGAAGACTGTATTCCATTCCTGACTCTGCTGTTACCTATAAGCATGATCCTGACTGTGTAATTTCCTCCCATTGGTAGTTTTTGTTATGATTTAGTCGCTAAGTCATGTCTGACTCTTGCAACCCATGGACTGTAGCCCGCCAGGCTCCGCTGTCCATGGGATTTCCCAGGCAAGAATATTGTTGTGGGTTACCATTTTCTTTCGGGCATCTTTGTGACACAGGGATCAAACCCATGTCTCCTGCATTGCAAGTAGATTCTTTACCTCTGAACCACAAGGGAAGCCCTGAACCTTTATTTCTTTATCTGTAAAATGGAGAATCAGACTGTGTCTACAAGCCCTAAATTTCAAGGGTTCTGTTAATCATAGGAACTGAACTTAAAACTTTCTTTGTTTTATGAAGCCAAAAAATATGCTTATCATCTCTTTGTCTGAGTGATAATTTATTTGAAGCATGATAGAGGTAAATTACATTATTCAATAACCTAAGACTTTAGAAAAGAAAAGCAAAAAGCAATCTAAGCCTTCTCTCTTCATTCCTATTTAGTGGTGAATATGTTTACTTTGAATTATCCTTCTGAGGAGTCATTATCACAGCAAGAAGCAATGCCGCAAAGATGTTTTTTTTTTTTTAAAAAAACCCACAGCTCTAGCTTTTTAGATCCAGCAGAACTGTTTGTCTAGCAGATTACTCTTTAGGCTGTTGAAATGAAAGTGGCTGGTGTAATGGTGCATGCAGGCTTGATTGAGACTGAGCAGAACACATCTGTGAGAGGTGGTTTTAGAGCACTGCTAAGGGATATAATATCAAGTCTCAATCTACTCACACCTGCTGGGTACCTGCATTATACCAGGATTTTTTTGCTTCGCCTTTTTTTCTTACACTTTTTTCAGATTTAAGAAAAGGATTTGTGGTGTCTGCTATGCCTCACAGCAATATAACAGCAATCCCACATCGCAGGTGCTCTGTAGTCATGGTGCATTCCAGCCTGTATTTTTCTTTCATTGACCATTACAGTAGTTCCTCACTGAGAAATGTTTCAGTCACTGAGCACTGTAATCACTGCCAAGAAGATGTTTAAACGAAAGTGTAATTTAAACTCAATGAACAAGTAACACAAGCAAATTCTGGGGTTGTTTCTCCTTAATGATAGTGGGGATAATTATAGAGCATCCCTTTGGTGACACATGGGCTTCCCTGGTGGCTCAGATGGTAAAAAAAAAATCCATCTGAGACCTGAGTTTGATCCCTAATCAGGAAGATCCCTTGGAGAAGGGAATGGCTACCCACTCCAGTATTCTTGCCTAGAGAATTCCATGGACAGAAGAGTGTGGCAGGCCATGGGTTGGCAAGACTTGGACTCGACTGAGTGACTAAGAACACATTTCTTGGTGACACGTTACCCCCTAGAAAAACCCTTTATTGCATGTGTGTGCCTGCTAAGTCGCTTCAGTCGTGTCCAACTCTTTGCGACCCTATGGACTACAATCCTGCCAAGCTTTTCTGTCCATGGAATTTCCCAGGCAAGAACACTGGAGTAGATTGCCATCCCTTCTCCAGGGGATCTTCTGACATAGAGATTGAACTCAAGTCTCCCACATTGCAGGCAAATTCTTTACAATTTGAGCCACCAGGGAAACCCTATTATACTGGCTATATTCTTTTTTTAGTTTTTAAATTTATACAGTTTTAAAGATTGCTTTCCATTTACAGTTATTGTAACGTATTGGCTACATTTGCTGTGTTAAACAATACATCTTTGAGCCTGTCTTACATCTAATAATCTGTACCTCCCACTCCTTCACCCCTATGATTCCCCTACCCACCCTTCACTGGTAACCACTAGTTTATTCTCTATATCTGTGAATCTGCTTCTTTTTTTGTTTTAGTCACTAATTTTTGTATTTTTTTTAGATTCCACATATAAGTAATATACAGTACTAGTCGTTCTCTATCTGACTTTTTTCACTTAGCATCAATTCAGTTCAGTTGCTCAGTCATGTCCAACTCTTTGCATCCCCATGGACTGTAGCACGCCAGGCTTCTCTGTCCATCACCAACTCCTGGAGCTTGCTCAAACTCATGTCCGTGGAGTCAATGATACTATCCAACCATCTCATCCTGTGTCATCCCCTTCTCCTCCTGCCTTCAGTCTTTTCCAGCATCAGGGTCTGTTCCAATGAGTTAGTTCTTCCCATCAGGTGGCCAAAGTATTGAAGGTTCAGCTTTAGCATCAGTTCTTCAAATATTTAGGACTGACTTCCTTTAGGATAGACTGGTTGGATCTCCTTGCTGTCCAAGGGATTCTCAAGAGTCTTCTCCAACACCACAGTTCAAAACCATAAATTCTTCAGCACTCAGCCTTCTTTATGATTAACTCTCACATCCATACATGACTACGGGAAATACCATAGTTTTGACTAGATGGACCTTTGTCGGCAAAGTAATGGCTCTGCTTTTTAATAAACTGTTTAGGTTTGTCATAGATTTTATTCCAAGAAATAAATGTCTTTTAATTTCATGACTGCAGTTCCCATCTTTAGTAATTTTGGAGCCCAAGAAAATAAAGTCTGTCACCCTTTCATCTATTTGCCATGAAATGATGGGACCAGATGCCATGATCTTAGTTGTTTGAATGTTGAGTTTTAAGCCAGTTTTTTCACTCTCCTCTTTCACTTTCATCAAGAGGCTCTCACTTAGCATAATACCCTCTAAGCCCATCCATGTTGCTACAAATGGCAGAATTTTTACATGTATATCTGTACCACATCTTCTTTATCCATTCATTTGCTGATGAACGCTTAGGTTGCTCCCATATCTTGTCTACTGCAAATACTGCTCTGAACACTGGGGTGCATGTATCTTTTGAATTAGTGTTTTGCAGCTCTTTTTAGGATATATGTCCTGTAGTGTAATTTGTAGGTCATATTGTGGTTCTAGTTTTACTTTTTTGAGAAATTGCCATACTGTTTTCCACAGTGGCTGCAGCAATTTATATTCTCATCAATAGTTTACAAGAGTTTCCTTTTCTACACATCCTAACCAACAATTGCTACCTGTTTTTTTTTTTTTTTTTTTTTTTGATGTTGGTCATTCTACAGGCATGAAGTGATTTCTTGGTGTGGTTTGATTTGCATTTCCCTGTAATTAGTGATGCTGAGCATCTTTTCATGTGCCTGTTGACCACCTGCCTTTCCTCTTTGGAAACATATCTATTTAGTTCTGCCTATTTTTCAGTTGGGTTGTGTGTTTGTTTTTTTCTTTTTTTGATGTTGAGTTATATGAGATGTTTATATACATTGGATATTAATCCCTTGTTGGTTATATAATTTGCAAAAACTTTTGCCCATTCAGTAGGCTGTCTTTTCATTTTGTTGGTGGTTTTCTTTGCTGTGTAAAGCTTTTAGGTTTAATTATACCCCATTTCTTTACTTTTCTTAAAATTTATTTTACTTTAGGAGACAAATCCAAAGAAAGTATCACTGTAATGTATGTCAAAGAGTGTCCTGCCTGTGTTTTTCTGCAAGTTTTATAGTATCTGGCCTTAGATTTAGGTCTTTAATCCATTTTGAGTTTATTTTTGCACATGGTGTTAGAGAACATACTCCAGAAACTATAAGACACTGATGAAAGAAACTGAAGATGGCACAAACAGATGGAAAGATATACTGTGCTCTTAAATTGGAAGAATCAATATTGTTAAAATGAACATACTACCCAAGGCAATCTACAGAGTCAGTGCAATCTCTGTTAAAATATAATGACACTTTTCACAGAACCAGAACAAATAATTTTAAAATTGGCATGGAAACACAAAAGACCTGGAATAGCCAAAATAATCTTGAGAAGGAAGAAGACAGCTGGGAGAATCAGGCTCCCTGGCTTCAGATTTTCTACAAAGCTACAATGATCAGAACAGTATGGTACTAGCACAAAAACAGACATATAGATCAATGAAACAAGATAGAGAGCTCAGAAATAAGCCCATGCCCTTATTGTTGTTTTCAGTCATTAAGTTATGTCTAACTCTTTGCAACCCCATGGACTGTAGCATGCCAGGCTTCCCTGCCCTTCACTATCTCCTGGATTTTGCTCAGACTCATATCTATTGAGTCACCGATGCTATCTAACCATCTCATTCCAAGCCCATGCCTTAATGGTCAATTAATCTATGGCAAAAGAGGCAATAATATACAGTGGAGAAAAGACAATCTCTTCCATTAGTGGTTCTGGGGATACGGGACACCTGTGTAAAAGAGTAAAAACAACTGCACTCATTATTAGAGGTCTGAGAGCCACATTTTGTTAGTGCATTTGTTTCACTTATCTAAATTTTTTTTTCTTCTTAATTTAACTTCTTGTTTCAAGCAGTAACACAAGCATAGAGGAAAGTAAGTCTGTATTCTCCAACCACCCCAATCTCTTCCCAGGAGGCAAACATATTATCAGTTTCTAGTATATACTTCAAAAAACTTTCTAAACGTAACACAATCAAATAACTGTTTGTGTGTATGTGCACATTGAACACAAATGGTAGAATGTTCAAATTCATATGTGTTTGCATTTTAAGTGTGTGTATTTAATACAAACAGTGATACATGCAAATGTGCATTTATAGATTTCTTCTTTTATCGAACTGTGTGTGCATCATGGAGATCTTTCTAAAGGAGTCCTTAATTAACTGCTTTATTTTCTTTAGCAGATTTATAATATTGTATCGTATCACTATGCCAGGATTTATTTAACCAAACCCTCACTGAAGGACATTTCTATTTTTCAGTATTTTGATGCTAGAAACATCTTTATCCTGAATACAATCTTGAATTTACTCTATTTTGAATATGTGCTATAATATCGCAGGTCATATTCCCAGAAGAGAGTCAATGGGTAGGTATGTGCATTATAACATGAGACTTTATTCCCATTTCCTAGTAGTATACTTTTGGCTGCATCCTACTAATTTTAATATTTTGTGTTTTGTTATTATTCAGTTAGAACTATTTTTAGTATCCTTTGTGATTTCTTCCATGGCCCATGGGTTCTTTATAAGTCTAATTCCAAGCATTCAAGGATTTTTAGGATACATAATTTTATTAATTTAATTTTGTTTTTGTCAGTGATCATACTCTGTAAAGTATTAGTCTTTTGTCTTTTTATAAGGGTCAACATTTGCTTAGTGAATGTTCTATATGCATTCAAAAAATATTCATTCCACTGTTGTTTGGAATCGTGTTCTACAATATTGATTAAGTCAAGTGATTTGATAGCCCTCAAGAGTTTTTTGTACCTTTACTGAGTTTTGCTGTATGTCTTCTAGCAGTTGTTGAGAGAAATATTAAAATCTTTAATTATGTTTGTGTATTTATTTGTTACCTCTTTTCCTTCTGTTGCTTTTTGCTTCATATATTTTGAGATATTATTATTACTATTTTTGATTTGATCTTTGCAACCTCATGAACTGCAGCCCACCAAACTTCCCTGTCCTTCACTGTCTCCTGGATTTTGCTCAAATCCATTGAGTCTGTGATGCCATCCAACCATCTCATCCTCTGTCTTTCCCTTCTCCTCCTGCTCTCAATCTTTCCCAGCATCAGGGTCTTTTCTAATGAGTCAGCTCTTTGCATCAGGTGGCCAAAGTATTGGAACTTCAGCTTCAGCATCAGTCCTTCCAGTGAATATTTAAGGTTGATTTCCTTTAGGATTGACTATTTTCATCTCCTTACTGTCCAAGGACAACTACATAAGTAGAGTTATTATGTCTGGATTCTGATGCCCTGAACCTTGATTATTGTGAAATGTTCCTTTTTACCTCTGGTAGTACTCCTTGTCTTGAAGCATGTTTCGTCTGATCCTACTATAGCCAAATCTATGCCTGGGCTTCCCAGATGGCACAATTGTAAAGAATCTGACACAGGAGACATGAGTTCAATTCCTGGGTCAGGAAGATTTCCTGGAGTAGGAAATGGCAACCCACTTCAGTATTCTTGACTGGAAAATTCCATGGACAGAGGAACCTGGTGGTCTGCAGTCCATGGGGTCACAAAAAGTTGGACACAACTGAGTAACTGAGCATGCATGAGTCTGTGCTTACTGTTGACTTGGGTATATGTTCTTCACACTTTTACTTTCGACCTCTACAAGGCTTATGGTTGTCATTTCTAGATAATATATTGTTGAGTTTTGCATTTTTGATCGGACAGCCTTTATCAGGCTCTGCCTTCCACTTGGAGTGGATGCTCTTTTTGCAATGAATGTGGTGATCGCTATGACTGGATTTAAACTACCACCTTGCTGTTTGTTTTCTATTTATCTCAACTCACTTTTATTTTTCCATTTTTCTTCTTATTTATTTTTGTTTAATGCTTTTATGACTCATTTTAATTCCTGTGTTTCCTTCTTAGTTCTACCCTTTTGTGTTTGTAGTTCTTTCTGTAGAAAGTACAGCAGTGATTCTTACTTTATATAGTTGACTTAGAATTAATGTTAAACACCTCACATATACTATAAGAACCTTAAAATAATATATTTAAATTAAACTTCTCTTCTTTCTGCATTTTCGTGTGTATGTTTTTATGTTATAGCCCTCTCAATGCAATGCTATTTATGCTTTAAAATATTAAAAGAAGAAAAAGTATGTTCTTTTATATTTATCAACATGTTTATGATTGCCAGTGGTATTTATCCTTTCCTATGTAACCTAGTTTCCATCCAGTATAATTTCCTTTCAGTCCAAATAGTATCTTTTAGGATTTATTATACTGGAAGTGAGTGAAAGTTGCTCAGTCATGTCTGACTCTGTGATCTCACAGACAGCAGCCTGCCAGTCTCCTCTGTCAATGGAATTCTTCAGGCAGGAATACTGGAGTGGGTTCTCTTCTCCAGGGAATCTTCCTAAACCAGGGATCTTACCCAAGTCTCCCACATTGCAGGTGGATTCTTTATAGCTGGGCTACCAGGGAAGCCTAAGAATACTGGAATGGGTAGCCTATCCCTTCTCCAGGGGTTTTTCCCAACCCAGGAATCAAACCAGGGTCTCCTGCATTGCAGGTAGATTCTCTACCAGCTGAGCTACTAGGGAAGTCCAAAAGTACAGCGAATGTTGCTCAGTTGTGTCCGACTCTTTGCGACTCCATGGACTATACAGACCATGGAATTGTCCAGGCCAGAATACTGGAGTGGGTAGCCGTTCCCTTCTCTGGGGGATCTCCCCAACCCAAAACCCCTTATAATGCAAGTCTTCTAAAAAAGAAATTCACGCATTTTGTTTGTTTGAAAATATTTTTGCTTTATCTTACCAGCTTTGAAGGATATTTGTACTGGATATAGAATTATAGATTCAACTTGTTTTTTATTTCAGCATTTTAATGACTTCCCTCCATTGTCCTCTAGCTGCCATTGTTTGCCTGTGTTTTATGTGTCTTTGTACCTTCTTTGTTTCATTTTAACTCTTTCTTTATCTTTTCAGAAGTTGGGTTATACTGTGCTAGAGCATAGTTCTGGTTTATTTCTCCTGCTCAGAGTGTGCTAAACTTCTTTGATGTGGATCAGAAGAAATTTTTATTTTTACCATATTTGATAAATTTTAACCATTTTTTTCTACTTAATTCTACTTCTTTTTCTTTAACATAGCTAGACAGTTTGGTACTGTCAGTGGTTACTGGTTCTATTTTATGTTTGGGGGGATTTAAATATTTATCTGTCTGTTTTAGCCTGGATAATTCACGTACTCTGTCTTCAGGTTCATTGATACTTTTATTTGCTAGTTTGTAATCTGTCAATAAATGAATCCATGGTTTTGCTCTTAAATATTGTTCAATTCTAGAAAGGTTGTTTCTTTTAATCATCACTTTTAATTATCACTGATACTTTTTATTTGTTTACTTGTGTCCTTTTTCTTTAAGTTGTGTAGCATATTAATAGGAGCTATTTTTAAAATCCTGTCTATTAATTCTAACATCAGGGTCATCTTGTGGTCTTTTCTGTTGATTGCTTAATTATGGATTACATTGCCTTGTTTGTATCCATGTTTTATAATTTTTATTGTGTGTTTGATATTTGTACAATATGAGTGTGCTTTCTTCCTGACATTTAGATTGAAAAATAATAGATTTTCTTGACCCTGTCGGGGTGTGTGTGTGTGTATGTTTAGGTCTTGATTATTTTGCTTCTGTCTTTATTCTGGGGTTGGAGGAAAACCTTATTTAGAGCAATATGGTCTTTTGAGGTCTTCTACAAATGTCAAATGTGTTTATTGAAGTCTCTCCTTTCTGGCTTGTCTAGAAGTTCATCATATTCCAGCCCTGCCCAACTGTGGTATGTATTCAATTCTCAGACTTGCAGTAGCTATTCTATGCTAGCTTGAGGAATCTCATTCTAAGCATATGCAGTCTATCCATAAACACAGGACCCTCAGGAAATTCCCATACAGACTCCTACCCTTAATGCCATCAGTCTTCTCTTCCTTGGCACCTTTCTGCAGAAACTCAAGTCCCCATAGTAGTTCCAGCTCCAGTTTCTAATACAGTAGCTCAAAAAACCAACTGGCTATACTTCAACTTCATCTTTCCATATCAAGGTTGAAAAGTGCCCCTTGAAGAAAGCCAGGGTTGTAAATCAGCTATACATCAATAAAATAAATTTTTAAAAGAAAAAAAAGTAAAGCCAGAGTTAATATGGTGCATACTTCAATGCATTTTCCTTCTCTTGAAGAAGACCCTGCAATTGTAGTTGACAAGTGCTTGGAAACTGCTTTCCCGTCTACTTTGTCCAGTTTTATAGTTATTTATAAAAGGAAATTAAGCTTGATATTGATTATTGTGACTTCATTGAAGTTGACAGATTAAATTTTTTTAACTGGGAAATTTCATGTTTTAAAAAACATATTTCTATGCTTAGTTGACATTTCTGGGGTCCTTTATAGAGTATTCAAAGTGACTTTCTAAAAGATTTAACACTGTTTAACTTGAAATAGGGGAATTTAAAAACATTCATACCTTCATCCTTATCCCCAGAAAGGAAGACAGAGATTGAGGCACCAGAGGCACACAATCTCTTACATAAATGTGTTGAGGGTATTCAGTATACCCTCTGACTTGATTTTCAGACTCAATCATAAAGAGGTATTTGGTCACATACTGTGTACATAGTCACTTCATAAGAATTAATGATGTTTTTAACTGGAGAATTGCATTGTTCCCCCCAGTGCATGCTTTCTGTCTGTAGAACATTCAGACTTCTGGAAATAATTCTGGTGAGAATAGTAAATTGCAACATGATATATTCTGTTATGGCTTCCTTGATATCTCAGTTGGTAAATAATCCACCTGCAATGCAGGAGACCCCAGTTCGATTCCTGGGTCAGGAAGATCCCCTGGAGAAGGGAAAGGCTACCCTCTCCTGTATTCTGGCCTGGAGAATTCCATGGGCTATATAGTCCATGGTGTCGCAAAGAGTCAGACACAACTGAGCGACTGTTACTTTCACTTTCATATTCCCTTATCCACTGGTCTTCTAATTCTCACTGCTCACCCACTGCTAGACTTGCAGGCTTCTGGCTAAAGGGTAAGTCAAATGATGGCTATGTTGTATCACACCTCATTAGAAAGTAATATCATCACATTACTTATCTCAGATTAATGTCAAAGACATCCTCCACTAGAAAAAGAGAAATGGTTACATTTATCTGTGTGCTCTGTAAGTAGATGACCAGATTGAACCTTAAGCACTATAACCTTGACTAGCTTCTTATAATGAAGAGAAACTCAGGACACATAATTAAGATTCCATAAGGAAAGTGATTTTTCTCAACTTACTGCTCAGGGGAACCCATTCTCATTTGTGATATCAAATATCACCTGAAAATGGTAGTGAGAAAGCAAGGAAAGTAATATACCAGGTACTGTGTTTAGCATAACCTTGTTGTCTTTTTTTTTTTCTTTTTGATTTTTTTGTTGTTGTTGTTGTTGATGTGGGCCATTTTTTAAAGCCTTCATTAAATTTGTTACAGTATTGCATCTGTTATACATTTTGGTTTTTTGGCTGGGAGGCCATGTGGTATCTTAGCCCCCAGACCGGGGATCGAACCTATACCTGTTGCATGGGAAGGTAAAGTCTCAACCACTGGACAGCAGGGAAGTCCCAAGCATACCTACATTTTCTCATTTAATAATCATAACTTTATAGTGAAGGTATGATTAGTGTTAACTTACAGATGATAAAACTGAACTTTAAGGAAATTAAGTAACTTGTCCAAGTTTAAAAATCAGGGAGATGAATATTTGTGTCTGCTGCTGCTAAATCGCTTCACTCGTGTCTGACTGTGCGACCCCATAGACGGCAGCCCACCAGGCTCCCCCGTCCCTGGGATTCTCCAGGCAAAAACACTGGAGTGGGTTGCCATTTCCTTCTCCAATGCATGAAAGTGAAAAGTGAAAGTGAAGTCGCTCAGTCGTGTCTGACCCTCAGCGACCCCATGGACTGCAGCCCGCCAGGCTCCTCCGTCCATGGTATTTTCCAGGCAAGAGTACTGGAGTGGGGTGCCATTTGTGTCTTATGCCTCCAAATTTAGGTTTCCAATACACTACAGTTTTCATTATTTTATGATGATATAAATTTACCCTGTTTCCTTGTAAGATTTTGCAAAGAAAGTGTTAACAAAGAACTTTTAGTTTTAGAGAAATTAACTTAGGAGTTTTCCAGTAAAAAATATGTATCTCAAAAGTGTATAAAGATTCCCTTATCGGCAGTTTTTTCAGTTATAAAATTAGACTTGTTCTAGTCAAAGCAATTCAGTTTTTTAAAAATGCTTCATTTAAGATAATATATTTCAGCATTTTCTTTGCCTCTTGTCAGGATGGGAAACAGTAGTTCTCTTGCTTGATTTAATATCATTATGTCTGACAACACAGTTAACAAAGCAACTGTTAATATTCCAAAGATTTTCAAGCTCTGTGCATCTAAAAGTCACTAATGAAATTAGTGAACCAGAAGCTTCACAGCCAAATATCCAAAGCTTAAGACTAAAGGAATCGTGGGTCTCTGGAATTGTTGGATTCAAACTGTGTAGCAAGAATCATCAAGTACTTGATTCCTTCTTTATAAGCAACCCAATAAGCAAAGTTTACAGTGAACAGGAAAGATGTGTTTGAACTTTAAGAAGAGTTTCGATTTTGGTTTACAATTGGAAAGGAAAAAATCAAAACAAGAGAGTTCCTTGTGTCTAGCATATGTTTGAAAAATCAGTAATTTTTACATTTCATAAGGAGACTAAACAGTCATAATTACCTCTATAATAGCAAAGTTTATTTTCTCATATTACCTTTTCTTTTGCATTTTGTTTTCTTAATAACAATATATCACTACCATTTCTCTCTGGTAAGTAAACACTGTTTTTGAAATAACAAAATTTTATCTTGATTGCTTAATTTCAAGAAATTATGTGACTATTTAATATGAATGATAAAGCTATAGAAGGTTTAAGTCAAAAAAAGCATTTTAGGTTGCCTGTTCAACAAACAACACTTTTTCATTTAGGGGAACAAGGAGCCTAAGAAGGAAAATGATCATCCCAATGGAACACAAACTACAGATACACAGGAATAAAAATCCAGGTCTCAGGATGTCTTTTCATCATATTATTTTGTTGGAGCAGATTTTTTTTTTTAATTCCAAGGACTGTTGAGAATTTGAGGGAAATATAACATAGTAATTACCTTCATAAAACTTATCCCGGTAATGTTCGGTTGTGAAGGAGAAAACAAGGTGAAGAATTAGAAGGTGACAGGAGGATGTGCTGAATTATGTAAGGTAATCAGGGGGGGTCTCTGAGATAGTCAGACGTGAGCAGTGACTTGAAAGAAATGAGGGAGCAGGCCAGTTAATATATGTTATTGAAGAGTTTCTAAGAAGAAAGGGTATTAATTGTGTAGGACTTCCCTGGTGGCTAAGATGGTAAAGCGTCTGTCTATGATGCAGGAGACCTGGGATCAATCCCTGAGTTGGGAAGATTTCCTAGAGAAGGAAATGGCAACCCACTCCAGTACTCTTGGCTAGAAAATCCCATGGTCGGAGGAGCCTAGTGTCCATGGGATCCCAAAGAGTTGGACATGACTGAGCGACTTCACTTTCACTTTCACTTTGAGATGGTTTGTGCTTGTTATTTTTGAGAAACAACAAGGATACCAGTGGCTGAAGTGCAACGAGTATTCATTAATTCAGTGCACTTTCATCCCGTGAATTATTGGAGCTAGATCAGTGAGAGAGAAATGGGGCTCTACAAAGAACCAGATGAAGATGAGTCAGAATTGTGGTACCATTTAATTATATTAATCATACAGAATTATACAAGTCGTGGATTCCTGCTGGAGTTGGAAAGCATGCATTTTAAGATGCATTTAGTAAAGCTAGAAGGAGCAAAAAGTGGTTGTTGTTAAATCACATAACATTCTTTTCTTCTAAAAAAATGTATTCTAAGCAATTGTCACCATGAAATGTAGAAACTTTTATGTTTTAAGTTATGAAATTAGAGTCTTTTATATAAAAGAAATGATTTCAAGTAACTGTATGGGTCTTCAAATAGCTTGTACATAGGTTATAAATTTGATCTTTATAGCCCCATGAGTCTGTAGTAAACATATCTTCATTTTTTTGATAAAGGAGTTGACTTTCAAAGAGGTGAACTGATTTTCCAAGAAACACATCATAGCCAGCACCCCAAAGTCTTCCCTTGCTTCATCTCACTAATTACTCTCCGTGAACAATCCTGAATTCTACAACAGATAGATTCTACCTGCTTCTGAGCTTTATATAATTGAAATAAATTGTATGTAACTGGTTTATTTTTCTCCACATTATGCTGGTGAGAATCATCCATATTATTATAGTTGTAGCTTTTTTATTCTCATTGTTCTGTAGTATCTTGTTTTCAGATTATATTACATACCCAGGCATTTGGGTTGTCTCCACTTGGGGTTGTGATGAATAGTGCTACTATGACCATTCTTGTACATGTCTTTGGGGGGATAGTTAAAGATAGTAATAGATAGATTGATTGATTAATAAATACATAGCTAGACAGGTTTCATTGGGGTATAAATCCAGACATAGAATTGTCAGTCATAGGATATCCTTAGATATAGCAATACTGCCAAATAGCTTATCGGTGGTTTCACTGATTTACTCTACCATCAGTTACATATGAGAGACCCACTCGCACCACATCGTTTTCAACACTTTGCATTACCTGTTATCTCATTTTAGCTGTACTTGAATGTAACCCACGGTGGATTTTTCCAACTTTATTGAGATAGCGTTGGTAATTAAAAGTTTCACAGCTTGATGATTTGATATGCATATACATTGTGAAATACTCATCACATCAAACTAATTAGCATATCCATAGCTATCACTTTCTTTCTTTCTTTTTAATTTGTTGTGATGACACTGTCATATGATCCTGTTATCCCCCTTGGGAATGTATCCAAAGAGAATGAAATCAGGATCTTAAGTATCTGCACTCCAAAATTTATTTCAATATTACTCACAATAACCAAGATGAGAAAATAACTTAAGTGCTGGTCAACAGATAATAGATAAAGAAAATGTGATGGATGGATGATAATAGATAATAGATATGGTATACAGCATATATATTAAGTTCAACTTTAAAAAGAGAGAAATCTGCCATTTGCTACAACTCATCAGATAATGGGAAAAATGAAATACAGCAGATCCAGAAAGACAAATATGTGGAATTTAGATATTTGGAATCTAAAATAGTCAAAGTCATAGAAACAGGGAGTAGAATGTTGCTACCTGGGGGAAGGGAAAAATGGGGAGACGTTGGTAAAAGGGTACAAAATTTTAGTTTATGCAAGGTGAATTAGTTCTGGAGACTAATGTACAAGAATGTGACTATAGTTAACCACATTATATTGTATATTTGGAATTTGCTCAAAGGGCAGGTATTAAGTATTTTCACCAAGCTTTTAAATATGAGAATTATTGCCCTTACTTTATAAGATGATAAAACAAAGATATATCAAAATTAAATAGCACAATCAAAATCATGCAACCATAGAAAGAGTTAATACTGCTATTCAGTTCATCTTATCACATAATCTTTGTGGTTTCCTTAACATATTTTTATTATTTACTTCAACAAGAATAAATTGAGTGTTACATATGCTGGACTTCTGATAAGGACTGTGTCTTTGTGAGCAAAAGCTCTCAGTGTTTAGGACAGGAACAAGAAAAACCATTTTAATAGAAGACAAAGTGCATTAAATATTATACTAAAAAAAAGTAAAACAATGAGAAACTAAGGAAAGGAAGAGCATTTCTCTTTATTTTACCAAATAGAGAAGTAGAAAGGATGACTTGAACTGAGTACAGTTTGAGGGTTAGAAAGTGTGGGCGTGTTGAGGAATTAGTGTGTGATGAAAACACTGTTGGCAGTGGTAGTCAACCATGAAAGAAATACATTTTAGCCTTACAGCCATCAAACTCCCTAAATTTCTGTCTCCTTGTTCCTCATGGTACATTTAAAGGAGAATACCGTTCAAATGGAGGGGCAACGGGCACAGTTAGAGGCTGGCTAAGAAGGAAGGAAGGGTCTCATCTTGTGCAGTGGAAGAGCCTGGACTCAGGAAAAGCCAGAACCTGAGTAGGATGTCAGTGATCTAAGTACACAGAGAAGAACAGGAAGAAACACAGGAGAGGGACCAAGCTAGAGTATGAAACTATGAAGATGGGGTCAGGGAGGAGAATTCTGGAGAGAGCAGTTCAGGACTGGATGGACAGGCAGAGACTGAAAAGGATCCTGCGTGGTGGCCTGGTCTTAACTAGTGTTTCACTCTTCACTCATCGTCTGGAATGAAATGGGTGGGTATTCCAAGACAGCGCTAGGGTGAATAGGCATTTGGAATGTGAAAAGAATTGGACATAATGATTTATACAATGCTAGAACAAAGAGTTGTGCAAATGCTGCTAAAAAGGTGAGTGCTCAAAATTAATTTCAAAGCACTATCAAAGGTCATATTCATATTCTACTGAAATCAAGGTCAGTTTAAGCTAAACAACTTAAAGATTTGGAAAGATTTTGAAGTAATAAATGTGACAAATAAACCTAGCATTTCACAGATTTACACACATGATGTGCGTATGGAGATTTTTTTTGTTTCATCAACAGCTGTTTATTCTATGACCTGGCTATGTACCTAGGTGGAACTGAACACTCAGGACTATGGATGTAAACAAATGTTATTCATGAAATAAGCACAAGTAGTAGTTAGTTTTACAAAAGGAAAAAGAACCCTCTTTATACTAATTATTTACTCTGCTTCAATTATATTCAATTACATATTATCTATTGAGAAAGTCTAGGATTTTATCACCTTGGCTCAAAACCTGCCTGTTTCCATTACACATTAGATTTATTGTCATTCTGAACATAATTTTTATAACCTCAGCTTCTTCTGAATGTATATGACTGCCCCAGTCTTTGTTAAAAGCTTTCAGCTCAGTCGTGTCCGACTCTTTGGACCCCATGGACTGCAGGACACCAGGCTTCCCTGTCCATCACCAATTTCAGGTGCTTACTGAAACTCATGTCCATCGAGTCGGTGATGCCATCTAACCATTTCACCCTCTGTTACCCCTTCCCCTCCTGCCTTCAATATTTTCCAGCATCAGGGTCTGTTCCAAAGAGTCAGTTCTTCACATCAGGTGGCCAAAGTAATGAAGGTTCAGCTTTAGCATCAGTCCTTCCAATGAATATTCAGGACTGATTTCCCTTAGGATGGACTTGTTGGATCTCCCTGCAGTCCAAGGGACTCTCAAGAGTCATCTCCATCACCACAGTTCAAAACCATCAGTTCTTCTGCACTCAGCTTTCTTTACAGTCCAACTCTCGCATCCATACATGACCACTGGAAAAACCATAGCCTTGACTAGACGGACCTTTGTTGGGAAAGTAATGTCTCTGCTTTTTAATATGCTGTCTAGGTTGGTCATAATTTTTCTTCCAAGGAGTAAGCGTCTTTTAATGTCATGGCTGCAATCACCATTTGAAGTGATTTTGGAGCCCAAGAAAAGAAAGTCTGTCACTGTTTCCATTGTTTCCACATCTATTTTCCTTGAAGTGATGGGACTGGATGCCATGGTCTTAGTTTTCTGAATGTGGTCTGAAAGTTAAACCAACTTTTTCACCCTCCTCTTTCACTTTCATCAAAAGGGTCTTTAGTTCTTCACTTTCTACAATAAGGGTGGTGTCATCTGCATATCTGAGGCTATTGATATTTCCCCTGGCAATCTTGATTCCAGCTTGTGATTCATCCAGCCCAGTGTTTCTCATGATGTACTCTGCACAGAAGTTAAATAAGCAGGGTGACAATATACAGCCTTGACATACTCCTTTTCCTATTTGAAACCAGTCTGTTGTTCCATGTCCAGTTCTAACTGTTGCTTCCTGACCTGCATACAGATTTCTCAAGAGGTGTGTCAGGTGGTCTGGTATTCCCATCTCTTTCAGAATTTTCCACAGTTTATTGTGATCCACACAGTCAAAGGCTTTGGTGTAGTCAATAAAGCAGAAATAGATGTTTTTCTGGAACTCTCTTGGTTTTTCAGTGATCCAATGGGTGTTGGCAATTTGATCTCTGGTTCCTCTGCCTTTTCTAAATCCACTTGAACATCTGAAAGTTCATGATTCACACATACTGTTGAAACCTAGCTGGAGAATTTTGAGTATTACTTTGCTAGCATGTGAGATGAGTGCAGTTGTGCAGTAGTTTGAACATTCTTTGGCATTGCATTTCTTTGGGATTGGAATGGAAACTGAAGCTAAAGTTAAAGGCTTTCAATGGTTTTTTAAAATACATGTACGTGTTATTTGTTTTAGTTATAGTGGGAACAATCTGTGTAGGATAAATCTTAACTTATGGTATAAGGTCCTGGATGCTGGAACAAATATAATCATCTATGAAAAAAACAGGGCTTCCCAGGTGACTCAGATGGTAAAGAATCTGCCTGCAATGCAGGAGACCCTTGTTCGATTCATGGGTTGGGAAGATGTGTGGGAGAAGGGATACACTTACCCACTTCAGTAGTTTTGGGCTTCTCTATTGGCTCAGATGTTGAAGAATCCACCTGCAGTACTGGAGACCTGCGTTTGATCTCTGAGTCAGGAAGATCCCTTGGAGAAGAGAATGGCTACCATCTCCAGCATTCTTGCCTGGAGAGTTCCAAGGACAGAGGAGGCTGGCAGGCTGCAGTGCATGGGGTTTTCAAGAGTCTGACATGACTGACTAAGCGCATACACACACATGACAAAACACAGAACTAAATGTCTAGTTACATAATTGATTCTATTTTTCTTGCCATAAGAAAAATAATTAAGAATAATAGTGCATTGGAGGTTTTTTTCTAATTGTATATGTGCATTACATCATGCTTTCAGAGCCATCATCTGATTTTCCTTAAAATAACTTACAATTGAAAATATGAAATTCAAAGAAGTTTAACCACTTACCTAAAGTCCCACAGCTAATATGTATGTGTCTGGAAGCAAAACCCCAGTTTTCCTGTTTCAAGTATAAGACTCTTGATTTCTCATTACACTAATAGTGTGGTAATCACAAGGATGCAAATTCTTTGATGCCTAACTTTATATTGAAATGAAAATTGTGAGCATATTGTAAAGGCTGCATTAGAGTGACTGCCCAAATTGGCTCAGTGTTCTTAAGGCTCTCCTTCCCATTTCTAGGAGATTGGCTCTGCCCCCACAGAAGTGCCTGCATGAAGCTTTTGCCATTTTTTTTCCTCCTAAAATGTTCCCCTGCCCTGCCACCAGCCAGATATTATCACTGCCTCATTTCTGAATTTTGACTTTTGATTTATCTTATAAATTTAATTTGAATCACTTTGATTCCCTTTTTTTGACAATTGTTAAACTCTGTCCTAATAGTATTGAGACAGAGTCATAAGAGAGCCCACTGTCCAGAGCACAGGATGATAATTTAGGATGTTTTGTGTTGCCAGACACATGAATCAGTACCCCATCCTTTTTAAAGGCCAAATAACATTTCATTGTATGGATATATCACATTTGTTTATGTTTATCCATTAATAGATGTTTGAATTGTTTCCACATTATGAATGATGCTCCTATGAATATTTGTGCACAAGTTCACATACATATATCTTCATTTCTCACAGGTGCATACCTAGACATAGAATTACTAGATCATGTGGTAACTGGATGTTTAACCTTGTGTGGAACTGCCAAACGATTTCCCACAGCTGCTGCATTATTTACATTTTTACCAGCAAGGGATGAGGACTGTGGTTCTTCTAAATCCTCACCAATACTTCTCATTATGCATCTTTTTTGATATAGCCATCTTAGCAGATATGAAATGGCACCACATAGTCAATTGTTTCTCTGACTCTTAAGCCACCAAGTTTACTTAAAACAGTGTTCTGTGACATCTTACTTTTATTATCAGTATAATTTTTATTGAAATATTGTTATGTTAATGTGTAAAACCACCTTCCTATTTCCCTTCTCATATTTTTTAGTCTCATTTTTTTAGGCCTATAATTTTTGAATCATTTAAAATGAGCAGAGTCCTTTCAATGGTTTCTTTATCACCAAAGACCTTCATCTGTCCACATAGATGCATCACTGTAGCTCTTTGCAAATGAATCTACGGAATTAGTCTGGCAGAACACCTCCAAGGACATGGTTTTAACAGCTTTAGTCTTACATATTCCTCAGTAACTTAACCCCATATGGAACTGCATTAAATCACTGCTGTCTTTGATTGAAAGAGTTACAAGGAAGGAGATTCCTCTAGCACTTAGTGAAGACACACACTGACTGTTGTGAATATGTTTGGCATGTAGAGTTCTTGTTTACTTGAAGGACTGTTTACTTGTTTACTGCTGAAGAAGATGCAGTCACATTTGCTTTTCTTCTGTCTCTCTTTGAAGGGGAGAAATTTCCTCTTTCCATGAAATGCATTTTGTTCAGTTGGCTTGTTAGAATTTGATTTTATTGTATTAATTGTAAAATCTCATTGTAAGTCCATGAACAAGACTCAGGTAGAAAAAGTAACTTGAGAGGCAGAAAAGGTGAACTTGAGATTATGAAGCAATAAATACAAGTTCTGGCATGGATGCAGTTATTTTGTTGTTGTTTAACTTTATATTAATCATATAACCTTTTGATGGTCACTTATCAAGTGATAGAGATAAGGTAGAGGACTACTAAGGTTCCTTCTTGAACTAAATTGCTCATTCTTTGTTTCATTAGAGATCAAACAATGTAATAGTAATATTTTCCTGGCTATCTTTACCTGAAATCTTGATTAGTAAGTAAAAAAATGTTTCAAAGAACTTAATCGGAAAGTACTGACATTAAGAAAACAGCTAGTATACTAGTGACTTTATGTTACAAGCTTTGGCTTTTTAACAGATTTATAAATATATAGGGTCTCCCTTTAAAATCATCTGCTCGAGCCTGCATGTGCTGTGGTTGTGTTATATTTTGATTTCCAGTGTTACGTTTCATATGCTAAGGGCCACAAAAGTGCATAATAACCATTCTCTTAAATTTATAAACATTGTACTGAGGTCTAATTTTGGACTTGAGCACAATCTTGAATGATATTAGTTTAGCCCAAGGAATGATTCAAGCTTGGGGAATTGTGTTCTGTGGAGTAAAACGATTGTTTAGAAAGGAAGTCTTGTTCTTGATTTTGTATGATAAATCTTTATAACCAAATGCTAACAGAAATTACATGCAATTATTTCTCATTTTTTTTCTGAACAGAGGGCCTATATTTCAGGCTTATTGTTGATACGTTATTAAAAGCTTTCTCTCTTCTGTGTCTTCTCTTTTATCCTTCTGCAGGATGTTTTCACTCCAGAATGCAAATTTAAGGAATCTGTGTTTGAAAACTACTATGTGATCTATTCTTCCACACTGTACCGTCAGCAAGAATCAGGCCGAGCTTGGTTTTTGGGACTCAATAAGGAAGGTCAGATTATGAAGGGGAACAGAGTGAAGAAAACCAAGCCCTCATCACATTTTGTACCAAAACCTATTGAAGGTATGAGCCGAGCTTCTTTTCTTTAGATCCAGATCTGTGTGTTGATGCCAGTTCTGCTCGTTGTCCTTTCACTCAAGGGAGATTGCTTTTAATGCAGCAGATCAGAACAAAGATTCAGAAAATACAATAGTACTACTGCCTATCAAAAAAAAAATCTATTACAAATACTTGGCACTTACAGAAAAACTGTGTGAACATAGAGGCTAGAATTTCTTGAAAGTAGAAAAATAGTAGCAGTGACCATTTGGAATATAATTTATTTCTTTAATGAACTCAGTGATTTAATTTCTCAGGCTACACTCTTGAAAAACCAATATTATAGTGCTTTAAAGTTTTATCAAGGCTTTTAGAAATATATTTGTATCCTAATTGCTACATTATTGTGAACAAATTTCACAATCTGATGTATTCAGTTTTCTTTGTATTTTTTTTAAGAAAGAAAATATTCTGTTTACTGTGATAATAAATATTATAGTTTTTAAATTTTATCTTTCCTCACTGAGCCTATGCCTTCCCCTCCCTTGGTCATTTAATATGGTGCTCATCTATTTCAGGTGATGAGTGGACTAAGTAGTTTAATGCTGAGGAAACACATTTTTGGCAATTTGTTCCCTAAGAAAGACAAACACATACCGTTGGGGTAACCACACATGTACTATTTCAGTCAAACTTTTAATACAGACTGAAAAAACAGAAGTGGTCTAGACATTTACCAACACACATTCTTCTCTAGAAGTCACATTATAATCACTTAAAACATTAGTTCATCTTCCTTGTCTGAAGAAATGAGAAATGCTATTTTGTGATTTGTTTGCAAATAGCAAATAGTGCATTGCTCTTGTGTGATTGTCATTTAGCCTGGCTTGCTGTCCCATGTCTAGAAGGGACAGTGTAGGGACACAGTGCCTGCTATAGATAAAGGACTGTAACCATCAGCAAATGCTTGGTAAATCAATACTATGTTCAAAGCACTGGAGGGAAATGTGACATTCAAAGCTTCTAGACCCTCTCCAACCTCCCATCACACACTGTGCTTTTAACCACACAAAACAGAACTTTCTTCTGTTCTGCATTTTTTTTTAATGTTTGTAATATGTTTTTACTATTTTAGGCCTTATGTAGGTATTTTGCCCTTCTGTCTCACAAAATTCTATTCATGTGCCTGGGAAATGCCTGTCAGACCTTGTAAAAAATTAATTCAAGGAGTCAGTACTTCTGTGAAGGCCTCCCTGACTTCCTTCAAGTAGAATTAAACTCTGTTACCTTATTACTGTATCTTGTTCTCTCTGCTAGAAATTATCACATTGTATTAAATCTGTCTCTGTCTCTTCTTATCCATGATTAGATTACTTTGTTTACATTTTATTTCTTTTTCTTTATTAGGGTATAATTGCTTTACAATGTTGTGTTAGTTTCTGCTGTACAAGGAAGTGAATCATTCCCTCTTGCAACTCCCTTCTATACCCACCCCCAATCTCACCCTTCCGGGTTATCACAGAACATGGAGTTGAGCTCCCTTTGCTAGATAGCAGCTTCCTGCTAGCTCTGTATTTTAAACATGGTAGTGTATATGGAGAAGGCAATGGCACCCCACTCCAGCACTCTTGCCTGGAGAATTCTATGGACGGAGGAGCCTGGTGGGCTGCAGTCCATGGGGTCACTAAGAGTTGGACACGATTGACGACTTCACTTTCACTTTTCACTTTCATGCATTGGAGAAGGAAATGGCAACCCACTTCAGCGTTTTTGCCTGGAGAATCCCAGGGACGGGGAAGCCTGGTGGGCTGCCGTCTCTGTGGTCGCACAGAGTCGGACACAACTGAAGTGACTTAGCAGCAGCAGCAGCAGCAGTGTATATATGTCAATCCTAATTTCCCAGTTTGTCCTTTCCCCTTCTCCTGTGTCCACATGTCCATTCTTTACATCTGCATCTCTATTCCTGAAAATGGGTTCATCTGAACCATTGTTCTAGATTCCACGTATATGCATTAATATACAATATTTGTTTTTCTCTTTCTGACTTCACTCTGTATGACAAACTTTAGGTCCATCTACGTCTCTACAAATGACTCAATTTTGTTTCTTTTTTATGGATGAGTAATATTCCATTGTATATATGTACCACATCTTTATCCATTCATCTATTGTTGGGCCTTTAGATTGTTTCCATGTTTTGACTATTGTAAATAGTGACATAGTGAACAATGGGGTTCAGTTCAGTCCAGTTTAGTCGCTCAGTCATGTCCGACTCTTTGCAACCCCATGAAGTGCAGCACGCGAGGCCTCCCTGTCCATCACCAACTCCCGGAGTTCACCCAGACTCACGTCCATTGAGTCAGTGATGCCATCCAGCCATCTCATCCTCTGTCGTCCCCTTCTTCTCCTGCCCCCAATCCCTCCCACCATCAGTCTTTTCCAATGAGCCAGCTCTTCGCATGAGGTGGCCAAAGTACTGGAGCTTCAGCTTTAGCATCATTCCTTCCAAAGAAATCCCGGGGCCGATCTTCTTCAGAATGGATTGGTTGGATCTCCTTGCAGTCCAAGGGACTCTCAAGAGTCTTCTCCAACACCACAGTTCAAAAGCATCAGTTCTTCGGCACTCAGCCTTCTTCACAGTCCAACTCTCACATCCATACATGACCACTGGAAAAACCATAGCCTTGACTAGACGGACCTTAGTCGGCAAAGTAATGTCTCTGCTTTGAATATGTTATCTAGGTTGGTCATAACTTGTCTTCCAAGGAGTAAGCATCTTTTAATTTCATGGGGTGCATGCATCATTTTGAATTGTGGTTTTCCTAGAGTATATGCTCCACTGTGGGATTGCTGGGTCATATGGCTTGCTCCTGGCAAGGAAAGCTATGACAAATCTATACAGCATATTTAAAAGACAGAGACATCACTTTGCTGACAAAGGTCCATATAGTCAAAGTTATGGTTTTTCCAGTAGTCATGTATGGATATGAGAGTTGGATCATAAAGAAGGCTAAGCACAGAAGAACTGATGCTTTTGAGCTGTGGTGTTGGAGAAGGCTCTTGAGAGTCCCTTGGAGATCAAACCAGCCAATCCTAAAGGAATTAACCCTGAATATTCATTGGAAGGACTGATGCTAAAGCTGAAGCTTCTGTCCTTTGGCCCCTTGATAGGAAGAGCTGGTTCCCTGGAAAAGACCCTGATGCTGGGAAAGACTGAAGGCAAAAGCAGAAGGGGGCAGCAGAGCATGAGATGGTTAAGTAGTATCACTGACTCAATGGAAATGAGTCTGAGCAAACTCCAGGAGATAGTAAGGATAGGGAAGCCTGACGTGCTGCAGTCTGTGGGGTTGCAGAGTCAGACAAGACTTAGTGACTGAACAACAACAATGGCAGTTCTATTTTTAGGTTTTCAAGGAACCTCCATACTGTTTTCCACAATTGCTGAACAGATGTTTTATTTTTCTCATATACTCTTGTATCTTGTACAATATCTGACATATTATAGAGATATTCAATAATTACTGTTAATTAGATAAGTGAACAAGTAAATGAACAGATGAATGCATAGGTAGATACAAAGACAAGGAAGAACTAAATGCCCCAGAAAGCTTTTTCATATTTTTGGAGATACTAAGTATTTTTACTAATGACAGTAATTTAATATTAAAAAAAGTGATGTATTACATGTTGCCAGAAATGATATTGAGATTTATAGAAAGAGCCAGCACTTCCACCAGAGGGAAGATGTTGAAAGTTGTTATTTTAACACATCTTCAAGGCTAGGACAGGTTCAGAACATTTGAGATAGGAGGCAGGGATTAGGCAGGCAAAACCACTTCAGGTGCAGTATGAGTAAACTATTAAAACTATTGAGCCATTTTCATTTGTACATTTAAGTTGATTTCTTGTTGTAATAAAAGTAGTGCTTGCTCATTAACAATTTTGGAAAATTCATGAAAGCATAAAAGTAAAAAAGTCCATGCGTTTTATTTATTCCTTTTATAAATAATGCATTTCATACCCCCCCCCCAAAAATGGAATACTTTTAACCAACCCTCCTAATCATGACTTCTGTCTGCACTGTAGCTGGAGAAGCCTTTTCTTGGGTATGAATGACCAAGTACAAATTTATAACAGAAATGTATACTATTACCATGTTTTGAGTTTGAGAGCTGCCTTAATTCTTCACATTTGCTGCATTTCAGTACAAATGTGGAAAAGGCAACCAAGAAATGTTAGAATTAGATTCAGTTGTGTACAACACAAAACCCATGTTCAGAGCAGCTTAATTAAACAAAATGTTATTGTCTCACAAGCCAAATATACAAACCTGCTGTCCAGGACTGGTTCTATGGCTCTGCAGTTGTTAGGGACCAGCCCCTTTCCCTTCACAGCTTCACCTTCCATCCTGTGCTTAGAAGACAGGCAGTGTTAATAAGGGGTTGCAAGAGCATCTATTCAGACAGATGGATGGACTTGATATTTAAACCCATTACCATGTACATTGCACATCAACCTGTACTTACCCTCCCCTGAAATTTTAGACAACAGCGCAGGCTTCACCATTCGTAGTTTTGCCCTTTCAAAGCATTGTTCACACCACAGATAAGTAGTTTCCCCAGATTTAAATTGTCTTATGGTGACCTCCCCCTTTAGCTTCAAATACAGAAGCCAAATACTCTCCGACAAAGAACTAGAGACAATGTCCTCCTTCTCTCCTCCCTCCTCCTTCAAAGAGCTCATTGCTCAGTTCCTGCAGGTGGTTGGATATCAGAATCGAATTTCTTCCTCCTGAAAAGAATGTGAGTGCTTTCCAAGAGTTAAGGTTGAAGAACTTAATCCTTGAGTGAGAAATATATTTCTAAAGTGAAATTAGTAAATATCAGTTAAAAGCCACTGCTACAGAAATACTAAATTTGAACTAAAAGAACATTTACCAGTTTCTACCAATTTATTTTCTAGTGGGGAGATAAGCCTAACACAACATGTATATACCTTTACTCACACACCTTTAGGACAGTTACAGTTATTCGTTCTGCCTGTTAGAACCATTGCTTTAAACTAATAGAATCTGAATAAAGTTCCAGTAGTATACTGTAGATCATATTTTCCCAAGCATTAGTATCAGAATCCCCTGGAGTGGTTTTAAAAGCTACCAATTCTTAGGTCAAATCTCCCAAGTATTCAGATTTTATAGTCTAAGTAATTTTGATGGCAACTAGGTTTGAGCTTTGGTGTTCTAAACTGACATTGGTGTTTCTGTGCTTAATTTGATCCTATCTGGCCATAGGAATTATTCAAATATATTCAAATTATTATGATCTATATATTTTAAAAGTCTGATCTATTATGGCATCTGGTGCCATCACTTCATGGCAAACGGGAGAGAAAGTGGAAGCAGTGACAGAGTTTATTTTCTTAGGCACCAAAATAACTGCAGATAGTGACTGCAGCCATGGAGTTAAAAGATGTTTGCTCCTTGAAAGGAAGGCTATGACAAACCTAGACAGCTTATTAAAAAGCAGAGACATCACCTTGCCAACAAAGGTCTGTATGGTCAAAGCTATGGTTTTTCCAGTAGTCATGTAAGCGTTTGACTGTAAAGAAGGCTGAGCATCAAAGAATTGATGTTTTCAAATTGTAGTACTAGAGAAGACTCTTGAGAGTCCTTTGGACTGCAAGGAAATCAAATCAGTAAATCTTAAGGGAAATCAACCTGAATATTCATTGGAAGGACTGACACTGAAGCTGAAGCTCCAATATTTTGGGCACCTAATGCGAAGAGCCAACTCATGGAAAAGACTATGATGCTGGGAAAGATTGAAGGAAAAAGGAGAAAGGGGTGGCAGAAGACGAGATGGTTGGATGGCATCACCAACTGAATTTGAGCAAATTCTTTGGAATCACAAAGAGTTGGACACAACTTAGAAACTAAACCACAACAAATCTAATATAGAGTAAATTCTCATTCTGACACCGTGGAATTAAATGTATTAAACATTTTACATGTTTAGCTTTCCTGCTGCTATTAGGATGGTTGTACATTAGTGCTAGGTTAAATTACTAAATGGACCTAATAGAGGTAATACCAAATATTATGCCAAATTGATCCCTAAGAAATTAACTTGATGGTAATCAATTAGACTTCAGACTATATTACAAAAGCTACAGTTATCAAGACAGTATGGTACTGGCACAAAGACAGAAATATAGATCAGTGGAACAAAATATAAACCCCAGAGATAAATCCACTCATCTATGGACACCTTGTCTTTTACAAAGGAGGCAAAAATATACAATGGATTAAAGACAATCTCTTTAATAAGTGATGCTGGGAAAACAGGTCAACCACTTGTAAAAGAATTAAACTAGAACACTTTCTAACACCACACATAAAAATATACTCAAAATGGTTTAAAGATCTAAACGTAAGACCAGGAACTGTAAAACTCCTAGAGGAAGACATAGGCAAAACACTCTCCGACATAAACCACAGCAGGATCCCCTATGACCCAGCTCCCAGAGTAATGGAAATAAAAGCAAAAATAAACAAATGGGACCTAATTAAACTTAAAAGCTTTTGCACAATGAAGGAAACTATAAGCAAGGTAAAAAGACAGCCTTCAGAATGGGAGAAAATAATAGCGAATGAGGCAACTGATAAAGAATCTCAAAAATATATAAGCAACTCCTGCAGCTCAATTCCAGAAAAATAAACGACCTAATCAAAAAATGGGCCAAAGAACTAAATAGACACTTCTCCAAAGAAGACATACAGATGCCTAACAAACACATGAAAAGATGCTCAACATCACCATTATCAGAGAAATGCAAATCAAAATCACAATGAGGTGCCATCTCACACCGATCAGAATGGCTGCTATCCAAAAGTCTACAAACAATAAATGCTGGAGAGGGTGTGGAGAAAAGGGAACCCTCTTACACTATTGGTGGGAATGCAAACTAGTATAGCCACTATGGAGAACAGTGTGGAGATTCCTTAAAAAACTGATAATAGAACCGCCGTATGACCCAGCAGTCCCACTGCTGGGCATGCACACAGAGGAAACCAGAATTGAAAGAGACACATGTACCCCAATGTTCATCGCAGCACTGTTTATAATAGCCAGGACATGGAAGCAACCTAGATGTCCATCAGCAGACGAATGGATAAGAAAACTGTAGTACATATACACAATGGAATATTACTCAGCCATTAAAAAGAATACATTTGAATCCATTCTGAGGTCGATGAAACTGGAGCCTATTATACAGAGTGAAGTAAGCCAGAAAGAAAAACACTAATACAGTACTAACGCATATATATGGAATTTAGAAAGATGGTAATGATAACTGTACATGAGAGACAGCAAAAGAGACCCAGATATATAGAACAGTCTTTTGGACTCTGTGAGAAAAGGCGAGGGTGGGATGATTTGAGAGAATAGCATTGAAACATGTATATTATCATATGTGAAACAGATCGCCAGTCCAGGTTCGATGCATGAGACAGGGTGCTCAGGGCCAGAGCACTGGGATGACCCAGAGGGATGGGATGGGGAGGCAGGTGGGAGGGGGGTTCAGGATGGGGGGCACATGTACACTCATGACTGATTCATGTCAATGTATGGCAAAACCACTACAATATTTTAAAGTAATTAGCCTCCAATTAAATAAATTTAAAAGATTTAAATATTAGAAGAAAATAGACTGCCGCTAATAAATCCAGATAAATGTCTTAAAAAATACTTACCAATGATTTACTAAGTAATTTTGAGAAAATAATTTGTTACTTCAAAGTTAGTTATCTCTGAAAATGCAGCTGATTATAAATTCCTCTATTTCACTGAAATAATATGAAGATTAGCCACTGTAAGTAGGTTGGATTTCTCAAATCTGTCAGATCAATGCAAAGTGCCTTTTCCATTTTCCCTTGGAAATTGGACATTGTGTTACTGTGTTAGGTACTGGAGAAAGGCTGTCAGGCATGGTATTGAACAAAGTATTAGAGACAATGAAAATTGAATTTGGAGGGAAAATAATCTATTCAAAAACTATGTACTAAGACACCAAAGAAGTGAATAAATCAGGAGTCATGACTTTGTAAAGCTACTATTGAGAAGATAACTAATGGCAAATTATTTGATGTTTTTATTTCAGTTAACTTGAAAGAAAACTAGATGACTTGTTTTTTCCAAAATTGTCTTTTGGCCTCAACAATACTAAAAGACAAAAAAACAGAGACATAGTAAAAATGTACCTTTTATGCTCCTGATTGATTTCATTACAGAAAATATAATAGCAGCCTCTCTTTCTCTCTCCTTCTCTCCATCTTTTGAGTGTGGGATCTCTGCCAGCCTGTGACAACTTATTCCCCCAAACCACTGTAACTCATTCAATGCAGCTTTTTTTCTGGCTTTGAATTTAATCTTCAATAAAGCCCTCCTACTCTCTGTGACACAATCTTCTTCCATCTCTCTCTCTCTCTCTCTCTCTCTCTCTCTCTCTCTCTCTCTCATGCACACAAATACTGCTTCTGATCTCTTTCTAAATGAAGGTACAGATCTTTTTGTTCATGATGTCTCCTAACTCTTTATAATATTTACAGCACACTGGGTGCATCCCTTTGGCAATGCATTGCTTCTGAACCAGCACTTAAAGTTCTTCTACAGTTCCAAAGGGATTCTATGTGACATTAATTAAGGTGTGAAATTGCTTCCTGTTAATTGCCCACACTCTTCCATGATCTGCTATTAAGACAATTAAGTTTATTTAATGGTACATTAACTAACGGAGCAATCTAACCTTTCCACTTCTTGGAAATTACAGAGCGCCAAGGAAAATTTGATTAAATTGGTATAATAAAAGATTAGTCATGTTTCATTCCTCTTTGATGGAAACTGATATAACATGAGGGTTCTTTATCAAGTGTCATTTATGAATTTTATTAGAAACTGGAATTATCTTGCCTCCATTTGGAAAACAGAATCTGTCAGCAACAATTACAGTTGCCTTCCTTTCAAGTTTCTCAACTCTTCAGTCCAGAGAAATACTGACTCTTGAGGATTTACACCTAGTTCTTCCATAATTATCAAAACTTTCAACTTTTTAATGATTTATAAGAATCAAGCAGTAATATAAAAGTAATAATCAGTAGCAGTTGTACTATATACTGTGTGCAAAATTACTATTTGCTAAGTACAAATTTCAAAACATTTGAAAGATTTTTTTGTCATTTTCAACATTCCTCCTAACAAGAGTATCATTTGCTAGTCAGTGACATTTTGGGAGGAAACATTAAGATTAAGAATATTATCCTAATTTTAAACATTCAGGAAACTGTGTTTAAGAGCAATTACATAGCTCACCCAGGTCCATATAGCTGCTACTGCTGCTGCTAAGTTGCTTTAGTCGTGTCTGACTCTGTGCAACCCCATAGATGGCAGCCCACCAGGCTCCCCTGTCCCTGGGATTCTCCAGGCAAGAACACTGGAGTGGGTTGCCATTTCCTTCTCCAATGCATGAAAGTGAAAAGTGAAAGTGAAGTCGCTCAGTTGTGAATGACCCTTAGCGACCCCATGAACTGCAGCCTACCAGGCTCCTCCATCCATGGGAGTTTCCAGGCAAGAGTACTGGAGTAGGGTGCCATTGCCTTCTCCGGGTCCATATAACTAGAAAGAGGCAAAACTGAGCCACCAGGGAAGTCAAGATTAGAGTTGTTATCTCTACCAAATACTGTTAGAGCATCCAGCAAGCTGTTGAATGAGGAATGACCATACATTCAATAGTGACTTCACAGGATTGATTTCAGAGGAGTTGTGGGAATGTCTAATTGGAATTGATAGAAGTTATAACAAGAGTTAAAGGAAAGAAGAAAGTAAATTAAATGACACTCTTAATATAAAAGGAAAGTAGAGAAATGGAGCACAAGGTGGAGAGAAGCATGGTGGCTATGTGTTGGGGTTTGTTTGTTTAAAGCTGTTTAGCATATTTATAGACTGATAGGGGAGAAGGGGGAATTGGTATTATAGGAGAGAGGGTCACTGAGTAATACTGCCCAGAGGGGATGGGATCAAGTACACAAGTGGCAAAGTTAGGACTAGGTTTAAATAGAAACAGGAAGAGTTCCAGCATTTTTAACAAGCAAGAAGCCAGGATATGCACAAGCAGATGTGTGCAGGTTGGTATAACATTTCTGGTGGAAATATGAATGGTTTCTCTTCTGCATTTATTTTCTAAGTGAATTCAGAGTGTCGTTACTGACAAAAGGGAAGGCAAGAGGGAGAGATAAATGGAGAAGGAGAAAAAGAGAAAAGAAAAGGAAAAGAAAGAAAGCAAGCCTATTTCCTGAGTCTAAGGAGGGCATGAGGCAGTTTTCAGAGTTTGAGGAGGAAGGAGAGATATGGAATAGTCACTTAGGAAGCCTGGGAGAGGGAATTGGCTAGAGAAATGGAGGAGGATTCCACGAAGTACTGAGCACCCCCATGAGGTTTGTGGTCAAGATTTTTTTTTTTTTTTTTAATATTTATTTGGCTACACTGGGTCTTAGTTGCGGCCTGTGGGATCTTTAGTTGTGGCACATGGGACTTTTAAGTTACATGCAGGATCTAGTTCCCTGACCAGGGATCGAACCCCAGCCCCCTACACTGGAAGCGTGGAGTCTTAGCCCTTGGACCACCAGAGAAGTCCCTGGGATCAAGATATTGACTGAGACCAAGCAACTAAGATTTTTCTCCAAACTCATTAAGGTGTTTGACTATAAGCTTAGAGCAGGAACTCTGGAGCTAATCACACATGGATTTGAAGCTGATTCTGTTTATGCCAGTGAATGACTTTAAACAAACTACCCTTTCTGCTCTTCAGTTTCCTTAACTGAGAAAGGGATCAGTTAAACTGTCTGTTAGGTCATTTAAAATAATCTTACTGTATATAAAGTGCAGATGCCGAGTAAGTGCTCAATTAATACTAGCTTAGACTCAGCAGTAAAGAATCCGCCTGCCAATACAGAAGACACAGGAGATACAGGTTCTATCCCTGGGTCAAGGAAGATCCCTTGGAGGAGGAAATGTCAACCCACTCCAGTCTTCTTGCCTGGGAAATCCCATGGGCAAGAAGAGCCTGGTCCCTATGGTCACGACAAGGAGTCCCTATGGTCACAAAGAGTCAGACATGACTTGCTGACTAAAACAAGAAATGGTTAAGAAGACAGCAGTTTCTTAGAGGAATACCCCTTGGCTAGTACCTGGAACCTAACTTAATATAGTTTGATTTATAAATAACAGCAACCCCTGGGATTTCAGTTTTAAGAAAGACATTATTTTAGTTTGTTTTTCAAGAGAAATGTATGATAAATAAAATAAAACCAACTATTGAATGTTAAATGTTTCAAATAGGGAATCTGAGCTATTACAACGGCAAGGGACACCTGCTGATTCTGATAACTGCATTTATAGCAGAGGTACAAGTGAAAGAATATAATAGAAAAATACTAAGTGGAAAGTCAATCTTGGAAAGACCTGTACCTAACCTCACAAAGCGGAGAAGGCAATGGCACCCCACTCCAGTACTCTTGCCTGGAAAATCCCGTGGGTGGAGGAGCCTGGTCAGCTGCAGTCCATGGGGTCGCTAAGAGTCAGCCATGACTGAGCGACTTCACGTTCACTTTTCACTTTCATGCATTGGAGAAGAAAATGGCAATCCACTCCAGTGTTCTTGCCTGGAGAATCCCAGAGACAGTGGGCCCCCATCTATGGGGTCGCACAGAATCGGACATGACTGAAGCTACTTAGCAGCAGTAGCAGCAGCAGCAACCTCACAAAGAGAGGATGAAGTGATATATGTTTGGTCTTTTTCTTTTCTAATGGCACAATCTTGCATTTAAAAATAAAGCAAAATTTAAATGGAACAAATACCATATGTTACCATAGGTTGGTAAGCTTATGGTCTTGTTATGACCAAGTGTAGAATTTTAATTGATAACAAGACTGCAGGACTTTCTATAGAAGTATGGCCACAATCTCTCAGGAAGCTGTGAAAATGACAGCCTTCACTACACCAACTCACTTAGTTATGAGTGTCAATCATGCAAGTGTGTCCTCTTCACACTGAAGGGGTGAACTAAGGGTTCCTAATGGATGCCAAGTCTTAAAACAATATGTAACGTGAGTTATGTTATTAGAAGCCCTCACTTGTCCCTGTGTCTGCAAATAAGGAAGAGTATTCTCTCATGAAATCTCTGCCTCATTTTTATTCCAAAACCTGGGATAAACCCCTCTGCTTTGGTGTACTATAAATCAAGAAAAGTCAAAACATGAATAAAATGAAACATTCAGAAGAAGAGGAGGAAGAGCAAGAGTGTGGGAGGGAAAAGGGAAAGAAGAAATTTAAACATATATGGGAAAAGAGGAAAAAATAGAAACTGATTTGAAGAAAGAGTTCTAAAGAGCCATACAGAAGTACTTCCCTTTTCAAAGCATTATCTCCTTTTACCATTTATACAAAACTAGGGCTTCCCTGGTGGCTCAGCAGTAAACCTTCCTACCAAAATGGGAGATGTGGGTTCAATCCCTGGGTCAGGAAGATCCCCTGGAGAAGGAAATGGCAACCACTCCAGTATTCTTGCTTGGGAAATTTAAGGCTACAGTCCATGGGGTCACAAAGAATTGGATGTGGCTTAGCAACTAAAACAAAAGCAACGACATTATGATATCACATGTGTTCTGTTCAGTTCAGTCACTCAGCCCTGTCCAACTCTTTGCGACCCCATGAATTTTAGCACGCCAGGCCTCCCTGTCCATCACCAACTCCTGGAGTTCACTCAGACTCACGTCCATTGAGTCCGTGATGCCATCCAGCCATCTCATCCTCGGTCGTCCCCTTCTCCTCCTGCCCCCAATCCCTCCCAGCATCAGAGTCTTTTCCAATGAGTCAACTCTTCGCATGAGGTGGCCAAAGTACTGGAGTTTCAGCTTTAGCATCATTCCTTCCAAAGAAATCCCAGGGCTGATCTCCTTCAGAATGGACTGCTTGGATCTCCTTGTAGTCCAAGGGACTCTCAAGAGTCTTCTCCAACACCACAGTTCAAAAGCATCAGTTCTTCGGCGCTCAGCCTTCTTCACAGTCCAACTCTCATATCCATACATGACCACAGGAAAAACCATAGCCTTGACTAGATGGACCTTAGTCAGCAAAGTAATGTCTCTGCTTTTGAATATGCTATCTAGGTTGCTCATAACTTTTCTTCCAAGGAGTAAGTGTCTTTTAATTTCATGGCTGCAGTCACCATCTGCAGTGATTTTGGAGCCCCCAAAAATAGTCTGACACTGTTTCCCCTATTTCCCCATCTATTTCCCATGAAGTGATTGGACTGGATGCCATGATCTTCATTTTCTGAATGTTGAACTTTAAGCCAACTTTTTCATTCTCTTTCATATTCATCAAGAGGCTTTTTAGTTCCTCTTCACTTTCTGCCATAAGGGTGGTGTCATCTGCATATCTGAGGTTATTGATATTTCTCCTGGCAATCTTGATTCCAGCTTGTGTTTCTTCCAGTCCAGCGTTTCTCATGATGTACTCTGCATATAAGTTAAATAAGCAGGATGACAATATACAGCCTTGACGTACTCCATGTCATATTTGAAACCAGTCTGTTGTTCCATGTCCAGTTCTAACTGTTGCTTCCTGACCTCATACAGATTTCTCAAGAGGTAGATCAGGTAGTCTGGTATTCCCATCTCTTTCAGAATTTTCCACAGTTTATTGTGATCCACACAGTCAAAGGCTTTGGCATAGTCAAATAGAGGAACCATAATACTTATCTCAAAAACATTAAGTGGGGTGAAAAAAGAGCAAGTATATTTTATCATACGTGAAAAAGAGCAAGAAATATGATCAAGACAACCCAGAAGAGCCATGTGATGGAGAAGTAACATTGTTAATCAGGCAGGTATTATATTAAGATACTAAGCATTCTTGAAATTTGGATATTGAAACTTGTAAAAATAGTATGAAGTTAAATTGGTAAGTAACACCAAAGAAATCAATTCTGTACCAACAGATGGCCAATTAAATCATACCCACTAAAAATAAAGCCTGTATCACAAATGAACCCCATAGGATTCTGAATGATACATAATTAGATAGTAACATCCCAAGTTTCCCATAGAGAATTTGTTTCCAGTTGTAAAATCTAAGGTAGCACTGAGTCTGAGTTTCTGTGAAACAGACTTGGGGAGCTGCGAGGACAGGAAAGAGAGTAAGTTAGATTTTTTGTTTTATTCACTTTATTCTCAGTTTAGAAATATCAAAATAACTGGAATATCAAACTTTGCTCTCATAGCTGTAGTGGACAGAATATATAAAGCAAAGCACTTTGGAAGAAAACATTCAAAGTCAGATAGATTTTTAAAAATTCTAAAGCCTACACTAATAAATATGTTTTATAATGAAATAATATCTTATTGTAATAGAAAGTGATGGAAAAGTCCTTTGAACTACTGCAAATTAAAATCAGGAATTAATTATTGGGAAGAAAAAACTTGACTTTCGCGGGACAGGAGAATTTGAGAAACACAGTAGAATTTATGTAACTCTTGAAGATCAGCATCTAGATGGTTCCCTAGAAATGTTTCTTAAAGGTTTCTCACAATTGCTTAGTAATAGATAATTGAAAATTAATACCAGAACTTAAAATTCTAGTACCAATAGTTATAAAAAACTGTGATTAATTTTTAGTTTACAGTGAAATATATAGGATTCTTATATGTGGAACTAGTAATTCTTGATTTATCACTTACTGTTTATTCTTCTTATGCTCCCACAAAACAAAAGGATAGCCCTTGTCAGTATGTTAGTTAGCTTAACCAAGAGAGCTCCACCTTTCAATTACAGTCAAAATTTTGGAACTAAAATATGTTAGATGTCAAGTATAGTCATCACTCAGTATTTGCGGTTCATTCCAGGAATCCCTGCTGATACTGAACTCTGCAGATGTTCAAGTCCCTTATATGAAATAGCATAGTATTTGCATATATATACTACACACATACTCCTGGATACTTTAAATCATCTCTAGATCATTTATAGTACCTAATGCAACGTAGGGATTCCCTGGTGGCTCAGACGGTAAAGCGTCTGCCTACAATGTGGGAGACCTGGGTTTGATCCCTGGGTTGGGAAGATCCCCTGGAGAAGGAAATGGCAACCCACTCCCGGACTCTTGCCTGGAAAATCCCATGGACTGAGGAGCCTGGTAGGCTACAGTCCATGGGGTCACAAAGAGTCGGACACGACTGAGCCACTTCACTTCACTTCACTTCAGTGCAATGTAAACACTGTGTAAATGGTTACTGCTGCTGCTGCTAAGTCGTTTCAGTCGTGTCCGACTCTGTGCGACCCCATAGACGGCAGCCCACCAGGCTCCCCTGTCCCTGGGATTCTCCAGCCAACGACAGTGGAGTGGGTTGCCACTTCCTTCTCCAGTGCATGAAAGTGAAAAGTGAAAATGAAGTCGCTGAGTTGTGTCTGACCCTCAGCGACCCCATGGACTGCAGCCTACCAGGCTCCGCAGTCCATGGGAGTTTCCAGGCAAGAGTACTGGAGTGGGGTGCCATAGATGGCTAGATCAGGACAAATTCAAGTTTCGCTTTTTGGAACTTTGTGGAATTTCTAATTGAGTATTTTCCAGTCCTTAGTTGATTCTGAGGATGTAGAACCCATGGATACAGAGAGCCAACTATATATATTAGATATGCAGCTGGTCTCATACGTAATAGTGCCTCAGCTAGGTTTGTTCCTAAGAAATTAAGATGGTGTTTGCAAGGCATCAGAACAACTCATAAAGTTTGCAATGTTACCAGCCATTTCTTGTGGAATCTATGCAGTAAGATTCAGTTTGACTGATTCTTCTTAACTATCCTGCCTGGCTGTATTCATGTCATGTAAACATAGTTGGACATTTTTATAGATAAAGAGATTGAATAGATTTTTCCCTATACACTCATATACTTGATGGACATATTAATAGCTGTTCGTTCACTATCAAATTAAGACTGATATATACCAAAATCCAGGCTTAAATCCTCTCTCCTGGACTTCAGAAGGTCTGACTCTAGTTGGTCACTCTCATCCCTCATCACCTCAGTCTTACCTCATGCTTCAGCAGTCACTGTTTCTCTTAGACAACCTGCACTCCATCCTACATTTTTTTTTTAATCTGTGGACGCACTGGGCCTTCGTTGCTGTGTGCAGGCTTTCTCTAGCTGCGGTGAGTGGGGGCTCCTCTCTAGTTGCGGCGAGCAGGCTTCATATTGTGGTGCTTTCTCTTGTGGAGCATGGGCTCTAGAGCACCAGTTCCATAGTTGTCTTGCACCGGCTTAGTTACCCTGTGGTGTGTGGAATCTTCCCAGACCAGAGATCGAACTCGTGTACCCTGAATTGGCGGGCAGATTCTTAACCACTGGCAGTGCCATCCCTTCATTCTTATTTATTAGCCCATCCACTTCTATAAACCCTTTGCCTCCTTCAAGGCTAAATCAACATTAAAGAGCTATTTTAGATACTCATTCCCATTCAGCTCTGCTATGGCCCTTTCCTCTCTGTGATCTGTGTGCATGTCTATGCTCCCTTTCTTAGCCTTGAACTCTTAGCAGGAATCAAGAGATCATTTCGTGCAGTTGTCACAGAATCTAGCAGAGCACCTGGTACGAAGCAGTTTGTTTCTACTCATAGGATGAATGAACAAATTAATACTGAAACAAATTCCTCTTTGGATATCAGTCAGCAAAAGAGTAATTGGAATTTGAGGAGAGGAAAGAAGAAAATAATGTAATAGAATCCAAATGATGTAATATTAGTTAAGCCAATTAAAAGGGTCAGTAAATGCTTTGTGAACCAGGTCATTCCATCAAAGAAATCCAATATACTCTGTCTCTTCTAAGTGTGCACATGGAGGTCAGGTCAGTCAGGTCAGGAAGTTTTCTCAATTCCCCTCCCCATCATATAGTAATTGGTAGTTTTGAGATTAATCCTGCATGTGTACTAAGTCATGCCCAACTCTTTGTGAGCCTATGGACTGTCGTCTGCCAGGCTCCTCTGTCCATGGGATTTCCCAGGTGAGAATACTGGAGTGGGTTGCCATTTCCTCCAGGGGATCTTCCCAGCCCAGGGATCAAACCCCACATCCCCTACATTGGCAGGTGGATTCTTTACCTCTGAGCCACCTGGGAAGCTCTTGACATTAATCAAGACACTTCTTTTCCAGAGAAGAGCAAACTCTTCTAAGAGAGCATTGTGTAATAGAAATATAATACGAGCTAAGTATTATATTGATTTAAAATTTTCTGGTAGTCATATTTTAAAAATAAAAAATAAACATGAAATGGATTTTAATAATATACTCAATATAGTATATTCAAATATTATCATTTTAATATGTAAGTAATATAAAGCATTACCACTGAGATTTAATTTTTAGTGTGGTCTTTAAAATTGTTTATGTTATCCCTCTTGCACTTCTGAATTAGGACTAGCCACATTTTTAGTGATCAGTGACCACATAGGCAAAATGGATACTGTATTAGATAGTGAAGGGCTAGGATGTTTTCATCAGATTTCCCTATCCTTTCACCAGCCCTGTATCCTTCAGTCAGTTCAGTTCAGTCGCTCAGTCGTGTCCGACTCTTTGAAACCCCATGAATCACAGCATGCCAGATCTCCCTGTTCATCACCAACTCCCAGAGTTCACCCAAAGTCATATCCATCGAATCGGTGATGCCATCCAGCCATCTCATCCTCTGTCCTCCCCTTCTCCTCCTGCCCCTAATCCCTCCCAACATCAGGGTCTTTTCCAATGAGTCAACTCTTCACATGAGGTGGCCAAAGTACGGAGTTTCAGCCTCAGCATCAGTCCTTCCAATGAACACCCAGGACTGGTCTCCTTTAGGATGGACTTGGTTGGATCTCCTTGCAGTCCAGGGGACTCTCAAGAGTCTTCTCCAGCACCGCAGTTCAAAAGCATCTATTCTTCGGCACTCAGCTTTCTTCACAGCAGTATCTCAATTCTCTTTTTCTTAGCACAGTTCTAAGACTGATACTGTTGACTATTGGGGAATTGTTGGTTCTTCCCATACAAATAGGACATCTCTGATTTTAATAGTCACTTCTTTGTTTACAACTTACATGTAAGGTGCTTGTTTCTGTGTGTGTGACTTTTGAAAATTATGTATAATTCTTAAGTATGTTGTGTAAATATACATACTGAAATGCTGTACCCATTAAGTATTTACTTGCATACTTCCTTCTCTCAGCCCCTGGAAACCACCATTCTATGTTCGGACTTTATTAAAGACTACTTTAGATATCCCACATAAGTAAAATCATAAAATATGTTTCCTTTCATGCCTAGCTTAGGCTTCCCCAGTGGCTTATTATTTCATTTTGTTTTTAGGTCCTCAAGGTTCATCCATGATTGTGTTAGGATTTGCTTCCTTTTAAAGTTGAACAATATTTTATTGTATGCACATACCACCTTTTGTTTATCTGTCCATTGGTTCAACCAACCAAAGGTGCTCGCACCTTTTCGCTATTGCAAGTAATGCTTTTATGAACATAGCTGTGTAAATACTATTCACACCCTTGCTTTTATTTCTCTTGGTGTATATCCAGAAGTGACATATCTGGATCATATGGTAATTCTATGCTTGATTTTTTTGCGCAAATCATTGTATAGTTTTTCGCAGTGGCTGTCCATTTTAAATTCCTTCCATCAGTGTACAGTGGTTCCAGTTCCTCCACCTACTTGCCAATACTCGTTACCTATTTATTTTAAATAGGCATCCTGAATTTGTCTTCATTTCCATTTTCTTAATGACATTAGGAATATTTGGTAGAAATGAGGTCAGCTTGGACTAGATTAATATATGGAAATAACTTTAAAATTGTCTGATATAAGACAATTATTTGCACCACTTATTTGACTAATTGTTTTTGTGCTTTTATTAAGAAATTTTGATTAGGACTTTGAAATCCTACACTCTCATTTGGCTCTGCTACTATTCACCATCTGATTTTAGGGAAGTCACTTAGTTTCTTTTATATTTAAAAAATGAGGATAGGAATTTCTCACCTACTTTTTTTACCTGGTTATCATATTTAGTTGGTCAATTTAAAATGGCTTTGAATTTCCACCTGGGCAGGTTTGGGCACTCCCCAGCAAGATCCATGAAAATCTTCACAATCAAATGCCAGCTTGGGTTCTATATGAGAATCTCATCTCTCTGTGGTCATTCAGACTGAGAAGTCAGTTAATCCCAGTTAGGGTTAAATGTAAAATTCTTTTTGTTGTTACAATTCATTTAAGACAGTTTGACTATGAAAATAAATAAATGGCTTTGAAGACTCTGAAATAATAGATTTATTGAAAGGATTCCATGAACAGAGGAGCCTGGTGGGCTACAGTCTGTGTGGTCGCAAAGAGTCAGACCTGACTTGTTCAGTCACCAAGTTGTGTCTGACTCTTTGTATCCCATGAACTGCAGCACAGCAGGCTTCCTTGTCCCTCACCATCTCCCAGAGTTTGCCCAAATTCACATCCATTGAATTGGTGATGCCATCCAACTGTCTCATCATTGTTGCCCTCTTCTCCTTCTGCTTTCAATCTTTCCTACATCAGGGTCTTTTCCAGAGTCAGCTCTTCGCATCAGGTGGCCAAAAGTATTGGAGCTTTAACTTCAGCATCAGTCACGGTTGATTTCTTTTAAGATTGACTAGTTTGATCTCCTTGCTTTCCAAGGGACTTTCAAGAGTCTTCTCCAGTACCACAGTTTGAAAACGTCAATTCTTCAGCACTCTGCTTTCTTTACTGTCCAGCTCTCATGTTTGTACATGACTACTGGAAAGACTATAGCCTTGACTATGTGGACATTTGTCACAAAGTGATGTCTTTGCTTTTTAACACACTGTCGGGGTTTGTCATAGCTTTCCTGCCAAGAAGCAATCATCTTCTAAAACCATGGCTACAGTCACCATCTGCAGTGATTTTAGATCCCAAGAAGAGGAAATTTGTCACTGCTTCCACCTTTTCCCCTTCTATTTGCCATAAAGTGATGGGATTGGATGCTGAGATCTTAGTTTTTTCTTAATATTGAGTTTTAAACTGGCTTTTTCACTGAAAAAGGAAGCTTCACCCTCATCAAGAGGCTCTTTAGTTTCTCTTTGCTTTCTGCCATTAGAGTGGTATCATCTACATACCTGAGGTTGTTGATATTTCTCCCAGCAATCCCCAGCAATCTAGGTTCCAACTTTTAACTCACCCAGCCAGCATTTGGCATGATGTGGTCTGCATATAAGTTGAATAAACAGGGTGACAATAAACAGCCTATTGTACTCCTTTCTCAATCCTGAACCAGCCAGTTGTTCCATACAGGGTTCTAACTGTTGCTTCTTGACCCACATACAGGTTTCTCAGGAGACAAGTAAGATGGTCTGGTATTCCAAGAGTTTGCCATAGTTTGTTATGATCCACACAGTCAAAGGCTTTAGTGTAGTCAATGAAACAAAGGTAGATGTTTTTCTGGAATTCCCTTGCTTTTTCTGTGATCCAGCAAATATTGGCAATTTGATCTCTGGTTCCTCTGCCTTTTCTAAACCCAGCATGAACATCTGGACATTCTCTTCATGTAATCCTGAAGCCTAGCTTGGAGGATTTTGAGCATAACGATACTAGCATGGGAGATGAGTGTAATTGTCTGGTGGTTTGAACATTCTTTTAGTACTGCCCTTCTTGGGAATTGGGATGAGGATTGACCTTTTCCAGTCTTGTGGCCACTGCTGGGCTTTCCAAATTTGCATATTTGATAGCATCATCTTTCAGGATTTTAAAGAGCCCTGCTGGAATTTCATCACCTGAATATGGACCGGTAAATCAATCTGAAAGTATTAAAAAAAAATCTAAAATATATATACAATGTATTTTGGGCATGCAAATTTTAGAGATTATCATTGTGATTATTGTGTACATTACAGTAATTTTGGTTTATATTTTGGACATATAATGCACTTTATAGTACAGTTATGCTTTGTTTTCTTCTTGTATTCTGTGTCATCATTTTATTATGTGCCTTTCAGGCAGAATAGCACAGTTATGGAGTGTTGATACAACTATCAAAGTAAGTTATATTGGGAGAAGTGTTTTGTCATTTCTTTCTTGGCTTTCTAATTAGATCATATTCATTTAATTACCTTTTAATTCTAAAATTTGATTGAGATTTATACCCCTTGTTCAGCATCTGAGAGCCTGAAAGTAACAATGAAAATTGAAGCCCAAGAAATTAACTTAAATTTATTTGTTTTATTACTCTTAACAGCTAGTTTGAACAGTTTTTTTCAAACCTGGAATTTTACTACTTCATTTAATGGAAAAATAGGAAAATTTTGTGATTGAATTGTCCTTAAAAAAGAGCAAGTTGCACACTTTGCTATGACACTGGTGACTTTTACTGTTTCAGAAACATTGAAAAAGTTTAGATGCCAACTTGGAAAACGCTGAGGACTTGTTACTTGGATGGCCAGCAGGATTACATTATTAGTAAAGTTATCTGTAATGATAATTATAATGGCAAACTTCTGTGTTGTCACAACTTAGGTATTTTATATATAAGTGGGAAATAGCAAAAAAAAATAAAATAAAAGTTAAAAACAAATGTCTTAGGTAGAGTCTATGACAGAAGGAAACTTTAAAAAGAAATTATAACACTAAGAAATTCAAGCACAGAAATTATAAAATATATAAAATTTAATGGAAATTAAGAGTAATAATATTCTTTGTGTCTCTAAACTGAAGTTTAGAAATTTGCATGCCAAAATTCTATTATTTATAATTTATTAGTTTTTTTTCAATTCTTTGAGACTGATTTAGCAGTCCATAGTTAGCAGTCTATAGTTTTTGTGACCCCATGGACTTTAGGCTGCCAGGCCCTCTGTCCATGGAATTTTCTGGTCAGGAAATACTGGAGTGGATTCCCATTTCCTTCTCTAGGATCCTTCTGACCCAGGGATCAATTGCGTCTCCTGCATTAGCTGTGACTAGCTGTGCTTAGTCACTCAGTTTGTGACCCTATGGACTGTACCCCGCCAGGCTGCTTTGTCCATGGGAATTCTCTAGGCAAGAATACTGGAGTGCCCTCCTCCAGGAGATCTTCCCAACCCAGGGATCAAACCTATGTCTCCCACATTACAGGAGGATTCTTTACCATCTGAGCCACCAGGGAAGCATTGCTACTGCTAAGTCACTTAAGTCGTGTCCAACTCTGTGCGACCCCATAGACAGAAGCCCACCAGGCTCCCCCGTCCCTGGGATTCTCCAGGCAAGAACACTGGAGTGGGTTGCCATTTCCTTCTCCAATGCATGAAAGTGAAAAGTTAAAGCGAAGTTGCTCAGTCGTGTCCGACTCTCTGCAACCGCATGGACTGCAGCCTACCAGGCTCCTCCGCCCATGGGATTTTCCAGGCAAGAGTACTGGAGAGGGGTGTCATTGCCTTCTCCAAGGGAAGCATTAGTAGGTGGATACTTAACCACTTCTACCACCTGGGAAGCCCCAGCAGCTGATTAGGTGACAGAGTAGGGAAAAACTGTTTTATGGCATCATATAAATTGCTTTCCAATCCAATCACTTCATTACATCTTCTGGGTTCCCGTGTGCACTAACCAGTTATAAACACATGGTTATATATTTTGCACACATAAACATATTATTTAGTTTGGGGGATTTTGACACTTTCCCTATAGCAGAAATATATGCAAGAGACATTAGGCTTGAAGAATTTCAAGATTTCAATAGAATCTTACACGAGGATCTTCTGCCTTTTGTAAAAGAAAAGCAGACCCTTGAATTACCTACTGGCACTATCTGAAAATTATAGGATCTATTCTTTCTAAACTAATTTCCTCTGTACACTTTGCTAATGAGGCCAAGTCCTTTGTAGTCAGTCCTTTGAGATATTGGAGGGGTCATTCAGTACAATAACTAAAATATTTTTAAATTTCTTTCTAAAATCTATATAATACTTATGTATGATATACTGAATCAACATGCTTTTATATATATTTTATACTAACCACAGTGTGGTTCAGATTTTGCTAGCATCAGCATCACCTGGGCACTTACTAAAAATGCAGACTCTAAGCCCACTATAGATCATCTGAATCAAAATTTGCATTTTAATAATACCCCTATGTGATTCAAATGTACATGAACATTTAAGAAGCCCTTCTACTGAGATGTTGCAAGAAACCTATCTCCTCATCACTGAACTAGTCTGAGGAGAAACGTACTTGTCTCTTAACTCTCTTAATTAATTTAGTTTTGGATTTAGAATGTATCTTCAGTAAAAACTGTTTATCACTGTGTTCTCTGAAATCTTTTATTCAGAATTTTCATGAGATCAGCTTCTTCATTTTTCTTATACATCTTTAGATGCTCCCTAGGTGTCCAATTGGACAGAGCTAGAAAGTGGCTGAGTGTGGAAGTGGACCAGACAGTTTGTCTCCCAAATTGGTGCTCTTAACCACCATACAACGTCTATTTATTCATGGCCATGCTTAGGTTTCTAGTCCCAGGGCAAAGCCTATAGGAAGAAGCAATTTGATTGGAAATAACTTTCAGATTGCCAAGGTATTATAGTGATTATTCAACAGATAGGGGTATGCAATTGTTTGTTCCTAAGTTAAGGATGAAACTCTCTCTTGATATTTAAGTAAATATTTCATATGCTCGTATACAGTTACATTTGTCTCATGACAGTAAAATGAATCTGTTTTAATGTACTCAATATGCTGATAGATGCTATCTTATAAGAGTAACTGTGAATTGAAAAACATTGTTCTTTCTATGCAGTAATCTAGCAAGAGCTGCGATAATTCACAGATGACTGAGCTTTAGAGCCAGACAAAACAATAGAAGATAAAAAGAACTGATTATATAGATGCAAACTGAAATCTCAAGGTTGCATAATCACATTCCTATTGATGAATAACTAAGAAGCCATAGACTGTTCATTACCTTAGGTGAGGGAAATATGAAGAAATTGGAAAAACTGTGTTGTTTTATTCTTCTCTGCTCTGTATCATTTCTTATATAGGATACCCTGAAACTTGGCACTAAAATTTCAATTGATACAACAGTATCATATTTCTTGTAGTAAGGTAAAGATTAAAAGATCACATAAATAAGAGTTTTTGGTTTTTTTTCCCTACCAGAACTAGATTGCAGACTAAAGTCTGAAAAACAAGATATCTCTTTCCTCCCTTTAAATGTTATACACCCAATGTCTCCTCTCACTGTAGATAAAAAACCTGTTACATAGGTTAGTAGACAGCAAAAACTTATTAAGCCTTATCTATAAGGCACCAGAAACCACTTATATGTCTGCAGCTCAGGAAGACTTAAAAGGGTGTGACTGATAGAAGTAGAAGAAAATTGTGTATCCATTAAATATTTCAAGTTAAGACTTGTTTTCATGGTAGGAAAAAGAGCTAGTGATGAGAATGAACACTAAATAAAATCAAATCTGAGATGTTTATTGAGGCTGCATTTGATGTTCACTATTGTTGTGAGTAATTAATGTGATTTTTGCCTTCCAGTGTGTATGTACAGAGAGCCATCACTACATGAAATCGGAGAAAAACAAGGGCGTTCAAGGAAAAGTTCTGGAACACCGACCATGAATGGAGGCAAAGTTGTGAATCAAGATTCAACATAGCTGAGAACTCTTCCCTTCGTCCCTTTCTCATCCCTTCCCTTTCTCCCTCTGCCCTTTACCCATTTCCTTCCAATAAATCCACCCAAGGAGAGGAAAATAAAATGGCAACCCAGGACCTAGTGGCTAAGATTCTGCACTCAAAATCTTCCTTTGTGTAGGACAAGAAAATTGAACCAAAGCTTGCCTGTTGCAATGTGGTAGAAAACGCACATGCAGAAAGATTAGCACACCTAAAAGCAGAGGAAAAAATAAACCAAGACTCCACAAGCATTAAAATAAACGTGCTGTTATTAATAGAGGACTAATTGTAACGAAGACATAAATATAATAAAGATGAAATAAAGTTATTACCTTAAAGAAAAGGGTTTTGGAGAGTTGAACTTACAAATCGATGTAATATCCTGAATGGCTTAAACTCTGGATAATGCTGTGATGTGTGTTTTGAATTTGTATTTTCTTTGGGCATTTGGAATTGACACAAAATTGCAGCCTGTTTCCAGGATTTTTTTAACCATAATATTGAACATGTATGAAGTACAGATTCTTCTAGTGCCTATAAGGTATATAGCCAGGAATCATTTAACATCAAGAAAAATTTTATTTTAAAGTTTTATTCCTGAAATCAATATTTAAGATTGTTTTATGCAAAGGATTGCCATATGTTGAATTTAGTGCTATTAGTTGCTTTCATTCCTTCCTAACAAGAGTTTCAGATTCTCCTAGAAGAATATCACATTTTTTTCAAAAGTATTAATTCAGGAGCTCATTTTTTTTTCCCCTTTGGTCACTTAGAAAAAATTTTCTTGTTTTAAGATTGAAGTAACTTTTAGGAAATTCTTTGTTGTTGCCATGCCTTGGCAATGATATGTAACTTATGTGGTTTTACCATTTGATCGGATTTTTTTTTGTTTTATTTTGTGGACAACTTTAAGAGTATAGGTTAATGTCTAGCTGTCTTAGAAGAGAGTTTTATACCATTTCTTGTAGCAGAAAAGAAAGAAAAAGTGTTTTACATAAGGAAATAAATCCTAAGAAGTTGGTGCAAGCAAGCTGTATGAATATTTGCCTTTGTACCTTACTAAGTTTTCTGTATGTAGCATTTTCCAAACTTCACCAAGAAATTGGGAGGCATGGCTGTGAAATTCTTAACTTACTATCTTATGAAGCCAGTAAATTGTTGCTAGATAGCCTCATTTATAAATCTAATTGAAAATAAGTCTGTCTCTTAGAACACAGAAGGAAATTGTTATACCCTGGATTTTCAAGGGGCATTGAGAAATAATACTGAATTAACAGCCATAGTCCAACAGAAGCTCCTGTTGTGGCTCACACAACAGGGTTGTGTGAGTGACTTAAAGTAATAAAAAAAAAAGTGTAAGACTAGGCAAATGCATATTTAGGAATACTGAAATGTTAGAGAAGAAATGAATGCAATTGCCTTGGGGAAAAAATAGATCTTCTTGGTCCTACAAATCAGGAATGGTGTAGAGACATCCAAATCAAAACAAAACAAAAGAGAATGTTAAAAAATATATGCAGATTTATGGATGTTATCAATGAGAAGACTTAGCATGTTACTTCTCCTATAGCTCTTCTGTCCAGCATGTATTGTTCCAAATACTCCCTAAAATATACACTTTGCAGAAACTCTAGGCCCTCACTTTAATGACCTTGTCATTGGTTGCTGTATTCTTTCAAAGTCACTGTAATTTCCCTCACTCCACACAATCATTAGTGGTTGGTGTCCTTCACCAAGTATTCTATTTCTCTTATCAGGAGGTGAGCAGAAAATGAAATGAAGGAATTCGTGTAATCAGTTGCAAAGAATAAAAGTTATGCATCTTGGCAAGGATTTTGGACACACATCTGCAAGGGATATTTGTTTAATCAAAATATTTGGAAAGTAAGAAATAAAGACATTTAAATTAAAGAAAAGAATGTTATTCTTCTAGGAAAAGAATGCCCTTGTAAAAAGAAATACAACTCTAGTTCTATTTCTCCTTGTCACTCTTGATTCAACTTGATTATAAACGCACCTGTCACTTCCAGGACCAATCAAATTATAAGCACAAAGCCTTATTATTATTTTTTTTTGAAAAAATAAAAAGGAAGCTTCTACAAAATGGCTCCCAGGCTCATTTAGCATAAAATGACTTGAGCTTTTTGGTCATACACACATCCACACATATACACACATCACAAGCTCACAGGTGACACAGTTGACAGTTTCACAAAGTGTTCTCAATTATACCAGTGATTTCGTGATAGAATATATCTTATCTAGTTCAATATGGAAAATATGATAGAGATATGAATCTCCAGCAAATTCCTCCCCTTACTTACAGTGGCCGTTTGCCATTTCACATCTAGATGCACGCCTTCCCCCTTTCTGAAAGCCCTGAAGACAGTTCTGACTACCCAGTTTGTATCTTGTGTTTCTCCATATCATTTAAGCAAATGTTCACCATGGTGAAACATTTGGAAATTGGCTTTTTTAAGTTATACTTAATTTCAGAAAATAAATTGTTGAAAATGTCAAGTTCTTTAATAGATCAACCTGACAAAAGCTATGGTTTAGAGCACAGGGTGAACTTTTGCCTAACTGCTACTTATTTTTTAAGTACATAAAGCCTTTAATAGAAGAATTCAGTATTCACTATCTAGGTTTTTAAAATATTACCAAATATATAAATATTATTATTCTATTCCCTCCAGTAATATGAGCCATTTTAAATGGTTTGCTTTTCAGGCTTATGCAAAATATCTTGATTTTCATCATCCAATTTCTGGGTCTCAATTTACCCATTACTTATTCTCCTATAAGTAAACTTGTTTTTTTTTTTTTTTTCTTAAATGCATTGGGATAGTGTCAGGAAAATTTTGAAAATTTTGACTTTCAGTAAAGCTTTGTAATTGACTATATAAGTATAAGGTAAATGTGCTTATTCTTAGAGTCCTTATTGATAACATGTTTCAAAATCAGTGGGCTTAAGAATGAAAATGAAACTTTTGAAAATCTCACAAAGTAGTTTTCTGGCCAATATACCTTACTAATGATTAAGCTAGAAGTCTGAGCTATAGAAACAAAATGGTGCTGAAGTTCCTTTGGCTAACTCAGAGATTTTATGCTTCAGGAAACTGGAGGACAGCAAGTCAACTTATCCTTGATCATGGTAATAGTTTGAGTTTTGAATTTTGCATATGAATTTCATAGCACATTTTCAGTTATTATGGATCAGCACAATAAAAAGACATTAATTTGACACAAATAATGATGCTTTGTGGGCCTCATTCTAATCCAGATAGCTGTTAGAAAAATTCTTATACTGAAGAAAATGACAATGCTGTGATAGGTATTCTATGCAGATGAGTGGTTCTGCGGTACCACTACAAGAGATGAGAGTATTAAGACAAAAGCAAAGAATGAAGAATGTACTGTGAGTTGAAAAGTTTGACAGTCTTAATTTGGGACCAATAATTCCCTGGTGGAGAAGCCTGACTACATCAACAGTAATTTTTTTTCAATGTGAACCCAGAAATAGCAAATCTATTATTTCACCTTCAAGGCTTTGTCTCTAAGGTCACGCTCCAAGAAGGTTTTCCATGATGTTGCTCAGTTTCATCTGCACCAGGTGAAACACACTCCAGCATAAAAATTCCCTGCTTATTTTAATATCGTAAATGGCTGAGATTATTTCTCTGTCATAAACCTGTAAATAGCATTTTATAAATCAAAATCACCTTCAAAACAGTGAATTGTTCTACAAATATATATGTGTATATATACACATGCTTCTGAAATAAGGATATATTCCATAGAGTTTTATTTGATTTGTGTTCTTTCGTCATAGGTAATTACAGATAAAGAGGTTTGAATGCAAAACTTTATATATATACATATATAGGTGTATATTTCTAAGTATAAGTTGCCACTTTATAATAAAAAGGAAACAGGTGGGAACAATAATCAAAGCACACACTCCTTCAGAATGTCAGTAATTCTGAATCCCTTCTTTGATGCAGAAATAGCTATTTTTTATTTCTAAAAAGGGATTTTGAAGAATTGTACTTCCTGACAGATTCCCTGGTAAGTCATAAAATTTATAGTTGAGGGCAAGAAAAAAAAAACGTGCTAAATGCAGATATTCATTTTTCTGGAATTTTCCTGGAACCCAAGTTAAAAATCAACATTTAAAATCTAAATTAAGTGAAAATAACTAATGTTCACAGATGATATATTGAGCTTCAGTAACAGAAGCAAAAATATATTTAACACTATGATAATAAATTTAAAATAATGTCATAGTAGAAACTGCATCATTAGACATTTTATTAGTTGGAAAGAATGAGTGGATGTTTTTTGTCTTTGTCTAAGCACAACGTAAAGACTGTGGCATTCATTTTTTCTTCAAGTTGTTCAAAAGTCCAAAATATACTCCCATGAATAGAGCGGGTTTTAGGCTCCATTAAATGTTAACATCTTAAGAAATTATTGAGACTGAAATGTTTAATAAATGCATTGTATGAGAAACCAAACAAATTAATGTTTTGTTTTTACATTAAACACAGATTACTCAAATCATTGGTTTTTTGAGATCGAATTTGTAAAATGTTTATACATCACAACCTTCCTGAAGTAAAAAGCAATTAAAATCTTGAGATGCGTATGCATGCAGAGAAAATACTTGCACATTTTTTCTAACATTAAATTTATTTGGAAAGTCTCTTTCCTCTGAAAATCTATCCTATAATATGTCACTGAAAAAGTGCTGTGTCTTATAAAAAAAATCAAAACTGGATTTATGGATGGAAAATGAGTCAAAATTTTTATTGAACACTGTGGTTAAAAGTAGAAATAACCTTCTAAGTTTGAAGCTACTTGTGGTAAACCACCTAATATTTTCTTTTTGAGAATTAAGAACTAGAGCACATCCATTTAGAGCATATTCATTTATTCATAATTTAATAACTAGACCCTTAGTTGAGTTTAGGGATCACAAACTAAATTATGGTCTAAAAAATCCAAGAAAGGCAGACATAAATAATGTAATACCCCAATGTAAGTACTACAATAGTTATTAAGATTTTACGTACAACTGATGTTGCAACAATCTAGCCTAGGTGAAAGACATGGGTTGAAAAGGGGATAGATACAGAGTAACGAAAGACACCAAGGGGCCCCACCAATAGAGGAAATAATTTGAAAAAAAGTTATATAGAGAGAAAAAACACAACTTATCTCGGATACTTGTGAATGAAACAAACAATGAATGTTCAGAGAGATGTGGGGGGACTGAGTTGAAAGAAATAAAAATTAAAAGTTTTTCAATGTTTCATCACTGTACTCTTCGGATCTGTTAGGACAATTCTGCTTGCTCACAGCAGAAGGCCAAATCACACTAGTCCTTTGTCTACAGAACACAACATCATTACCACAAATGCTGAATTTGTCTGTAGTTCTCTTAACTCTGCCCACTCCATGTTTAATAACTTCCTTCTTTGAGTTCAGAGGTAAAGAATTTGGTAAAGAACCTGCCTGCAATGCAGGACACCCAGGTTCCACCCCTGGATCAGGAATATCCCCTGGAGAAGGGAATGGCTACCCACTCCAGTATTCTTGCCTGGAGAATTCCATGGACAGAGGAGCCTGGTAGGCTACAGTCTATGGGATCGTAAAGAGTTGCACATGACTGAGCAACTAACGCACACACAGAGTTCAGAATTCATTATACAAGTTGCAAGATACGAAATATTTATATCACCTATTCTCTCACAATTCCCCAGGAAACATCTCCCTGAATCTGACTGGCCCAGTTTAAGCCATGGTCCCCATACAATAAGCCACTGTGGCGTGGAATTTGAGACATGCTGACTAGTTTAAATCAACAAGAGCCTTTTTCTAGACTTTTAGGTTGGATGTACTTGTCCAAAGATACAGGTCTGTCTGCATAGATGACGGGTGACTACTTGAATGAAATTCAGAGTCCATTTAGCAAGAAGATGCGGAAATGTATGCTATATAGCAAACTTTCCATCATCTGTTAATGAATGTATATCCTATCACAGCTCATTGGCTGTTCTAAAAACTGGCAGAGAAATGCAAGTACTAATGAATTAAAGCTGCAGCCATAAACCATAGGGAAGACAAAGGCAACTGAAGCTTCAGTTCCCAAAACATTATTAACTGTCTGCTATGCAAGAGGCACTGTGTGGGTCACCAAGGAAGATATCAAAGAGCTGCAATTTTAGATAATGAGACTGACACGCTGCCTACTGCCTTAAGAAGGCAGACAAGAGCTGCAATTTTAAAGAAAAGTGGCCCATTTGACAACTCAATTTGCCTGGTACTGGCTTCCCCAGTGGCTTGGCTGGTAAAGAATCTTCCTGCCAGTGCAGGAGACACAAGAGCCACAGTTCGATCCTTGGGTTGGCAAGATCCCCTGGAGGAGGGCATGGCAACCAACTCCAGTATTCTTGCTTGGAGAATCCCATGGACCAGAAGAGCTTCACAGGATACAGTCCATGGGGTCGCAAAGAATTGGACATGACTGAGTGCACGTGTGCATGCATACACACACACACATACACAGACACACACACACACACACATGGTATACCTGGTATGTCCAGTGCTTTTAGATGGCTGTCAGAGGGCTAGAAAAAGCAGTTTGGCTATTGTAAACCAGAGGTCTATATCATATCTACATTTCTGTTTCTGTAAAAACAGTTTGGATGAGGCTATTAAAAAATTCATCTTAAAATATCTCTCAATACTCAGTCTAGGTCACAAATTCAGGACTATTTGCTATTTCAGAATCACCTGGGGTAGCCATGCATAACATTCTTGAATCCTCTGTGCAGATAATAGCCTATGTTTGAACACTCTGAATGACAGTTAAATATATTAATCTCTCAAGCACCATATTCCATTTGGGGACAGTACTGGTTTTATAAAGTTCTTTCTCATATGAAGTAACCTGTTCTGTAGTGTCTACTATTCTTTTAAATTTCACTCTCTAGGGCTATTCCGGTGGCTCAGTGGGTAAAGAATCCATCACAGATGCAAGGAGACATAGGAGATGCAGGTTCAATCCCTGGGTCGGAAAGATCGCCTGGAGAAGGAAAAGGCAACCCACTCCAGTGTTCTTGCCTGAGAAATCCCTTGAACAGAGGAACTTGGCAAGCTACAACCCTGGGGGTCCCTAAAGAGTCAGCCATAACTGCGCAGCCAAGCACTCAGGCACTCAGGGCTACTCAGTTTAATCCTTCACTTACAAGAAAGGCTACGGATATTTGAAGGTTATTGGCATTTCTTTGCGCTTTCCTGGTGACTCAGATAGTAAAGAATCTGCCTGCAAAGTGGGAGACATGAATTTGATCCCTGGGTTCAGAAGATTCCCCTGGAGAAGGGAATGGCAACCCACTCCAGTAATCTGCCTGGAGAATTTCATGGACAGAGGAGCCTGGTGGGCTCCAGTCCCTGGGGTCGCAAAGAATTGGACACGACTGAGTGACATTCTTCAACTATTCTCTACTTGTGAAAGATTTTCAGAAACAAATGTTTTGCTTCTGTAGTATTCTGTTTTACTCAGAACAAATTTTATTAATATGGAATGCTTAATACAACATGGTATTCCTCATATAATTTAGTCAAGAGACATTCCCTCATTCTTGATAGTCTAACAATCATATTAAGACTGCATGCATTTTTTGATGACCTCATCAAAATTTTTTTCCCATTCCAGTTCATTTCTGTCAAAACACCTAAATATTATCTCCACTTTTTCATCTGTATGACTTAAATTGAGATGGAGCCTTGTCAATAGGCTAATTCTAACATTATTAAATCATTGAGAAACATTAACTCCAAAGTTACAAGCTCAGAATTGTCCAGATACAGTAAAATTTTCCATTCAATGATTAGCTGTCAGTCTTCTACTTCATGTGATTATACCTAACTTTGTGTGATCAGATCAGACTGTTTTCAGGACTAAAACACAATTCACTTTATCTCATCTCACCTGGGGTGAGATATTAGAGCTGATCATTCTGACGAAAAGTCTTTATCTTAGGAAATATATGCTATTACAGAAGGTACATGGTTTTGCTCTATTTTAAATTCTCTATCTTCTTTGAGTCTCCATTAATTTTATCATCATTCTCTCCAATAATTACATTAATTACACTTATCAGAATCAATAGCTTCTCACTAGTTTCATTATTTTATTCTAAAAATTTACTTGTTTCAATAGTAATTTCCAGATCTCTTCAAATTTCTATCCAATGTTCTCTTCTCTAAGTCAACTTGCAGTGAGTGTTCTGGTGACACTCTAAAAGGTTTTTTAATTAACTGATAAATCTGATAAATCTCTGAGATTTTAAGAACCTGAGAGTGTTTTTTGTTTGCCTTTGCCTAGTAATAGCAATTGGGTGTGCATCAAATATTTGGTGTATCTTTTTCATAAAATTCTCCTGATTTTCCACTAGCTTCCAGTTTTTTTTTTGCAGAGGAGCGGATATACTTTGTTTCAAGTTACATGAACTCTCTGAGCATCAGCTTTCACAACTATATTTCTTGGGAACTTAAAATATTATTGGTATTGTTGTTATTTTTCTAATCATTTTGACAAGCTTATCTAGAAGATAATATATCTTAATCACTGTACTATGTCTCTTACAATTACACTCATGTATTAACCTTGCCATTCCATTCTAATTTGTTGTCTTCAAAAATATGTCCATGACCCAGAGAAGCACACAGAGACAGCCACAAAAACACAGTAAGAGGAGGTCCTTAATATACGAATTATATGTCAATGCTTTGGCTTGTCTCTATCACCCACATTTTTAGACACTTGCATAATAATTTCCTCCTTCTGTCCATTTTCAAATTATCTTACCACTTGGATGACTGCCTTAGCTGAACTAGGTTACTTTTTAAAAAGTTAAGTAATTAATATAACCCTTTAGGATAGTATTTGGCACATAGTAAGCCTATAATCAACATTCAGAAAATGAAGATCATGGCATCCGGTCCCATCACTTCATGGGATATAGATGGGGAAACAGTAGAAACAGTGTCAGACTTTATTTTTGGAGGCTCCAAAATCACTGCACATGGTGACTGCAGCCATGAAATTAAAAGACACTTACTCCTTGGAAGAAAAGTTATGACCAACCTAGATAGTATATTCAAAAGCAGAGACATTACTTTGCCGACTAAGATCTGTCTAGTCAAGGCTATGGTTTTTCCTGTGGTCATGTATGGATGTGAGAGTTGGACTGTGAAGAAGGCTGAGTGCCAAGGAACTGATGCTTTTGAACTGTGGTGTTGGAGGAGACTCTTGAGAGTCCCTTGGACTGCAAGGAGATCCAACCAGTCCATTCTGAAGGAGATCAACCCTGGGATTTCTTTGGAAGGAATGAGGCAAAAGCTGAAACTCCAGTACTTTGGCCACCTTATGCGAAGAGTTGACTCATGGAAAAGACCCTGATGCTGGGAGGGATTGGGGGCAGGAGGAGAAGGGGACGACAGAGGATGAGATGGCTGGATGGCATCATGGACTTGATGCACGTGAGTCTGAGTGAACTCTGGGAGTTGGTGATGGACAGGGAGGCCTGGTGTGCTGCAATTCATGGGATCGCAAAGAGCTGGACATGACTGAGTGACTAACTGAACTGAACTGAAGCCTATAATCGATTCATTGTTGTTATTTTTATTAGCCATACTGCACAGCATACAGGATTTTAGTTCCCCTATCAGGGATTGAACTCATGGAAATGCAGAGTGGAAATATACTTCCTTGTGGTGTAAATAACTACTGGACCACCAGGGAAGTCCCATAGTTTACATTTTTTCCCTTAAATTTTTAAGTGTTACTTTCCTCTATCAGGTAACCCTGGAATGCATATCTGGTTAAATAGGAAAACAGCCATCACAATACCCTTCCTTAAAAGTCTTACTGAGGTACAACCTCATTGAGCCTGTACTGGCACATCTCAGCACACTAAGCATGAAATCAGGGACTAGAATGATCTTGACCTGCTTGACTATCCAGTTCTCCAACATAAAATGTTAGAACTATTTCTCACCTGGCTGAAAAAAACAATGACTGTTGTCTGTTAGAACACAGAAAATGTATACATCCTTGGACTTGCAGGTAGTTATCCACCTATCGGATGCACACTCTGCAGTTATCTGGAACTTGGTTCTAAAAGCAGGAACTGGAGTGGTTATCTCCCTACCTCTTCCTGCCTCTCCTAACCACTGTCTCTACAACTATATCTAAGCCCTGGTCAAGTGTATGTACCTGGATTCCAAGTGAAGGATTCCAACAATTAAATCATCAATCAGAATACATAGTGATTTCATTTTCAGGCTTTTTCTGTTTATTTAAGGAAATGGGGGAACCTATTCAGTTTCTATTGAAGGACCTATTCAGTGGTTCTTTAATCTTGATTGCATATTAGAATAATTTAAGCTCTCCAGTCTTAGAGGGACACTGCCAGTAGATATAATGTTGTTGTTTAGTCCCTAAGTCTTGTCTGAATCTTTTATGACACCACAGACTGTAGAGCACCAGACCCCCTGTTCATGGGATTTCCCAGGCAAGAATACTGGAGTAGGTTGCCTTTTCCTTCCCTGTGTATCTTTCCAACCCAGGGATCATCTCCTGTATTGGCAGAAAGACTCTTTACCACTGAGCCACTTGGAAAGCTCAATCTAGGCTCACACCCCTTCAAAATCTAGGCTCACAGATCCTCAGAATCTTGATGTCATTGGTTTGGAGTACAGACAACTGATTTTCATCTGTATAGATTGATGAGAAAAACTACTAAATAAACTCCTAAAAAAATAGCTAATATTTATTAAGCACCTATTCAAGGCTGAATGAATCTGGATTTCTAGACAACTTGTAAGTTGTAAATATCCATCAGTGTTATGAGCAGAAGACACTCTTTTTGAGAAGTTTAGACAATCTGAAATGCAAGTGCTGTTAGATGCCAAGCCCTGCCATTTTCTGAAACAGCCTAATCTCACAGAGTTGGTGTTGTGATATATTTAGAGATTTCCTGATAAGGCAGTTGGCCTTATATTTCATATTGCTGTCGTTTAGCCACTAAGTCGTGTCCAACTCTGTTGTGACTCCATGGACTGTGGCCCTCCAGGCTCCTCTGTCTATTGGATTTTCCGGACCAGAATAATGGAGTGGTTTGCCATTTCCTTCTCCAGAGGATCTTCCCAACCCAGGGATAGAACCTGAGTCTCCTGCACTGGCAGACAGATTCTTTGCTGCTGAGCCACCAGGGAATCCATTTATATTAATTACTCTACTATATATCTGGAGTTTCCCAGGTGTCATGGTTAGAGTCTGCCTGCCAAGGCAGGAGACACAGATGTCAGTTTGATCCCTGGGTTGGGAAGGTACCTTGGAGTAAGAAATAGCAACCCACTCCAGTATTCTTGCCTGGAGAATTCATGGACAGAGGAGGCTGGTGGGCTACATTCTGTGGAGTTGCAAAAGTCAGACATGACTGAGTGACTAAGCACACTATATATCTGGAGTTGCGTCAAGGACAGTTAGCTCTGTCTGAGTCCAGAGAGAGGCTTATTTAAATAGTCCCATTTAATGGGTGCTTATTTCTACACAAGATACTCGAATCCGAGTGAGGTCAGTAAGTATGGCTGCTGTTTTGAAATAGTAGCCCCCAAGGCTGTCAAGGACATCAGTAAAACACCTAGACTTGTATGGAAAACTGGCTTTACTTGCCTTTCCAATGCCATTTTATTTACACAACATCCTAAGACAGGCTTCACTGTTACTTGGAAAGAAGTTCGCTTTTCTCTGACAGTGCAGTCCTGGCTATAAGACACCTATTAGAGTCAAACTCTATCTTTTCTGGATCAGATCATCAATTCCCAGGACAGAATTAAGTTATAATAGCTTTTCCCTGCTTTCACTCAGAGCACTCCGTCCTCTAAAAAAAAAAAAAAAGGTCACCCCTGATATTTCCTTCTCTTCCCAGCACTACATTTCAGAAACCGAGTTAGAAGTAACACATGAATTTTCCTCTACTACATGTACAAGGATTGACTCTGTCACAAGCAAGAGTTCTCTGTATCCATTCCAGGAAGCTAAGTATCTCAGTGGTGTTTGTTTCCGTGTGTTACTATGCAGCCGGTCTTCTCTATGCTTCATCCGTCCTTACCTTTATCTTTTCCATCAGAAACATGACTCGTCAAGGCTCATAAGCCCTCTTGACTTTGCCGCTGTGATCAGAAAAGGAGAGTCAGAAATTCATATCAGGTTGTCCTGAGTTCCAGTACTTAGAGCCTGCTGAACACTAGAAGTGCACATCAAGAGAATACACCTGGGAGTCAGCTCACTTTCTCTGCTTCTGTTGAAGTGCCAGCCAACTCTTTTCAGGAAAAGCCTGGGGAAACGAGGTCCTTTATTTTCCAACCGTAGGAGTCTGGAAATTGGGTCAGACCTGGTATGATCACTATACAGCTTAATGCCAGTTCATCCATCTTGGACTTTCTCTGGTATGATTACTGGTTAATTCCAGTGAATCTCCGAGTGACAACCTCCTCTGGCTCAGGCTCCAGAACCCCATTCCAGTGAGCTCTGAATTCAGTGCTGACAGAATAGAGCCAAGTTGTCTCCGCTTTGTCTTTGTCTCCCTGCCTTCCTCTCCCCCTCCTCTTTCTTCTTCAGAAATTCTCTCTCTCTTCCTCTCTCTCTCTTTCTTTTCTAATCTCAGCAGTATCCTAGAGGGCTGGGATACAGTATTTGGTAAACTAGTGGGCGATAATACCTAGAAAGCTAGAAAAATTCTCACATCAATCTGATTGCTATAGGATCTTCAACAAGTTAACTCCCCTTGATACCTGTTTCCCCATTGTAAAATGGAGACAGTTTGCAGGGCAGGGATTAATTTCATTGTCTAATAGTCTTTATCTATACTGAAAATCTGTGTCTCTATATTATGGTTCTAGACACATCAAAATCCCTATCAGACAACATTATAATTTCTGTTCACAATGCACAAATGTATTTTAAAGAACTAAATAGAATAATCAAGTATCTGTGTGTATTTCAAATTGTGTTAGTCTATCAGTCATGCCTGACTCTTTGCGACCTCATGGGTTGTAGTCTACCAGGCTTCTTGTTCATGGAGTTATCCAGGCAAGAATACTGGAGTGGGTAGCCATTCCCTTCTCCAGGGCATCTTCTTGACCCGAGGATCTAACCCTAGACTCCTGTATTTCAGGCAGATTCTTTACCAGCTGAGCCACCAGGGAAGCTCTAATCAAGTATGTGTGCCTGTGCTTAGTCACTCAGTCATGTCCAACTCTTTGTGACCCAATGGACTGTAGCCCGCCAGGCTCCTCTGTCCATGAGGATTCTCTAGGCAAGAATACTGGAGTGGGTTGCCATGCCCTCCTCCAGGGGACCTTCTTGATCCAGGGATCGAACCCGGGTCTCCTGCATTGCAAGCGGAATCTTTACCATCTGAGCTACCAAGGAAGCAACCAAGTATATTTACACCCAAAGTTTGCCATTTGCTGTCCTTTCTTCATTTCTAATGTTCTGGGTTTCCTTCTGATATTATTTCTCTTCAATCTAAAGAACTTTCTCACGGTATATTTAGAGCAGGCCTACTGGAAATGGATTACCTAATCAGGAAAACCAACCAGGAATTATCTGGAAGTTTTTTATTTCACCTGTATTGGTGAAGCGCGTGTTCACTGGATATGGCATTCTGAGTTGACAGCGTTTTCTCTTTCAACCATTGAAAACTGTAACATCACTTCTCTCTGGCCCCTGTGGCTGTTCTCCTGTTGAGAAGGCATCATTTTTCTCTGGCTGTTTTAGGATTTTTTTCCTTTCTCTTGAATTTTCAGCAGTTTGATTATGATGTATCAGGAAGTAGAATTGTTTGTGTTTATTCTGTTTGAAATTCACTGAACTTCTTGAATTTGTATGTATAGTTCCTTTGTCAAATTTGGGATATTTCCAGCCATTATTTCTTCAAATATTTTTCTTGCACTGCCTTTTTTCTCTTCTCTTTCTGAGGCTCCAGTGATAAATGCTAGCTATATTTTGGTTATTATCCCATAGATCTCTAAGCTCTTTTCACTTTTCCAATTTATTTTCCTCTCTGATGTTCAGATTGAATCATTTTTATTGGTTAACCCTCCAGGTCATTGATTATTTCCTCTGTCACCTCTGTTCTGGTACTGAGCTGGTCAATGGAGGCTTTGTTTTTGGTTTCAATTATTATGTTTCCCAGGTGGTACTAGTGATAAAGAACCTGCCTGCCAATGCAGAAGACATAAGAGATACAGGTTTGAGCCCTGGGTCAGGAAGATCCCCTGGAGAAGGAAATGGCAACCCACTCCAGTATTCTTGCCTGGAGAAACCCATGGACAGAGAAGCCTGGCAGGCTACACAGTCATGTCTAAAGAGTCGGACATGAATGAAGCAACTTAGCACATTGTGCTTATAGGTTTAAAATTTCTATTTGGCTCTTGTTTATATCTTCTATTTATTTGGCATGCTTTCTAGTGTTCCTTTTGTTTCAGAGTCATTTAATTCCAACATCTTTGTCATCCCACTATTGGTATCTTGATTGTCATTTTCCCATGCAAGTTGAGATTTCCCTGGTAGTTCATATGCCAAGTAATTTTTAAATTATACCCTGGATATTTTGAATATTATATCATATATGAGACCCTGGCTCTACTTTCAATCATATGGAGAAATTGAAATTTTTATTTTTGTATGTAGTCAAACTGGTTAGATTTAGACCTTAAGTTTGAACCAGCCTCCTGAATTCCTGGTTCCAATACCAGTAAACTTTTCAAAACATTCACATGCCATTTGGATCTTCCTGGTGTATATGCCACCTAGTGGTCAGTCTTGGAAATGGACGGTGGTGAATATGCTCAGTTCTCAAAGTCTTTTGCATGCTAAATAGTATCAGACCTACGTGTGTGCACTGTTTGGGAATGAGTTGGATGCTTATTAACAATGATTTGGGACTGATTTCCTGCGTTCCTTCCTCTCCATAATCTGTGTCCATACTTTCTGGTTCTTTGGAATTTTTCTATTTCATCCTTCATGTAGAAAGCTGTGATTTTAGTTATTCTGCTCTTCAGTGCACTTCTGAAGGGAGTCCATCTCTCCAGTTAAACAGTGGTTCAGTTCAGTTCAGTTCAGCAGCTCAGTTGTGCCGACTCTTTGCGACCCCATGAATTGCAGCATGCCAGGCCTCCCTGTCCATCACCAACTCCCGGAGTTCACTCAGGCTCACGCCGATGGAGTCAGTGACGCCATCCAGCCATGTCATCCTCTGTCGTCCCCTTCTCCTGCCCCCAATTCCTCCCAGCATCAGGGTCTCTTCCAATGAGTCAACTCTTCGCATGAGGTGGCCAAAGTACTGGAGCTTCAGCTTTAGCATCATTCCTTCCAAAGAAATCCCAGGGCTGATCTCTTTCAGAATGGACTGGTTGGATCTCCTTGCAGTCCAAGGGACTCTCAAGAGTCTTCTCCAACACCACATCTCAAAAGCATCAATTCTTCAGTGCTCAGCCTTCTTCACAGCCAACTCTCACATCCGTACATGACCACTGGAAAACTCATAGCCTTGACTAGACGGACGGACCTTAGTCAGCAAAATAATGTCTCTGCTTTTGAATATGTTATCTCGGTTGGTCATAACTTTTCTTCCAAGGAGTAAGCATCTTTTAATTTCATGGCTGCAGTCACCATCTGCAGTGATTTTGGAGCCCCCCAAAATAAAGTCTGACACTGTTTCCACTGTTTCCCCGTCTATTTCCCATAAAGTGAGGACACACAAAAAACCAATATTGGTTGGGCCCACCTTTTTGAAACTACAGCTCCTCGGCTAAAAGTAGAAGAAGGCTCTCTTACTCAGAACTTTGGCTTCTATGGGCTCCCATTATAACACACAGTTGTTTAGGAGTCAGGTCCTGGGAGAATAGAAAAAAGAGACAGGACTGCAGTAGGGCATTTCCAGACTCTCTCTAAAAAATGTTCCCTTTCTGTTCCTTGAGTGAGTACTATAGGGCTTCTCCTGAGCTCTCTGTCTAATCCTTTGTGCTTGGTGCAGTGTTGGTTGAGAAATATTGGAGAAAAAAAAATGGTAAAGTCACCATCAGTTCATCAGTAAATTAGAGATCTCGTCCCAGATTTGCCTGCTATTTTTAAGACTCCTCAATGAGCTTTTAGATGCATCTTTTCCAGGTTTTATTTGATGCAAAACACAGATTGACTGATACTCTATCATATCCAGACTGGACAACTGACAGTCTTTAAAACTCCAAAAATTTAATGATGCCTGCCTAAATCCAACCGGTCCATTCTGAAGAAGATCAGCCCTGGGTGTTCTTTGGAGGGAATGATGCTAAAGCTGAAGCTCCAGTACTTTGGCCACCTCGTGCAAAGAGTTGCCTCATTGGAAATGACTCTGGTGCTGGGAGGGATTGGGGCAGGAGGAGAAGGGGGCAACAGAGGATGAGATGGCTGGATGGCATCACCAACTTGATGGACGTGAGTTTGAGTGAACTCCGGGAGTTGATGATGGACAGGGACGCCTGGAGTGCGCGATTTATGGGGTCGCAAAGAGTCGGACAAAACTGAGCGACTGAACTGAACTGAACTTGTATGTTAATTATCCTACTTCATCAGTTTACCAAAAGTCTTCCCCTTTTCCTCAAAGTCCATGCACCAGTTAAAAATGTAAAATCCAGGAGAAATGAAAAGCAAGTATTAAATATCCCAATACTCTACCAATCCTGGATAATGTGAAGAAGAATAAATGTCCCCATCCAACCTAGTTGCTACCTGAATATAAAATGTAACATTGTATGGCTTTCAAAATATGATTTTCAAAATAGTATTTTTTAAAGAAAGAAGATAGCTGAGCTTTCCTGGTTGTCCAGTGGTTAAGAATCTGTCTTGCAATGCAAGGGACACCAGTTCCATCCCTGGTATAGGAAGATGCCACAAGCCATGGAGCAACTAAGCCCATGAGCCACAACTATTGAGCCCATGTTTTAGAGCCCATGAGCCACAACTACTGAATTCATGTGTCACAACTACTGAAGCCTGCACACCCTAGAGCTTGTGACCCACAACGACCTGCAATGAGAAGCCCATGCAGAGCAACAAAGAACAGTCCTTGCTCTCCGCAACTAGACAAAGCCCTTGCACAGTATTGAAGACTCGGCACAGCCAAAAATAATAAATAAATAAATTATTTAAAAAAGCAGGTAGTGAGTTACAGCCTTTCTGTTTAGTCCACTGATTTAGGTTTAGAAATTTTGGAGAAAATGGTCCTTAATTCAACATTATTCTACAAGCCATAGACATAGCTTAGTGATTTGAAAGAACTATAAAAGCTGACCATCAGTATAAAAGAGATTCATAAAGTCAAACCTTTTACCTCCTTTTCTCCAGCAAAATGTACAGAGTGGCTTAGAGTAGGTGGGCCCTGAGGGGGCACATTTGCAGTGTCTGCCACTCATGGTGCATTTCCTCTGTAAATCAATCCATTCAGTATACTTGATTATGTCAGAGTCATAGTGACTAGAAAAGCCTATAAAATATTCTTTTCCAGAAGACTAAAATATTGGAAAAAATTTGACTTCCTTGTGGCAATTATGAAGAATAAAGTGCCAGTAAAAACACATGCATTATACCATTCTTGAAAGACCCTCCAAAGAAAATATTAACTTATTAATTAAGGCTCAGTCCCTTAAGATAACTGAGAGTTTTTAAAAGTAGCTAAAGATTTTCTGAGCTATAAGCAGTCATCTGATTCTTAAGAAAAACATAGACAGTGTAGGTAAATAATATGATTTTTCTCAGAATCTGGTTTCATATGTACCTTTAGATGTAATTTGAGTATTCAACCTTTTACACTATTCTATTTCTTTATGTAGAAATCTCTTCTATTGGACTATGAGATCTTTGAAGGCCAGAATGAGGTATGTTCAGCTATTTGGCACAAAGCTAAATTTAATATGTTCTTCAACTTGTTTAAAATATGCAAAAGATCAATCATAAAATTTCAATAGGATGTAATGGATTTTTTTAGCTGGCCATATCAAAGAAAAAAATCCTGGCAAGATATTTTTTAAAGAACACTCATGAAAAATTCATTTTCTCTAAAACAATCCTTGCCATTTAGCTACAGTATGTGGCAGTCACTGTACTATTGCTAGTTTTTTTCCCCCTTGTTTATTTAAAGTGATTTTATTGGTGGAAAAATTTAAACCAGTATTCTAAGTGATGTGTAGGAGTCTTCCAGGAGCATGTACTTGTTGATACACAATAGGCTATGTGCATATATTTTAATTCCCACATAATCTTCTAAACTGCTCTCCTGAAGTGTGTACAGCATATAACCTAGTTAGATGGTGTCTGTCTCAGATACTAGTGGGTATCATCTCAGGATAAATGGCAATTATGAAGAATAAAGTGCCAGTAAAAACACATGCATTATACCATTCTTGAAAGACCCTCCAAAGAAAATATTAACTTATTAATTAAGGCTCAGTCCCTTAAGATAACTGAGAGTTTTTAAAAGTAGCTAAAGATTTTCTGGGTATCATCTCAGGATAAATGTAACCTTCTGTAGTATTCGATTTACTAGAAAGAAAATTTCCCCTTTTGGCCAGCAAAAACTCTAGAAGAATTATCAGCATTCTGTGGTTACCCAGGGAGCAAATGATTTAGAGCAGCACTGACAATAGATAAATGATGAGACTTGCATATGTAATTTTAAATTTGCTAGTAACTACATTAAACATATGTAAAGAAGAAGTGAAAAATAATTTTTTCAATATAATATATGCAACTCAATATATCTAAAACATTTAAATCTCAACATAGAATCAATATAAGATTTATTAATAATATATTTACATTTCTTATGCTAAGGCTACACAATCTGGTGTGTATTTTATATTAACAGCACATCTCAGCTCATACCAGCTACATTGCAAGTGCTCAGTAGCCACATCTCACTTATTAGAAGTGATATTTAGAAGAACAGAATGAAAGGCTTAGAAGAGATTTTTAAAATTCTCACCTTGCCTCTTATTTTTTATTTGAATATTTTCATACTATCTATAGAAAATTTTCTCTAATGCAAGACACTGTTGAAGTCCTGCAGCTTCCCACATGGTCAGACACCACTTTTCTGTTCCTCTGAGACTCCTGCTGATGCCGTTGTCTCTTTTTTTCTTCTATGGCATTTCTTTCCATCACTGGATCTCAGCTTGGGGAAGATGAAATGTTTCCCAATGTCTGCTGAGCTCATTGATTACTCTATGCAAAACACATTTTTATTTTTACTGTTCTCAACTCAGCAATTATCTCTTTTCCCCACTTTTAGTCTCTACTTTTTTGACTAAGTAATTACTTTCAGGTCTCTAATTAATTTTATCTTTCTCAGGGGAGACTTCCCCGAATCTTCAAGAACTCTCTGAGATGTAGGATGGCAAAACATACTGACTGTCTTCATAGCACCAACTGTGGAGGACCCCTGCTAGTGAAGAAACATATGTATTGGATAAATACAATAAAAAATCAAGTAGATAGTTGGTTGTTGTTATGCAGTCACAAAGTGGTGTCCAACTCTTTGCGACCCCATGAACTGTAGCGGCCATGCTGCTTGAATGAATGCATAAATGATTAAGTGAACAAAGAACAGAAAGATCAGAAAGAGAAAGTGACTTGCTAAAGCTCTCATAGCTGATAAAGGGTAGTCTCTGGTTCAACTGAGCTCACACAATCCATAGATTTAAAGAAGTGAAGTGAACTGAAAGTCGTTTAGTCATAAATCCAGGTGAATTGACATTGCCACTCACTGCTCTTGGATAAGTTTCATCTTGGAACTCTGGCTATTTTAGGGGCCATTTGTTTCCAATTTCCTTGGTGAAAATTCAGAAAGCTGCTGTGTGGTGAAAACTGATTCTTGGTTATGGATAAACTGAATTGTAATATTAGTCCAAATGTGACAAACTGAGAAAGTCAGCATATCATAGGATTCAAACAATAGTTTTTCTATAACCATGTGTGTTAGTCGCTCAGTCATGTCTGGCTCCTTGCAACCCCAGGGACTGTAGCCTGCCAGGCTCCTCTGTCCATGGGATTTTCCAAGCAAGAATATTGGAGTGGGTTGCCATTTCTTTCTCCAGCGGATCTTCCTGACCCAGGGATCAAACCCATATTGCAGGCATACTCTTTGCCATCTGAGCCACCAGACCATGGTGTCTTACTTAATATGGATTCTCCTTAGACAGATATATTATGCAAGATCTTTGAGAAAATCTTCCTCTCTATTATTATTGACAATTCTATCCAATGCTTACTTAAAATTTCCCTTTACTTTAGAAAGTATATTTCATCCAAAACACTTTAAAATCAGAATCTCTCTAGAACATACATTCTATTTACTTGATAGCTTTAATACACTAATGCTTCAAAGAAATTTGAACTCAAAAAGCTAGTGATTTTTTTTTTTTTCTGAGTAAATTGGAAAAGCTAAAGCTACAGTTTCTAGGACTCATTTCCTGACAGAGTTGACCAAAACTAAAATTTTGCAAGATGTGGTGGAAGGCAGAAGTGAAGCAGAAGTTACTTGGCTCTGAAGGTTATTGTGGTTAATAGACCTGGAGGGTATAGTGTGTCTTCACTAACTCAGGCTTTATGCCCAGTTCTTTCTGACTGCTTGGCACTGACGACCAACTGCAACCCTAGACTCACTATAAGATCCAGGCAGAACCATTTCATAGATTTTCCCATCAGCGCCCCGTCATAGTCACATATCAGCAGACAGTTTTGACTGGCTTCCCAGATTCCCGTGCAAGCCCTGATATTTCCATCATTGCCAGTGCTTCAGGAAGGCTGCTTACTAACTTTATTCTGATCTTCCAGCTTCTTCATTCTAAACTTAATTTCTAGCTTATCCCACAGTTGGGTAATATCCAACTGCTATAATCAAACCACAGTACTCCTAGTGTTTCTACTTCCTGGATTGAATTCTGCCTGATATATTACTTGAGTCATTTCATTCTAGCTTTTAGTAAAGAAAAGGCAATAGTTTTCTTTTTTTTTTTCCTGAGAATTTTCCTTTTTCTTTCTTTGATTTATGATCTTTTTGACAATTTTGGCTTAGAAGAAACTTATTCAATTCCACGAGAACTTACTTCATCTATGCAATGTAGGAAAAAAAGAGAGTGTTGCACACAGATCCTATGAAATATCGTAGAAATTTTCTTCAGTAATTAGGTTTTGGGGAAAAAAACGTAGACTTTCATATATCAAGTGCTTAGAATTAGTCTTCAGTCCTCAAAACAATTTTCCAGATCATATCCAAATCTGTTTATTGAAGGGAATATGCATACATAATGTGTGTATAATTTAAATGCATATCAAAGCATTTAATTAAAAAATACTTTAACATAATTTTAAAAGTTAATTTCCTCTAGTGAATTACATGTTTGGCCAAATAGAAGGGCTGATGGGACAGCTTTATAAGTAGAATATGTTACCCTGTGTACAACTGGTCTTCATCTTGATATAAAATTTGATCTAAAATAGTTATGATTTATGAATTAAGAAAATAATATAAAAGTGAACATCTACAAAATAAAGAAGGGAGGGAGGCAAGGATGTAGGTTGGTACTTTATTTTCACTTCTATTGTATCATTTTAGTGGATTATGAGAATTACAATAATAATACCGCCACTATGGGGCCTCCCTGGTGGCTCAGTGGTAAAGAATCTGCCTGCCAACGCAGGATATACAGGCGCCATCCCTGGGAGAGATCCCTGGGAGAAAAATATCACAATCCACTCCACTATTCTTTCTGGGAACATCTCATGGCGAGAGGAACCTGGCGGGCTACATTCCACGGGGTCACAAAGCAGTCAACGACAACAAAAACAAAGACTATCATTCATAATAATACCTATCATGTGATAGAAATCAGAGGTGAAGAAAGTGTAAGGAAATGGTAAAATTCTCTACAAATGACAATCGAGATTATGATGATTTTCTCTTTCCTCTTCTCTCTCTTTTTCTTTCCCATGCTTATAGAGGTTTTTTGCTGATATGAGCTAACCTGATAAGATAATCCATAAAACTGTTGGGAGGACTTGCTCTGTTCCCAGGCAACGGATGCTTATTTTAAATATGGTCTTTCAGAAGCCATGATTCATCACCGCTGTCTAAGTCTGAAGTGACATTTAACAATGGATACTTGAGGGAGCTCAATTTTTCAGTGGCCTAATCAAGTCAATTCAGCAAATAGTAACTAAACATCGACACTGTACTTTCTCATTCATTCACCCATTGAGAAGCGTGAGCCAGGCCTTCTGCTCAGAACAGACAACCAGGAATATATCCCATATAAGTCTTCCTTTCACGGAGTTCCCAGCACAGCAGAGATGATAACTCTACCAAAAACTATTTTAATATATACTAGAGTATATATTGGAGAAGGCAATGGCAATCCATTCCAGTAATCTTGCCTGGAAAATCCCATGGATGGAGAAGCCTGGTGGGCTGCAGTACATGGGGTCGCTAGGAGTTGGACAGGACTGAGCGGCTACACTTTAACTTTTCACTTTCCTGCATTGAAGAAGGAAATGGCAACCCACTCCAGTGTTCTTGCCTGGAGAATTCCAGGGACGGTGGAGCCTGGTGGGCTGCTGTCTATGGGTCGCACAGAGTCGGACACGACTGAAGCAACTTAGCAGTAGCAGCAGAATATATGTTAAATTCTATAGCAAAAGATACAAACTAGGTGTTAGAAAAGGAGGTGATAATTGAATAAAGGCTCAATGGACATGAATTTGAACAAACTCTGGGAGAGAGTGGACAATAATGGAGCTTGGTGTGCTGCAATCCATGGGGTTGCAAAGAGTCCGACACAACTTCGTGACTGAACAAAAACAACAAACCGAATAAAAGAAACCAGCATTCAAGACAAGAAGTGGCTTGAGGCAAGACACAAGGCTATGAAAATGCAAGATATGGCCAAGCTTTCTTGAAGTGTTATCAGGTGGTGTTTGATAGTTAATATTCTAAGACCATCTATTACAGTGGAATTTTCCAAACTTCAGTGATTTAATGATATTTGCATCTTTGCTCTATCCAAGCTTTCAGCCAAATATACCAACATATAATTATTTGTTTTTTATTTAAATAACTGTACATTGAATTTTACTTTTTAAAGTTGTTCTAAGCTTTGGAGCTTGATATACTAGTGATATTTTTTACTAATGGATCTTAACTATTTTCAAAACCATTACTATTAAAAATGTCTGTTGCTCTAAAATAATCTTGAGCAACAGTGGTATATTACTGTACAATGAGAAATTCCATGGTAAAAATGAAGCAGGAACAGGAAAGCAGCATCATGCCAATGGCTTTGGGTTGCATAATATGGACTGGACCTCTTGCTTAGATACTGAAGGGAAGATATTGTCACAGTGATGAGAACTGCATTTTAAGAACTTAATTCAAGGAGCACTGATGTTGAGAGATGAAAAAAAAATCTGGATAAAGACTGAATTTCATTCCAGCTTACTTTTTTAAGAGCCAACTTAAATGTTACCGTTTTTATGAAACTTGCCCTCACTCCTCCAGGAGTTTAGTGAATTAATTATGAGACTTCTTTATTAAGCACTTTATGAGTAGTTAGCTATGCAGCATTAAATCTATGTTTTAAACATATCTCCTCTTCTCTGTGAATATCCTGAAGAATTTTCTTCTTCATAACTGAGTCTTCAAACTCCCTAGTGTGCGAAAGCTACCAAGGGCTAAAATTTTGTAAACTGGAAGAAATAGAAATGCTAGATAAAAGCTAGATAACTCAAAAGTTAACTAGTAACAGTGTAAAATGTGAAGGAATGAGTTTCAGACGTTCTTATGGTTAGATGATTGGAGACATGATGGAATTAGGGATGGTTATGAAATTGCTATCTGGTTGAAGATCATGACAGGAGGAAACGAGTTTCAAGTCCAGATTCATCCACTGAGAAATGTCGGTCTCTGAGCCAGGAACATTGTGTAGGCCCCCTCTTCTAAGATAAAACTAATGTTTCTGCACTTTTGTGAGATCAATTATGTGCACAGAACTTAATGCACATGGTGGCTGTTTGGATGAGCATATTCATACCTGCCTACTGAAATGAAGCAGTAGTATCAGAAGAACTAATAAACTGTACTCTTGTTTTACCTCTGTCACTGCTGCTGCTGCTGCTAAGTCGCTTCAGTTGTGTCTGACTCTGTGTGACCCCATAGATGGGGGCCCACTGTCTCTGGGATTCTCCAGGCAAGAAGCCACTGGAGTGGGTTGCCATTTCCTTCTCCAATGCATGAAAGTGAAAAGTGAAAGTGAAGTCGCTCAGTCATGTCCAACTCTTAGTGACCCCATGGACTGCAGCCTACCAGGCTCCTCCACCCACGGGATTTTCCAGGCAAGAGTACTGGAGTGGGGTGCCATTGCCTTCTCTGGCCTCTGTCACTAGTCTGTATTTATTCATAAACTGAATGTGCTATGTCAGTGAATTTCAATAACAGAATCAGCCCTACAATACTTCCTTGTCTCCTTTGCATGTTCCAATGAAGGAATGATTGTGGAAATGGTTTGGAATTGCTTTCACTCTTGTATCCACAATAGTACATTATGGATTAAATAAAATGTGAGTTTTAGAAAACATAAACCAAATTATATTACTTTCTGCTGAAAAGTTTCAGTGTTTCCTCTCTCAGTTTAAAATCCAAACAGCTTTTTAGGACTATTGGCAGAGCCCTTGCACATAGTGTGGCCTTTATTTGTTTATCACTGAATTGCTAGCACCTACACCATTGCCCAGCACATACTATATGCTAAGAATCATGTAATAAGTATGTGGATCCATGATAGAATGAAAAAGAAAATGAATGGATTGATTCTGACTTCCTAGCTAATTCGTGGTGAAGTCGGGGCTAGAAGATAGGTGTCTTGATTCAAAGACCCTTTATTTCCAACAGCCCCAAATTGTTCTCATTCATAAAATTCCCTACTGCGACCATCATTGGACCTATAGAAAAGGTATTAATTTTTGAGGTGTTTACCAAGAGTTAAATGAGTGGTCCCTGACTAAGGACCAAGTTAGAAGTTTTGGCTGTGTACGAGGGCATGCAGTTGCAGCCTTTTGACCTTGTGTGTTTACCAGTTGATCTACATAGTTCACAGAAGCTGTTCTCATATTTTCATTTCACAAAATAGCAATGTATATTTTTCTGCTTCTTATTCATACCTTTTGTGAGACACTTTAATTTCAAATTTATTTATTTTAACAAAGTACAATACCATTCAAGCATTTTATAAGTGATAAAAAGCGAAGTGGGAGAGGCTCTGACTTCATCATGTAAAGGTTAAATAATTCTGATTTCCAGCAATGAATATCGATTGCTCTTTCAAGATGTGTTTGAAGATTTCTTGTCATTGAGGAAAACATTGATCAAGGGTTTCTTGAAATTCATTCAAGTGCAAAGAGAAAGGTGAAGAAGTTTTGGTAAACATATGACTATTTTGCTTGTTAAGTCTCTTGGAAATACACTACTCTTCCACAGGGATAATGGATATCTCTGAGAAATGCTATAATCAAGCTATTGCAAAATTGTAACAAATTTGTGTTAGTCTGTAATATGCAGAAAAACAATTGTTAAAATGGGGGAAAAAAGTCAACCCCTTGTCCAATGAACTTCTGCCATGCCAACTCTTGAGTTCAGCTATTCCCAATTCATAATTAAAAGCAAATGAAGAAATTCATGAAACTGTTAATTGAGTTTATTGCAAACCTATACTGTTATAGCTATTTCCCCAATGCTTCTTTTCTCCTCCAGTTGACTCTCTAGTTGTAAAAAAGTTTTTTTCCCACTTTTAACTGCTGTCCTTACCTTTTTGTACAAATGACTGTATTAGGGAAAGTACAGACAATTGAAACTTATTTTAGTTACCTCTTCATTTTATTATGTGTTATACATATTTTTATAAATTTATTAATCATTTTTCCCTCTGTGTTGATAAGAAAACTTGTTTCTACTTTTGGATTTTTTTCTCCTATTATTTTTAAAATTTTCTTTGTATTTCTGTTCTCTCTTGATCACTTAGCCTATGGAAATGTTTGTATTTAACAATCTTAAACAAATGAGCAACCAATCTCATCACTTACAGCTATTCACATTATAACGACAACTCTTTATTTTCACTAATAAACAACTAGAAATAATGCTGAAGATTTCCTGTCCCCAAGACCTCCAGCAGCTTGGCTTTATCACTTGTTCCTTTTAGATACCTAGAATGGATATTTTGTCAAGTAAAAAGGTCTTCATGACCCAGATAATCACGATAGTGTGATCACTCATCTAGAGCAAGACATGCTGGAATGTGAAGTCAAGTGGGCCGTAGGAAGCATCATTACAAAAAAAGCTAGTGGAGATGATGGAATTCCAGTTGAGCTATTTCAAATCCTGAAAGATGATGCTGTGAAAGTGCTGCACTCAATATGCCAGCAAACTTGGAAAACTCAGCAGTGGCCACAGGACTGGAAAAGGTCAGTTTTCATTCCAATCTCAAAGAAAGGCAATGCCAAAGAATGCTCAAACTACCACACAATTGCACTCATCTCACATGCTAGTAAAGTAATGCTCAAAATTCTCTAACCCAGGTTTCAGCAATATGTGAACTGTGAACTTCCAGATGTTCAAGCTGGTTTTAGAAAAGACAGAGGAACCAGAGATTAAATTGCCAACATCGCTGGATCATCAAAAAAGCAAGAGAGTTCCAGAAAAATATCTACTTTTGCTTTATTGACTATGCCAAAGCCTTTGACTGTGTGGACCGCAATAAACTGTGGAAAATTCTGAGACGAGAATACCAGACCACCTGACCTGCCTCTTGAGAAACCTAAATGCAGGTCAGGAAGCAACAGTTAGAACTGGACATGGACCAACAGCCTGGTTCCAAATAGGAAAAGGGGCACATCAAGGCTGTGTATTGTCACTCTGCTTATTTCACTTATATGCAGAGTACATCATGAGAAATGCTGGGTTGGAGGAAGCACAAGCTGGAATCAAGATTGCCAGGAGAAATATCAATAACCTCAGATATGCAGATGACACCACCCTTTTGGAAGAAAGTGAAGAAGAATTAAAGAGCCTCTTGATGAAAGGGAAAGAGGAGAGTGAAAAGGTTGGCATAGAGCTCAATATTCAGAAAACTAAGGTCATGGCATCTGGTCCCATTACTTCATGGCAAATAGATGGGTAAACAGTGGAAACAGTGGGTGACTATTTTTTGGGGCTCCAAAATCACTGCAGATGGTGACTGCAGATGGTGAAATTAAAAGATGCTTACTCCTTGGGAGGAAAGTTATGACCAACCTAGACAACATATTAAAAAGCAGAGACATTACTTTGCCAATAAAGGTCCATCTGGTCAAGGCTATGGTTTTCCCAGTAGTCATGTATGGATGTGAGAGTTGGACTATAAGGAAAGCTGAGCACTGAATAATTGATGCTTTTGAACTTTGGTGTTGGAGAAGGCTCTTGAGAGTCCCTTGGACTGGAAGGAAATCCAACCAGTCCATCCTAAAGGAGATCAGTCCTGGGTGTTCATTGGTAGGACTGATATTGAAGATGAAGCTCCAATACTTTGGCCACCTGATGCGAGGAGCTGACTCATCTGAAAAGACCTTGACTTTTATGTCTTCTTTGGAGAAATGTCTATTTAGTTCTTTGGCCCATTTTTTGATTGGGTCATTTATTTTTCTGGAGTTGAGCTGCATAAGCTGCTTGTATATTTTTGAGATTAGTTGTTTGTCAGTTGCTTCAGTTGCTATTATTTTCTCCCATTCAGAAGGCTGTCTTTTCACCTTGCTTATAGTTTCCTTTGTTGTACAGAAGCTTTTAATTTTAATTAGATCCCATTTGTTTATTTTTGCTTTTATTTCCAGTATTCTGGGAGGTGGATCATAGAGGATCCTGCTGTGATGTATGTCAGAGAGTGTTTTGCCTATGTTCTCCTCTAGGAGTTTTATAGTTTCTTGTCTTACGTTTAGATCTTTAATCCATTTTGAGTTTATTTTTGTGTATGGTGTTAGAAAGTGATCTAGTTTCATTCTTTTACAAGTGGTTGACCAGTTTTCCCAGCACCACTTGTTAAAGAGATTGTCTTTAATCCACTGTATATTCTTGCTTCCTTTGTTGAAAATAAGGTGTCCATAGGTGTGTGGATTTATCTCTGGGCTTTCTATTTTGTTCCATTGATCTATATTTCTGTTTTTATGCCAGTACCAGACTGTTTTGATGACTGTGGCTTTGTAGTAGAGCCTGAAGTCAGGCAGGTTGATTCCTCCAGTTCCATTCTTCTTTCTCGAGATGGCTTTGGCTATTCGAGGTTTTTTGTGTTTCCATACAAATTGTGAAATTATTTGTTCTAGCTCTGTGAAAAATACCTCTGGTAGCTTGATAGGAATTGCAGGAATTTTTAAAAATACTTTCACAATTTGTTTTGGAGTATAGTTGATTTATAGGTATTGTCCTTTCTTTCTGTGATTAAGATGATTTGTTTCACCTCAGTTGTTCGAACAGTTGCGTCAGAGCAATTCCTGCTTTTGACAGTAAATTCTTCAAGATCAGTGCACAGGAATGTGAGTTGGTAGGGTTAAAAGACAGTATAAAGGTGAAATATACTATTACTTCATTTGTGATGACAAAATACAGTTTATACGACTAGCAAGAAATTAGTCTGAATCCTCACAATATCGGATTAATAGGAAATCATTTTTGTTTGGGAGGAAATCCAGTGTTAGAGGAGGCAGGTAGAAACTACAGAAGTATTATTTTAGATATCATGAATACGAAAACCAAGACATAGAGCACCAAGTCATATCTTTTCTCTTAATTAACACGTGAATAGTTTAATAGAGAGCAAGTTTATGCGCTTCCCTGGTGATTCAGCCCTGAGTGTTCTTTGGAAGGAATGATGCAAAAGCTGGAACTCCAGTACTTTGGCCACCTCATGCAAAGAGTTGACTCACTGGAAAAGACTCTGATGCTGGGAGGGATTGGGGGCAGGAGGAGAAGGGGACGACAGAGGATGAGATGGCTGGATGGCATCACTGACTCGATGGATGTGAGTCTGAGTGAACTCCGGGAGTTGGTGATGGACAGGGAGGCCTGGCGTGCTGCGATTCATGGGGTCACAAAGAATGGGACACGACTGAGCGACTAAACTGAACTGGTGATTCAGATGGTGAAGCGTCTGCCTGCAATGTGGGAGACCTGGATTCGATCCCTGGGTTGGAAGATCCCCTGGAGAAGGAAATGGCAACCCACTCCAGTACTCTTGCCTGGAAAATGCCATGGATGGAGAACCCTGGTAGGCTACAGTCGATGGGGTCACAAAGAGTTGGACACGACTGAGCAGTTTCATTCACTCACTTATGCTCCAGCACCCTGACCAATCAACTGTTCTTTCTATTATAATACATCTATTTTGGATTTTAGAATTACCTGAGGGAACTTGACAAATTGGCCAGGTTTCAGATAAAAGTGAGCACAGTGTCAAAGGAGCAAAGACAAGAGCTGCAAAAGGATAAGAGCCAAGTAAGAGAATTTAGATATAACTCCATGGGGACACGGGAATTTTTTTTTTTTTTTTTTAGCTTTGTCTGAAATAAAGGAGTAATGAAAAACTAAAATTGGGAAAAGATAAATTCCCAATTTATCCTTGGATAAATTGGAAGACTGACTCTCCAATCCAAGGCAGGGGGTTGAGGATTATTAAAGGAAATAGTGAAAGTTCATTATATGATGCAATGAAAACCTAGACCAGCTGTGGGGTTCCAGCAGGCACCCAAAGTAATCTTATCTGGGCTCCAGGGAGTAGCCTGACCTGGGTAGCAATTTCCAGCTTTAACTTAGAATCTCTACTATTGTATTAGTTTTGTGGGTTGGCTCTAGGCATAAAATACTTTACAATGGTGACTGTCTATTACTTCCTGTAGTTGAATCCATATTTCTGTGGGCTGCCTCGTGGTCAGGGCTGCTAAAATCTTCTACCTGCTTCATGGCTCTGGGGACTCTAATAGAAGTTTTCACGCTACAGTATAGACAGCTTACAAAGTAAAAAGCTTGCAATGGGATATGTGGTGTTCATGCCAAGAATATTCATCACTCATTGTTACCTGTGGGTTCAGACTAATCCAGGAATGTCCTTGTTCAGAAATTCTTCCATGTGATTAAAAAAACTCTCTTAGAGAATACAGCCTTTTTGTATTTTTGTGAGAAGTGACAGATTTAGTGCTGAAGTGATGGGAGAATCGGCTCATGAGTCTGGATGAAAGTTTTGGTCAGCAGTGTACATGAATGATCTCTAGTCTTTCCCCTTCTGTTCTTTTCCTCTATTTCTTTGCATTGATCACTGAAGAAGGCTTTCTTTTCTTGCTATTCTTTGGAACTCTGCATTCAGATGCTTGTATCTTTCCTTTTCTCCTTTGCTTTTTGCCTCTCTTCTTTTCACAGCTATTTGTAAGGCCTCCTCAGACAGCCATTTTGCTTTTTTGCATTTCTTTGCCATGGGGATGGTCTTGATCCCTATCTCCTGTACAATGTCATGAACCTCATTCCATAGTTCATCAGGTACTCTATCTATCAGATCTAGGCCCTTAAATCTATTTCTCACTTCCACTGTATAATCATAAGGGATTTGATTTAGGTCATCCCTGAATGGTCTAGTGGTGTTGCCCACTTTCTTCAATTTAAGTTGAATTTGGCAATCAGGAGTTCATGATCTGAGCCACAGTCAGCTCCCGGTCTTGTCTTTGTTGACTGTATAGAGCTTCTCCATCTTTGGCTGCAAAGACTATAATCAGTCTGATTTCAGTGTTGACCATCTGGTGATGTCCATGTGTAGAGTCTTCTCTTGTTTTGTTGGAAGCAGGTGTTTGCTATGACCAGTGCATTTTCTTGGCAAAACTCTATTAGTCTTTGGGCTCCAAAATCACTGCAGATGGTGACTGCAGCCATAAAATCAAAAGGTGCTTACTCCTTGGAAGAAAAGTTATGACCAACCTAGATAGTATATTCAAAAACAGAGACTTTACTTTGCCGACTAAGGTCTGTCTAGTCAAGGCTATGGTTTTTCCTGTGGTCATGTATGGATGTGAGAGTTGGACTGTGAAGAAGGCTGAGCGCAGAAGAATTGATGCTTTTGAACTGTGGTGTTGGAGAAGACTCTTGAGAGTCCCTTGGACTGCAAGGAGATCCAACCAGTCTGTTCTGAAGGAGATCAGCCTTGGGATTTCTTTGGAAGGAATGATGCTAAAACTGAAGCTCCAGTACTTTGGCCACCTTATGCGAAGAGTTGACTCATTGGAAAAGACCCTGATGCTGGGAGGGATTGGGGGCAGGAGGAGAAGGGGACGACCGAGGATGAGATGGCTGGATGGCATCACGGACTCAATGGACGTGAGTCTGAGTGAACTCTGGGAGTTGGTGATGGACAGGGAGGCCTGGTGTGCTGCGATTCATGGGGTCGCAAAGAGTCGGACACGACTGAGCGACTGAACTGAACTGTACATGAATGATAGATGGGAGGTGGGATTCCTTTCTTGAGACCTCATGCAGCCAGTTTATTATTCTTATGCAAAAAAAATTTTTTTTGAGTTTGAACTCAAGCCTTAATTCCTTAAAGCTCTATTTTCCTCTCATCCACAGTAGACTAGCTGGAAAGAATGGGTTATTGGGGTACAAGCTGCTGCCAGTCTTAGCCCTCAAGGTGGTTCAGATGACTGGAGCCCCGGGGCAGTCACCTTGGGCTAGAGATGACTTGTCCATTTACCTTGATATCATACAACCGTTTTCATGTCAGCATACTGTGCCGCATGCACATTTGGGAAACACTGCTTTTTCCTGTGTATGAACCTTCTAGATGCTCTGTAACAAAGAGAGATCAAGGCTTGTATACATTATGCCTTCCTTCATTGACTGTTTCCCACAATCTGCTTTCTTCCACTGAAGATTTCCCTTGCATCTGTCTAGACATAAAAATATATACATGACCACTTTTGAGTTCTGGACATTTCCAATGATAATGTCTCCAATTTGACTTTATTGGAAAAACTCTTCTTTAGCCAAATGACTTACATTCTTATTTTAGGATGTAGTAGGAAAGTAAAATGTTAGATAGGAAATTTCAAGATCTAGCTGGACTTCTTGCTATTGGGTAAATCACCTAACCCCTCTGGGCTACATCTGTGGGAAAAAAAGTTATGATCTCCCAGTGTTCTTTCAAGCACTATGAGTCTATGGAAATGATCGTTTCATCATGCTGCCATCTGGATATGACAGTTATTGTGATTCATGATCATATAACATATGAAAATGCTAAGTATTAAAGTAAATATTTTTGTTGCAGACAATGTAAGTGTCCACATTCTCAGCATGTGTAGATACTTCAGCTCAGGCCCTGTGCTTGTGCTGAGAATGCACAGGTGACTCATTCATAGCTCTCACCCCTAAAGCTCACCTTCCAATGGTGACAGATAATAATCAGAGAGTAATGATCCCTCTGGTGAGGGTGACAATAGAGGTGATGTCTGCACTCAAGCTGCTTTGCCAAGGCACCTTTCCCAGGATGCCTTCCATTCACCAAAGGGATGTGAAGAAGACACGGAGGTCTGGGGGCTGCTCATCGTAGACTCAGCTGGTCCCACCTGCACAGCCTTCTGCTGTTGCAGCTAAAGCCCCACCTTCACCCCCATGATGAGGATGGATCTAATCATGTTAACACCTGGGTGCCAACCTTTACATGTAGTTAGGAAAGATGCCCTTCTGGGTGTGAAAGGTGGGATAGGGTTTCAAATCTTATGTAACAAAGTTCACAGTTTGTAAAAATCATAGATCAAACATGACCCATCCTTGCCACTGGTCATTTGGCTTTGAGGATGCTGATACAGTTACAGTATTTAGCTTTTGAATTAATGAAGGCAAGTGGAGCAATTCAGGAGAGAGTGATTGCTGCTGGGAATCAGTGCTGTAGGAATAGGAAAATCTTAATATTTTGAAAGAAAGGAGAAAGGTTCTTTGAATAATAAAGGTGATTTGAGTAAGAGAATGTAATTTTAAATGCAATTTTGTTGTTTTCAAGTAGATGTAGTATCCACTACAGCCAGGACGTTACTCTAGTGGCTGTTGAAGAATCTGGGCTCCTAACCCATACCCCTCTTGGGCTGTTGTCTAGGGTTACACTCATGGTTTGAGCTAGGCCAATGTGTTTAACCTTTTTCTCCCTCAGGTTTTCATCTGTAAAAGTTCAGGTTTGTAATAAAACACGAAGAATTGATGCTTTTGAACTGTGGTGTTGAAGAAGACTCGAGAGTCCCTTGAACTGCAAAGAGATCCAACCAGTCTATTCTGAAGGAGATCAGCCCTGGGATTTCTTTGGAAGGAATGATGCTAAAGCTGAAGCTCCAGTACTTTGGCCACCTCATGTGAAGAGTTGACTCATTGGAAAAGACTGATGCTGGGAGGGATTGGGGGCAGGAGGAGAAAGGGAGACAGAGGATGAGATGGCTGGATGGCATCAGGGACTCGATGGACATGAGTCTGAGTGAACTCTGGGAGTTGGTGATAGACAGGGAGGCCTGGTGTGCTGCGATTCATGGGGTCGCAAAGAGTCGGATATGACTCAGCGACTGAACTGAACAGAGGATTAAAGCAACCAGTTAGATAAAGCACTTGGACAAGAACTTGGCTTTAGAAAGTACTCAGTAGATGTCAGCTTTGTTATTCTTCTTTGTGGAGCCCTTTCCTCAATGTGCTTCCACATAAGCATCTCATTTGATCTAATTTCACTACAAAATGTTAAGTGTCTTTTGCTAATAAAAGCCTAGAAAGGTTAAATGGTTTGTCCAAGGAGAAGCCACTGATAAAGTACAAATTCAGTGTTCTTCCTCTTTAGACCTTGGCTATTCCATAATAAAAAGGACTACAAATTATGGCTTGCGATGCTTCTTGATCTGGTCCAAGCTTCACATAGTCTTAGTCTAGAGAGTTTTCATTCATTTTTCATAGCTGTCACTTACCATCAGTTCTAATGTAGCATCTAACTGGACTCTCTTTCTGGCTGGGTTGTGAGCTCTTTGAGGTCAGCGTTGTGAGCAGTTTTTATACCTCTTTTGTCCTTTACTGTGCTCAGCTAGGTAGGGTTCAGTCCCAGTTGGTCTGACTTCAATGGCAGTAATCTTAAGTACAGTTGAGTCTGTGATTGGTAAATAACAGAGTACTGTCAGGTTATGTTGACATTATTAAAGTTGTGTTACAATTTTCCTATGGCAAAAGGAGCCGGAACAATAGAAGTAAAGTTAGAAGTTTAAGCAAGAAAAGAAATCCATCAACTCAGTTTTTGCAGAGGAGCCCTTTCAGCTCTGGTTCATGAAAATTCAAAATGAGCTCTTGTATCGTAGGCTCCTGTCTCAGAGAGGGCTATGCTAGATTTGCAGGACTCTGAGCTCCCAGCAAATCACAGTTCCCTTTGTTCTCAGAGCTCGCCATATTCTGTATCCCCTGGATGTTTTTTTAGTACTTTCAGCATCCACTGAGGCAGCCTGTACCCTACTGAGATCATAAGTTACTTAGGTTTATTGTAATTTATTATTTTTGCAATTATGTCATAAGATAACAATGATTACTTCTGTAACTCTTGTTCACAGACTTGCATAGAATTTGATTGATGGGTTGCAGCTTTATTTTCCCCATGCGCCTATTATTGCTAGAGAGCAATTTTCCTGGATGCAAAAGTTTGTCAGGAATGTATACAGGTGCTATGGAAGAAGAGCCTGTAAAATCACTCGTTTTCAATACAGTCCCATCCTTCTTATCTGAAGACACTGGGGCCAGATATAGTTTGAAATTTTTACATATTTTCAGATTTTAGAAAGGCTGTATATCATTTGCATATTATGTACAGACAGCATAGTATAATCAGACACATTTCAGTAAGAGGATACTTGATACAAATTTATAGCTTTTGTTAGCTCAGTCATACTTTGCCTTCAAATGAGTTCTGTAAAGCACTTTCGTTTTCAGAGGTTTTCGGAATTGGTTGCCCAGACTCCTCTTGGGGTCTCTTCCTTCTCCCAATGGAGAGCATTGATTCCATTGTCCATGGTGCCACTCGAAGGCTGGCCTCTCAGAGAGGGAGCAGGTTTCTGAGGCTGCCTCTAGGAAGCCGGGGATGAGCTGCTAACCTTGGGCTTTCCCCAAATGTATTTGAATTCGACCACACCTTTCCATCAGAGGTGCATGCCAGTCCGAGTAAGGGGAAACAAGGACACCGATTTAACTTTTTTGTCCCTTTCTCCTCTCTTCCTCTTGGCTCCTTTCTCCTCCAAGCCCAACGAAGACTTCTCTATGTCATACTGCCTTTGTGTGCTGTCCTGTGGCTTAAGATCTGAGTTCATATACACTATATAGAAGACAGCTGTTTGAATAAAACAAAGACATAAAATTTGACTTCTATCTTAGTCTGTTTGGCTGCTGTAGCAAAAAGTCACAGGCTGGATGGGTTATAAAAAACCAGTGTTGCTTTCTCAGAGCTCTGGAAGCTGAATGTCCAAGATCAAGGTGCGGGTATACTTGGTGTCTTTTGAGGGTCTGCTTCCTGACAGATGGCCATCTTCTCACTATAATCTCATATGGTGGAAAGGGCTGGGGAGCCCTTATAAGTAGGGTCCCTCTTTTAAGAGGACAAATTCCATTCATGAGGGCCCAGACTTCACAACCTAATCATTTCCCAAAGCCACCCCCACACTTGAAATACCCTCACCTTGGTGCTTGGTTTCCCCATATGAATGGGGGCAGAGGGACAAACATCAGTCTATAAGAGCTTCTCTCTTTGAAGCTGAGTTCTAGTTTCCCCAAGAACTAGAGATTATCAGGAATGAAAATCTTTCAGTTTAACAAGAAAAATATTAAGCCCATTTCATCAACATAATAGTGTTTAAAAAGTGAATCATGACTACATATGTGTTTTATATATGCACATATGTGTGTTTTGTGTATGCATATACAAACATTTATATTTTGGCATGGAATGTTTCTAGATTACATAAAAGTTCACGACAGGGGATTCCCTGGTGACTCTCAGTGGTAAAGAATCTGCGTGCCAAGCGCAGGAGACATGGGTTTGATCCCTGATTCGGGAGCATCCCATGAGCCACAGGGGTCTTGTGATCAGGAGCATGGGAGCCGCAACTACTGAGCCCTGGTGCCACAGCTTCTGAAGCCCGCATGCCCTAGAGCCCATGCTCTGCAACAGAAGAAGGCACAGCAATGAGAAGTCTGTGCCTCACGACTAGGGAAAAGCCCATGCAGCAGCCAAGACCCAGCAGAGCACACCCCACATGCCCAAAATAAAGTTCACGACAGAGCAGAGCTTTATATTATTAATACTGGCTCTTAGCATAAAAGCCATTTTACTTATCAATCACTTAAAAACTTCTGTTGGCATCCCAGTTTTAGGAGGACTCTAGCTGTAAGAGTAGTAAACTGCAGTGATTTTATCTAGCAGTAAGATAGTGTTCTCTACCTCCTCAGCCTGGAATCTTCTTTAATCTGTTTATTGCATTCTAGAGTTAAGGTATTTTTGAAGTGCAGGTGTTAGCTGAGGTACCTTATGCTCATTCAGTATTTCAAAAATCAGTGTTGGTCATCACACACACACGTCCATAAACTAAAAGTGACCCTCTCGGCCACTTTTTGGCAGTGTTGGTAGCTGCGTAGCTTATCGTAGAGATGAAACGCTGATTTAAATTTTAGAGATGGAGACAGAAAGGTGCTGAGGGAGCTGCTATGCTGAAATAGTAAAGTTCAAGTAATAGACCTTTCAGGAACAATCCCTCAGTAACTGTGGACTGCGTGTAAGGAGGAAGCAGTGTCTGCTCATCAGTAATGTGATGGCTTCAGTACACATTATCTGTGAATGGTAAGCTGAACTCACTGCCAATATTTGCACAATAAAATATGTGGCCCTGCAACCACAGGGGGAAGAACTATTTCCCCAGGTTTTCTCTTCCAGCCGTAATAATATTACAGGGATCAGAGATTTTGAGCCCTGCTTCCTGTTAATATGAAGGGAGGATATGATGAGCCCTGACAAATAAACCCACATGTTTTAAATATAGTATGTTTGGAACCTTGGAACAGGGACATCCTAATAAATACTATTTCATTGTTTTAAGAATGAAAGGCAAGAGTCTTAAAAAGAAGAATACTTACATTTATTCATTTGCCACTGTGCTCTGTTCTGGTGGAGAGATGTGTAATGTGTGTTTTCATTTCAAAACATGGTGGAGACTCTATTAGACTCTTTGCTTCCCAGAAAACCAGGATCTTTTAAAAAATAATTATGTAATGAAGCTCATTAGAATCTCATCTTAAAGCACATTCCATAAAAACTGGTACCAAAGCATGGGCATCGAGGTTGGCATTCCCTGTGTATGCTCAGTTGCTCTGTCCTGTCCGACTCTTTGTGGCCCCATGGACTGTAGCGTGCCAGACTCCTCTGTCCATGGCATTTCCCAGGCAGGAATATTGGAGTGGGTTGTCATTTCCTACTGCAGGGGATCTTCCCAAGTCAGGGGTGGAACCCCCATCTCTTGTGTCTCCTGCACTGCCAGGCAGATTCTTTACCACTGCATAACCATGACATAGTATTTCTCATATTTTCTAGAAGTTTTCTTTCACGTACATTTTAAGCTTGCATTGGTACTAGTTTCCATATGAACGAGTATAACTTTCCCTATACTAAGTCTTTAAATCCATTCTTCCTTTGACAGACACTTGGGTTGCTTCCATATATTGAATATTTTAGATGGTGCTGCTGTGAATGTTTATATGTTCATGAATGCTATGAGCATTATTATTTGTAGGCTTTTTGATCGTAGTAAACCTGACAGATTTGATGTTATACCTCATTGTGGTTTTGATTTATATTTCTCTAAAAATTAGTGATATTGAATGTCTTTGGATGTGCCTATTAGACATCTGTGTGTCTTCTTTGGAAAAATATTTATACAAGTCTCATTTTTTCTTTGAGAAGTTTGCTTCCTGATACTGAGGTGTATGAGCTGGGTTTGTAGAGTTTGGTTATGAACACTGTGTCAGTCACCTCATTTGCAAATGTTTTCTCTCATTCGGTAGGTTTTCATTTTGTTTTGTTTCCTTTTGCTGTGCAAAAGTTTTAAATTTAATTAGGTCCCATTTGTTTATTTTTCTGAGCTGGTAGTTCTTCTGCCTGACACGGCATGGTGGTTAAGAGGCACAGTGCCTGTGCTGAAATTCCAGCACTACCGCTGAATAGCTGTGTGAGCCTGAGCAAGTTACTAAACCTCTCTGTGCTACCTTTCTTTATGTGTAAAATCAGGATAATAATAATGCTAACATCGTTTTTTAGGGCTGGAGACATATGAGGATTAAATAAGTTAATCCACTGAAAACACTTAAAACAGTACCTTAAATGAAAATGAAGCAAGTGCTACAGTTACCTACTACTGCTTCCACTGAGTTTAGAATTGTCCATTTGCAGTTTTTGACAGTTTTGTGATTCCCCCTTTTCCCCCTATTGCTTTTCCTGTGTTTTGATTTTTATAACTGGGCCTTTCAGGTTATAAGTGGAAGTAACAGAAGTGACAGAGTTCTAATTCTAGGGAAGAGAACAGTGACTAAGACTGGCTGCTTTGGAGCCTACATTCTAAGGGGAGCACGTCACGTAAATGAGCAAGGTCAATTCAGAGTAGATGGCAAAAAGAAACAAAAACAAAAACAGGATGGCACTGAGATTCACGAGGGTGAAATGCTTGTGGTTACTTTAGATGACATGTGAACAGAGATCTCAATGTTGAGAAGAAGGCAGGCAGGCCGAATTTTGTAGCACATTACGAGAGAGCATCCAGGGATTAGCAAGTTAGAGAGTTCTGAGGTACAGACTGGCTTGGTCTGCCTGAGAAAAACAAAATACAGCCTGCATGGCTGGAGCATAATGAGCAATGAGGACTGACCAGAGGGAAGGCAGAAGACACAGAGAGAGAAGCAAGACCTTGTGATTTTGCAAATCAGGGGGGGAAATTTTGGATTCAGAGCAGGGTTTCTCAACTACAGTGCTATTAACATTTGGACCAGATGTTTTTTTGCCATGCAGACTGTGTTGTGATTTTTAGGATGTTAAGGAGCATTAGGCATCCATTCACTAAATGCCAGTAGCATTTACTCTCAGTTGTGAAAATAAAAAATGTCTACATGTGTCATCAAATGTCTCTGGAACAAAACTGTCCATGATTGAGACCTACTGATTTAGAGTACCTTCAACACGAAAAATATGATCTGGTTTGCATTTGAGAAATATAATATTGATCAATTTGTAGAGAATAGAGTATAGAGAATAATAAGAGGAAATATGGAGACTGGTCCGGGAAGGAGATGATAGTGTGTGCAGTTGTGTGATGTCAATGGAGATATCTATGTAAGCAGCTAGTGTTTCTTCTTAACAAGATGAGAATGAAAGCTGTAAAAATTTTCAAGTTATAAAGCAACAGCACAAGACCTGGCACAAGAGTATATGCTCAGTAATACTGTTGAGAGTAAATGAATGAATTATGGTTGTCTCAGGATATAAAGTTCATGGTCAGTATAATGAGCTGATACAGACTGATTCATCAGGGAAGTCATAAGCCTAGAAAAGACTCAAGTTTGTGGTTTCATCCTAAACTTGATTACAAAAAAAAAAAATCAATATAAGGTACTTGAACTATTGTCAGGGGAAGCAGTGATGATCTGCAGCGATGGATAAAAGCCATCGTTTTTTTGCATTTTGCATTCTAAACCATGCTGTGTCTCAGAACCAAAGCCTTTTAACCTGAGTTGACAAAATTGACTTGGATCTGTGTTGATTTTTTTAAAATCAATTTTGGTTAGGATGATTCTTGAGGTTTCTTATTGTATAATATCCATCTGCCCGTTAAACACAAAAGTGACAGAGGATACGGTCCCATGGTGAGGGGTAAATGGCAAAAGTTTTGGAGGATCCAGTTTAAATGTTTTTCTGGAGGATGCAAAGTTGTGCTGGAAATCTCATAAGAGTAAATTTTCCTATGATGTGTCTTTACTTTTTCCTGCCAACTGGATTGGAAATATCACAAATAAAAGTGTTTCTTGTGGTATTTGCACATACCTTATTCTAGTTCCAGGAAAAACAGTATATGTGAAATATGTAACTATAAACGACTTCATTTGAAAAATGATCAATCTTCAGGAATGTTTAATTCATTTCAAGATTTAGATAAAAGCGAGTGTCTTCCAATTCTCTGTTAAATCTGAATTTGCAGTTGGTTTCAGGTGGTTGCCAAAAGATTACCATATCAAGGGTCTCCTTCTTGTTCATGTGATATGAGTACTTGGTGAATTCTATGAAACTTGTCTTAAGTGCTTTTTTGAAAAAAATTTTATTTGAAAGTTGTTTCTTGTTAGGGATTTGAAGGGCAAACAAATGTGGGAAAGGAAGTAAAAACATTAAATGTGATCAAACTCCTGAAGATGAAGATTGAAAACTCAAATGAGATTTCCAGGCAACACTGAGAAAGAGTATTGCTCTTTATCAGTGATTGGAGGGCAGCCTGGAGGAGAATGACAAGTCTTTTTCAATTATTTAATAATGCTTAGTGGACTGAGTAGCTATTAAAATAATGCTCCTCCACCTTTTTTATCATTTAAAAATTACAGAGATAATTTCCTATATATCTACTTTATCCCAGTTTTAAATAAGACAATAAAATACCACTGATTCAAGGACTATGAATCCCCATAGTACTAGAAAGAAAAACGTGTTGCTATTAATACTCTTATTTCGGGAAATAAGTAGAGGCATTTAGTATGGGTCATTTGAACTTTCTACCTCTTTATCACATGCTTATTAAAATGAATATACAAAAAATAAATATTGCATGTGTCAGACTGAAGCAACCTCATATTAGACATTATTATTTGAGTTCCTATTCTGACATCCAAAAGAAAGTTTTGCAGCATTTATAATTTTTTTTTTTGTCATTTGCAGTCATTTTTATTTCTTTCACTGACAGGAACTTCATTCATGCTAGGGCGCAAGCATCATTTTCAAGTTTCTGTTTCCAATTTAATAAAATATGTATTTATATAGGCAAATTCCAACCAAATTAATAGCCTTGGAACATAAAATGATGTGACAGATGACAGATGTGACCTATTTACATGAAGGCCATTTGCTCTTTCTTTGGATTTTATGCTCTTTACTGTGAGTAGTCAGGAAAGCTCACAGGTGAGCACTCATTGCCAGGGAAAAGAAAAGCCTTTGCATGTGGGTGTGGTGATTTTGTCCGGAAGTAGGGGCCAAATTGTCTCAGGGGCTGGTGATCCCATGTGAGGATGTGAGGGGGGCAGGAACAATGTAAATGGGGAAATGAGTTGTACCCACTTGCAGAGTTGAAAGTCAAGCAAATTAGCTAAAGTCTTTTAAGATGAATTGATCATCATGGCACAGTTGATAAAGATTAAACAGGTTATATTTTTGGTTAAAATATAGGACCAGTGGTAAAACATGCTGATGGAATTAACAGACCAGTTGTTTTTTTGTGGTCATGATTTTTGAACAGTTATTTTCATGGAACATCCAAAATAAGTCTGGATTTGGGAATTTTGTTTAAACTGCTCCTTTGTCAGTGTATCACAAAGTTGCAGGAGAATGTACACCTTGCTTTCCATCTCCTTTTGTCCAATTAGCTGCTTCTTGAGTCTGATCTTTGGGTCAGGAAGATGCCCTGGAGAAGGAAATGGCAACCCACTCTAAAACTCTTGAGTGGAGAATCCGCATGGACAGAGAAGCCTAGCGGGCTACAATCTGTAGGGTTGCCAATATTGAACATGAATGAGCACATTTGCTGCTGCTGCTAAGTCACTTCTGTCGTGTCCAACTCTGTGGACCCCATAGACGGAAGCCCATCAGGCTTCTCTGTCCCTGGGATTCTCCAGGCAAGAACACTGGAGTGGGTTGCCATTTCCTTCTCCAATGCGTGAAAGTGAAAAGTGAAAGGGAAGTCACTCAGTCGTGTCCGACCCTCAGCGACCCCATGGACTACAGGCTACCAGGCTCCTCCATCCATGGGATTTTCCAGGCAAGAGTACTCCTCCTCCCCATTGAAGACTTCGTCAGGCAAGCGCACCCTTAGAGAGGCACCACCCCTTTGCCAACCCAACTAGGTCAGATTCTCTCTTTGTATCTATCTTCTCACAAGTCCCTGAACGTTACATTATATTTAAATACTTTGTGTTTTTTAATAAAAATTCTATCTTTCCTAATGGACTATATGATCTATGGGCATTAGAATGTCTCATTTTTGCCACAGATTTGTGCATTTCTTGGTTACATGTGGACCTAAATTTTTCATATAACAAGCATACCTTGTTTTATTGTGCTTCACAGAAACTACATTTTTTTTTTAACAAATGGAGAATCTGTGGGAACTCTGCATTGAGAGAGTCTATCAGCACAATTTTTCCAACAGCATTTGTTCACTTTGTGTCTCTGTGTCACACTTTGTAATGCTTGTAATATTTCAGACATCTTCGTTATCATTGTGTCTGCCATGGTGATCTGGGATCAGAGATACTTGATGCTGCCTCACAACTGGGCACCAGTAACCATACTCATGTGAGATCATGAACTTAATGGATAAATATATGTCTTCTGATTGCTCCAGCCACTAGCCATTTCCTAATCTCTCTTTCCCATGGGCCTTTCTCTTCTTGAGACACAACAATATTAAAATTAGGCTGATTAAAAATCCTTCGGTGACAAGAGAACACACTGGTCATAGCAAACACCCTCTTCAAACAACACAAGAGAAGACTCTACACATGGACATCACCAGATGGGCAACACCGAAATCAGATCGATTATACTCTTTGCAGCCAAAGATGGAGAAGCTCTATACAGTCAACAAAATAAGACCGGGAGCTGACTGTGGCTCAGGTCATGAACACCTTATTGTCAAATTCAGACATAAATTGCAGAAAGTAGGGAAAACCACTAGACCATTCACATATGACCTAAATCAAATCCCTAATGATTATACAGTGGAAGTGAGAAAGCCTGGAAAATCCCATGGACGGAGGAGCCTGGTAGGCTGCAGTCCATGGGGTCGCCAAGAGTCGGGCACGACTGAGCAACTTCACTTTCACTTCTCACTTTCATGCATTGGAAAAGGAAATGGCAACCCACTCCAGTATTCTTGCCTGGAGAATCCCAGGGACAGAGGAGCCTGGTGGCTGCCGTCTATGGGGTCACACAGATTTGGACACGACTAAAGCGACTTAGCAGATCTGATAGCCAGAGTGCCTGATGAACTATGGATGGAGGTTCATTGTACAGGAGACACGGATCAAGACCATCCCCAAGAAAAAGAAATGTAAAAAGGCAAAATCAAAATGGCTGGCTGAGGAGGCCTTACAAATAGCTCTGAAAAGAGAAGTGAAAAGCAAAGGAGAAAAGGAAAGACATACCCATCTGAATGCAGAATTCCAAAGAATAGCAAGGAGAGATAAGAAAACCTTCCTCAGTGATCAATGCAAAGAAGAAAACAATAGAATGGGAAAGACTAGAGAACTCTTCAAGAAAATTAGAGATACCAAGGGAACATTTCATGCAAAGATGGGCTCAATAAAGGACAGAAATGGTATGAACCTAACTGAAGCCAAAGATATTAAGAGGTGGCAAGAATATGCAGAATAACTGTACAAAAAAGATCTTCATGACCCAGATAATCACAATGGTATGATCACTCACCTAGAGCCAGACATCCTGGAATGTGAAGCCAAGTGGGCCTTAGGAAGCATCACTATGAACAAAGCTAGTGGAGGTGATGGAACTCCAGTTGAGCTATTTCAAATCCTAAAAGATGATGCTGTGAAAGTGCTGCACTCAATATGCCAGCAAATTTGGAAAACTCAGCAGTGGCTACAGGACGGAAAAGGTCCGTTTTCATTCCAGTCTCAAAGAAAGGCAATGCCAAAGAATGCTGAAACTACCACACAACTGCATTCATCTCACATGCTAGTAAAGTAATGCTCAAAATTCTCCAAGCCAGGCTTCAACAATATGTGAACTGTGAACTTCCAGATGTTCCAGCTCATTTTAGAAAAGGCAGAGGAACCAGAGATCAAATTACCAACATCCATTGGAACGTCAAAAAAGCAAGAGAGTTCCAGAAAAACATCTATTTCTGCTTTACTGACTATGCCAAAGCCTTTGACTGTGTGGATCACAGTAAACTGTGGAAAATTCTGAAAGAGATGGGAATACCAGACCACTTGACCTGCCTCTTGAGAAATCTGCATGCAGGTCAGAAAGCAACAGTTAGAACTGGACATGGAACAACAGACTGATTCCAAATAGGAAAAGGAGTATGTCAAGGCTGTATATTGTCACCCTGTTTATTTAACTTATATGCAGAGTACATCATGAGAAACCCTGGGCTGGATGAAACACAAGCTGGAATCAAGATTGCAGGGAAAAATATCAGTAACCTCAGGTATGCAGATGACACCACCCTTATGGCAGAAAACAAAGAAGAACTAAAGAGCTTCTTGATGAAAGTGAAAGAGGAGAGTGAAAAAGTTGCCTTACAACTCAACATTCAGAAAACTAAGATCATGGCATCTGGTCCCATCACTTCATGGCAGATAGATGGGGAAACAATGGAAAGTGTCAGACTTTATTTTTCTGGGCTCCAAAATCACTGCAGATGGTGATTGCAGCCATGAAATTAAAATGCTTACTCCTTGGAAGGAAAGTCATGACCAACCTGGACAGCATATTGAAAAGCAGAGACATTACTTTGCCAACAAATGTCCGTTTAATCAAAGCTATGATTTTTCCAGTAGTCATATATGGATGTAAGAGTTGGACTATAAAGAAAGCTGAGCACTGAAGAATTGATGCTTTTGAACTGTGGTGTTGGAGAAGACTCTTGAGAGTCCCTTAGACTGAAGAAGATCCAATCAGTCCATCCTAAAGGAGACCAGTCCTGGGTGTTCATTGGAAGGACTGATGTTGAAGCTGAAACTCCAGTACTTTGGCCACTTGATGGGAAGAGCTAACTCACTGAAAAGACCCTGATGCTGGGAAAGATTGGGGGCAGGAGGAGAAGGGGATGACAGAGGATAAGATGGTTGGATGGCATCTGACTCAATGGACATGGTTTTGGTTGGACTCTGAGAGTTAGTGATGGACAGAGAGGCCTGGCATGCTACAGTTCATGGGGTTGCAAAGAGTCGGACACGGCTGAGAGACTGAACTGAACTCTATTGTGGGATCTGGAACTAAACCTGAAATATTTCTAGCATTTGCTTGTATTAATAAATAGCACACTCCTTACTCCACCACATTTGAAAACATCCAAACAAGTATTTTACCGAAATTTGTATATCCTTTGTCTCTGGCTAAAAAAAAAAAATTTTTTTTTTTTTTTTAGATCCTGAGCTATGTTATACTCTGCTCCTTGTAATTTTTTTCCCCATACTAATGCAATTTTTAAACTTTAAAATACAAAGTTTTGATCTGAGGTGTAGAATTGATTTTTAGAAATGGAGATGTTATAAAAATTCAGTTTACAATATTGGTGAAATGTATATGGTATGGTATCTTTCTTCTGACTTCATTTTAAGCCTCTGGAAGAATAATGCATAACTGTCAGTTAAAGAAAAATGATTAAAACAAAAACCTTTATTTAAAAACTGGTCATATATTAAGTTCACGTTTAACATTTCACTATTTCACATAAGTTTAAGAGATTGACTGTGGGTCATGGATGGGAAGAGTTCACATTAAGTTCCAGTAGGCATATAACTTGACCACTAGGCAGAGAGTCTATGTTAAAGCCAATAAGTCTTTATAAGAATTGGATCTACTGTGTATACAAGCTAATGTGACAAAGAAATTTCTCCATTTTGGGAGTCAAGAATGGGGAGAAAGATATGTGTACATACGAAATGGTCTTTTATATTCATGCCTGGTCTCATTTTTCCTCTCCTATAACAAAACCAAAGTATTGTTCTATGACCTAGGACTGACTTTTTTCAGATAAGTTATAAATAATATATGATTTTAAATTAAAACCAGAAGTTAAGTTTGGAACATGGAAGAAATAAATAAGTTAACTCTCAAAAATATAGTGTCTTAAACTGCCATATCATATATTAAATCAAAAACTCTCAAGGGACTCTTTCTGGCTGTGATCAGAGCTATTCTTAAGCACAGCCCATGTCTTGTCATTGGAATCTGAGCTTTTGCTTTGGTAATTTTACAGCCAGTGAGGCTGTTTATATTGAAACACCCACTCTGACTCTCAGCTTAATAATTGCTAGTGATATAATAGTTAAAAGTGAGAGCTCAAGTCCCTGGGTATTTGGGAATATTTCAATAGCAAACAGTCCAAAGACTGGTAATTGTATATCAAACTGTTTATAATGATCACAGGGGACAAATAATTGCCTCTAAAGTACTGGGAATGAGATTAAGTGTGGGAATAAATAAATGTCCTTATGACTGATGGATGAATAAGGCATTGATGAGGGTGGGGGTGAGGTCCTTACATTTGCAATAGTGGTTCTTTTGCCTCTTTCAGAGACATGGTAGGATGGTAGCTTAACTGATCTTTAATCTGTTTCCATTTCTTTCAAATAGGGTTACTAAAGTGTATTTGGTAGGGTGAGTATTAAGAGATGCAATGTAGTACATAACTGATACCCAATAAGTAGGTGCTCAGTAAAAGATTTACATTATTTCAGAGGTAGTATAATGGAGTGATTCTATATCCTTCCTTTACTACTTACTAGTTTTGTGGTAAGATCATTAATTTCTTAAGACTTTTTCTGTCATCTGTAAAATAGGAAAAATAACACCCAAATTGCAGACCTGTATGAGGAATAAAATGAGTTAACATATGTAACATTCTTAGCATATTAGCTGGCGTGTGGTTAGCTCTAAATAATGGCAGCTTTGATTATAATTTTTAACATAAAAACCATAACATGAAGAGTGGTATAACTCAGTCTTGATATGCCTGAGGTTTTTCAATCTCTTAGAATTAGATTTCCCTAACTCTGTGTCTGGTGGCAGCACTGTTAATATAAAGAAAACTCTAGGCATTATCACTATGCAGTAAAAGAAGAGCAATGACTTTGGACATTGGAAAGATGGCACAGTGGAAATTTGGCCTTTGTGTTTTATAGAAAGCATACTAAGTGAGGATAATCATTATTGTCTTCGAATAAGTGTTTTATACTGTTTATTGTTTTTAAAGTGCTTTAAGGAAGATATGCCAGACTGTAAGTCCTAAAGACTTAAGTGTGTGTGTGTATTTCAATAAAAGTCTTGCTATTTCAGTCATTTCTCTTTTTTGTCACATATTCATTGTTTTCAGGAAATGGCTTTAGTCTTCATTTAGTTTATACACAAACTAGATTAGGTGTGTGCTATATCTGTCATGACCCCAGTGGTAGTTGGTAGCTAATTACCATCCTAATGTTTAGTGACCAGTTTTCCATAAAATAAGACCTACTAGAGAATATAAGGGGAGAAGGCAATGGCTCCCCACTCCAGTACTCTTGCCTGGAAAATCCAATGGACGGAGGAGCCTGGTGGGCTGCAGTCCGCGAGGTCACTAAGAGTCAGACACGACTGAGCAACTTCACTCTCACTTTTCACTTTCGTGCATTGGAGAAGGAAATGGCAACCCACTCCAGTGTTCTTGCCTGGAGAATCCCGAGGACTGGGGAGCCTGGTGGGCTGCCCTCTATGGGGTCGCACAGAGTCGGACACGACTGAAGCGACTTAGCAGCAGCAGCAGAGAATATAGCATTAGTATATTACCTAACTAGTCCCAAGCACTTCTGTAGTAAGTAAACGTCAGTCGCTCTGTCGTGTCCAACTCTCTGCAATCCCATGGACTGTAGCCCACCAGGCTCCTCTGTCCATGGGATTCTCCAGGCAAGAGTACTGGAGTAGGTTATCATTCCCTTCTCCAGGAGATCTTCCCGACTCAGGGATCAGACCAGGTCTCCCACATTGCAGGTAGATTCTTTACCATCTGGGCTACAGGGAGGAACCAAACACTTCTGTGCATACAAGCAAATACTATCAAAATTACCTGTGGCTACTTGAGTCTTCAAGGTAAACTCTGCATTAAGAGAAATACTCTTTCTCATTCAAGTCTTTACACTGTTACACTCATTTGCATCTGCAAAATAGGCTGATTCAAAGGAGAATTATCTGTGCATATTTTTGTTGCTAGAGCTCTCCAAATGTTAACCAAATGGAAAAGTAAGACGATCAATTAATAGGTAATATTCTTAATCTGAGAGTTGTTACTCTGTATGGTCTAAGTAAGTAAATAAGTGTAGGTCGCTCAGTTGTGCCTGACTCTTTGCGATCCCATGGACTGAAGCCCACCAAGCTCCTGTGTTTATGAGATTTTCCAGGCAAGGGTACTGAAGTGGGTTGCCATTTCCTTCTCCAGGGGATCTTCCCAACCCAGGGATCGAACCCAGGTCACCTATACTGCAGGCAGATTCTTTACCGATTGAACTACAAGAGGAGCCTATGGTTTAAAGTATACATTTAAAACCTGTCCATACTGAACACTAAAAAAGAAAATGTTGGGAGTGGAATGGAGCAAGTTACAAAAATTATTGGAGAGAACACTTTTCCTTTTTCAGACTTTCCGAATGTCCCTTATTATCCTGAATTTAAGTAGGCAGCCAAATGTGTTCTCTCCCAGGTGGTGAATGAAGTTCCTTTCTGAACTCTGAACTGTCTCAGGGATATAGGTCACTGTTGAACACTGTATACTTTGGCAGTGGGACAAGCTGGTGTTTTTCAGAGACTGTACAAGGCAAAGAATTTCTACAAACTGCTCTGGTATTACAGTTACTGCTAATGTGGGGATGAAAGACATGTAAGTGGACTGTAAGGAGAGGTTTTCCTTTCATTCCCCTACTTTGTTTGTTAGAGGTAAAAAATACTGAGCTATCAGCAATTCCATATGACTAACAGTTTGTGAACCTACAAGGTGTTAGTTTTGCATTATTCCAGGAGGATCTCTGAATGAACATGTAACATGCTGAAAATAAACTTGTGAGGGTCATTTTCTTAGTCAATTGCCAGAACGTTTAATCACTGTGTTTACTGGTCTATTATTCCAGTAGTGAGGATCTTGAATATAGACAAGAAATTGAATTACTGTTTTGGGTCTCAGCTAAAATTAAACTTCTACAGAAAAGGATTCTCAGACTCTCCACCTCTGTCTCTATTTTGTCTCAAAGTAATGCTTGTCACAGTTTCTGAATTCTATAGAATATAATTTTAAGTGTTGTTGTTGTTCAGTCGCTCAGTCATGCCTGACTTTTTGTGACCCCATAGCCTGCAGCACACCAGGCATCCTTGTCCTTCACTATCCCTCAGAGTTTGCTCAAACTCATGCCCATTGAGTCAGTGTTCCCATCCAACCATCTCATTCTCTGTCGCCTCCTTCTCCTCCTACCCTCAATTTTTCCTAGCATCAGGTGTATTAACCTTTACAGACTTCTCCTTTCTTCCTCAAACTATCAAAAGGAATCCATAATTTTGCAAGCTCCTCAATCCTAGGTTGACTCTTAGACATTTTTGATGTGAAATATGAAATTTACTGGAGGGTAAAACAATCTACACAGTAAGGAAGTGAGAGACAGTGAAAGGAGTGAGAATAGAGTGTAAAGGACAAAAGAAATGAGGGTGCAGAGCAGTTGCTATAAAGTAAGTCTATCGATATTTGCCACTAAACATATATATGTATAGGGCTTTCCCCGTGGCCAGGTGGTAAAGAATCCACCTGCAATGCAGGACCACAGGAAACTCGCATTTGACCCCCAGGTCTGGAAGATCCCCTGGAGGAGCGCATTGACAATCCATTCCAGCATCTTTGCTTAGAGAATCCCATGGGCAGAGTAGCCTGGAGGGCTGCAGTCTATGGGATTGAAGAGAGTTAGACAAGGCTGAAGTGACTTAGCACATGCACGCATATATATGCTTATATATTACTGTAATACATGCTTATGTATCCTGTTACTTGAGTGACCAAAGCTTTGAAAGTAAATTTTATTTCTAGAAAAAAAAAAGATGGTAAAATCTCAAACAATATTGCAGTTCAAATCTCATACCAAAAAGTATCCTTATAGACTAGATATTCATTAGATTTAAATCTATCTCAAATTTGCAAAATATCTTCTTTCTTACAGGTATTTTGCTTCTGTAGTATATCTGGCTACAAGTAAAAGCCCATAAAAGGACTTTGTATTTTTGTCAAGTTTTTGGCAAGATATCTTATTCTCTTCAGATAATAATTTGCTGGCAAAATGAAACCATTCTAGCTATAAATAATATAAAAATTAAAAAGTACAGGAAATGACTTATATAATCCTAAACTGTCCACAGAGAAACAGAGTTAATGAGCTTGGAGGAAAACATTTTGAAGAGATAGATATTTAAACATATAGAAATAAAATATAAAAAAATTAATAAAATTACTGTATTTGAGAAGAACAAAAATTTGAGTGTCTCAGGTCCCCTCAGAAAATACTTAAGGAATTTACATTAATATGGAAGTTGAGTTAGGTAAAACTGCTTGAGATATATATTTATTTTGAAGGAAGTTTTCCTAAAGTCAGAATGCCTCCCGAACTCTGCCTTCCCAGTAATAAAAAACATTAGTATTTACTGTATATGAGCACTGACTCAGACTCCAAGCAAAAATAGAAAGTCAAAGAAAATGAAGATCATGTTAAACATAATGCCACTGCTGCTATGCTCAGTGATGTCCAACTCTTTGCAACCCTATGGACTGTAGCCCACCAGGCTCCTCCTTCCATAGGGTTTCCCAGGCAAGAATTCTGGAGTGGGTTTCCATTTCCTTCTCCAGGAGATCTTTCCAACCCAGAGATCGAACCTGTGTCTTCTGCATCTTCTGCACTGGCAGATGGGTTCTTTACCACTGAGACCCCTGGGAAACCCCTGCTACCACTAGACCATTTATCAATTCATCATCATTTAGGCTGTTTTATTTGAAAAGATCTGCCCTGCAGCTGCTATTATGGAAATCTAAAAGCTTTGAGGAGGGTATAATTGTGTTCCAATGAGATTTAGACTTGCTGGTGATAGTTTAATATTTATATTCTCTTTGTATTCCCAAATCTTTAATCAAAGGAGAGATTTAGAAGAGTTCAAAGTAAGGTTTTTATTATACTAGCTATAAGAGGTAAATGCTTTCATTGATCTTAGAAGAAAAATTAAACTGTGCAGAAACATTTTTTCCCCCCATGTTAAATGTGAAGGCAGGGCAAGGGCTTATAGTTAATCTTTTGAATAGTTCATTAGTCTATATCGAGTTCTTAACTTATAATATCATAATGGAAATTATTTGTAGGAGAAGGCTATCTCAGACTTCAAAATTTGCTGCAAAATACTTTCTGTGAAGGCTATATCAAAGCAGAAGTGGTTTGACGTGGCTCAGTATTCATTTATTACAGTAAGTGAGGGGCTTTTGGCCAGCAAACCTAAGTTCAGTTACAAATCATGGTTCAGATGCCATATTGAAAGAAGAGGCAGGTTGGACAAACTGCTCAAGGCAGAGACTCCACTCAGTATGAGCATTTAGGAAGTGAAGCTGCTTCCTCGTTCATAAAGCCAATGAAAGGAAAATCCTAGAACTTGGTTTAAGTAGATTAATGGGCTGCTATATTTTAAAACTGTTGACAGTTTGTTTTGGCACTTCAAGAAACACTATAACATTCATGTACAATAAATTATGAGTGATTAGTGATTATCCAATTTAGAATGAGCTAATGGTGTGTTTGTGTCAGAGAACTTAATTTGTTCAATCATGTTCCCAGCACTAAGTAAACACAGCAGGCTTGGGAAACTATGAAGTGGCCATACAAGAAACAAGGGGGATGAGCATGGTGGCAATCAAGGCCATAGAGACATGGACTACCTTTCATGTTTTAATTTGCACCAGTGCCTTTCAGTTCTAAGAGCAGAAGCTGTTTTCCAGCATCTGTCATACAATCTGATGCATTTCATTTGGCTTTTTTTTTTTTTTTTAAAGAACTAAAAAAGTTGTAAAGCATCAGGATTTGCCTAACAGCTGGACTACAGTCTTTGCTGGGTTAAGCTGCTTCTTAATTCCACATTCGTGACTGTAGATTTGCAGGAGTCAAATTCTCATATTTTGTGACTTGAGTCTCTAGAAGACATTATAGGATGAAAATCTGGTCATTATTTAGGAACAAAAATCTAGTAAGGCTATTATTTAATTCCAAACCACTATGACACTATAATTGGCTTTCCCATCCAAGGAAATAATATTCAGAGAACTTGGCACAGTCCTGTTTCTCTAAATCCTTTCTGTCTTATGAGATAGGTGTTCTAGTGGTTTTTTTATTATTGGCCTTTAGTTTTGTTTTTAATAAATTTATTTGGGTGCACTGGGTCTCAATTATGGCATGCGGGAAGTTTAGTTGTGGCATATAGAATCTAGTTCCCTGATCAGGGATTGATCCTGGGCTCCCTGCATTTGGAACACAGAGTCTGGGCCACTTAGACCATCAGGTAAGTTCCTTATCACTGGTCTTTGGATGTCAGCACAAATCCCCTTTTTGATTCTCCTTTTCTGCTCCCTTAAAGGTTTCATTCTGTGTAGCAGTGGCACAGATAGGATACTTTATTCAATAATTTATTTATTCAATACTATCTATTCAGTATTGACTATATGATGGACATTGCTGTAGGCCTGTACTTTCTAATAGGGAAGTCACTCACATGTGCCGACAGAGCCCTTGAAATATGTACAGTCTGAATTAAAATGTGCTCTAAGTGCAAAAACTGAATTTTACAGATAAAGCACATAAAAAGGTAAAATATTACTATTTTATGTTATGACTTAACATGTAATCTATATAAACCTTGCTGAGAAATAGTAAAATTAGCAAATACTGTTTTACCTGGCATGAATATTGAGGCTCCCACTAATCTGCTGCTGCTGCTGCTGCTGCTAAGTCGCTTCAGTCGCGTCCGACTCTGTGTGACCCCATAGAGGGCAGCCCACCAGGCTCCCCCGTCCCTGGGATTCTCAGGCAAGAACACTGGAGTGGGTTGCCATTTCCTTCTCCAATGCATGAAAGGGAAAAGTGAAAGGGAAGTCGCTCAGTCGTGTCTGACTCTTAGCGACCCCATGGACTGCAGCCTCCCAGGGTCCTCCGTCTGTGGGATTTTTGTTAGCCTGGGTGAAACCCCAGGGTTGCCTCCTGGCTGGATTCTACTTTATCTAGATGGAGTGATCCTAAGAGAAAAGATGTTGACCTGAGTGTGTTCACTGTAGTGGGTTGAATGGTGGCCTCTCAGATAGGTCCATGTCTAAATTCCTAGAAGCTGTGAATAAGAACTTATTTTGAATGAGGATCTTTGCAGACATAGTTAGGTTAAAGATCTCCAGATGAGGTCATCCTGCGCAGTCTGAGTGGGCCCCAAGTTCAAGGGCAAGTGTGCTTCTAAGAGACAAAGACAGAAATAGCCAAAGACAGAAATACAGGAGAAAAGGCCGTGTGAAGGAGGAAGCAGAAGCAGGAGTGATAGAGTCATAAGCCACTGACACTGTGGAGCCACCAGAAGCTGGAAGAAGCAAGAGAGGATCTCCCCTTAGGGCTCGCGAAGGGAGAGACTGCAGGGGCCCTCTGACACTTTGATTTTGGATTTCCGACCTTGTCAGGGAACACATTTCTATTTTTCAAAGCCACCATGGCCCTAGTGGCTCAAACGGTGAAGAATCTGCCTGCAACATAGAACAGGGTTTGATCCCTGGGATGGGAAGATCCCCTGGAGAAGGAAATGGCAACCCACTCCAGTATTCTTGCCTGGGAAATCCCAAGGGCAGAGGAGCCTGGAGGTGATTTGTTGTGGCAGTCCTAGGAAGCTAACATGTCAGCTTCCCTTCTCCCTTCAAACTCATCAATTAGGTAAATCACTCCTGTTACTTTGAGAAAGACTGAAAAACTTAATCTAAGCTTCTTTGTATAGAAACAAAGATACTCCTTCCTATAGAAGGATGGTCTCTTTGTACTTTACCCTATATTTCAGTTTCACCCTTTTCTCAACATATTTCACCTATGTTCTTACTCTTCAGTTCAGTTGCTCAGTCGTGTCTGACTCTTGCGACCCCATGAATCACAGAACGCCAGGCCTCCCTGTCCATCACCAACTCCCGGAGTTCACTCAAACTCACGTCCATTGAGTCCGTGATGCCATCCAGCCATCTCATCCTCGGTCGTCCCCTTCTCCTCTGGTCCCCAATCCCTCCCAGCATCAGGGTCTTTTCCAATGAGTCAACTCTTTGCATGAGGTGGCCAGAGTACTGGAGTTTCAGCTTTTGCATCATTCCTTCCAAAGAAAACCCAGGGTTGATCTCCTTCAGAATGGACTGGTTGGTACCCTTAGTTTGTGACAAACACTATCCACTCCTTAAACCCTACCCCAAGATCTAAACTGTTGCCTGCCAGGCCCTTCTGTCCTTCAGGCAAGAATACTGGAGCGGGTTGCCATGCCCTTCTCCGGGGTATCTTCCTGACCCAGGGAACAAACCTGTGTCTCTTCTGTCTCCTGCATTTGGCAGGCAGATTCTTTACCACTAGTGCCACCTGGGAAGCCCAGGATGTAAATAACTCCTTATATTGCTCTACATGGCATTACTGTTTATTTCCTTTATTCAACAAATATTTTGAGAATCATATCTGTACAATAATAAATTGAAATATTTTTCTTGGGACACATTGTGAACCAAACAGAAATCTCTTCTGTCTGGGATTTAATTTTGGACTCAGAGGTACTGCTGGTGGGAGACTGGTTTCAGTATTGATTAAGGTGATCAGGGTGGGCCTTGTTGAGAAGATAACATTGGAGCAAAGAATGAAGTGCTTTGAAGTGGATGAAGAGATAGCCAAGCAGATCTTTTTGGGAAGAGCATTCCAGGCAGTGAGAACAACTAGGGAAAAGACCTAAAGACGGGAGCATCCCTGGTATGTGTGAGACAGAGGCCAGTGGTGAAAGCTGAGTGAGCAAGGGGCAAAGCTATAGGAGAAGAAGTCATGGCGCGCGGCCTGTACGATTCATGAGGCCTTTGTAAAGCGTGGTATTTTCTTTATGTGAAAGGCAGGGGGCACTTTAGAGGGTTTTGAGCAGGGAGAAAGTATTCTGACAAATTTTAAAAGTTATTTTGACTACAGTGTTGGGAAGAGGCCAGGAGGTGGCAGGGGTGGGAGCAAGGATAGAAGCAGAGAGAACTGTTAAGAGGATGTTGCAGTTGAGACATAATGTTGCCTTAGACCTAGGTGGTCAGTGGAGGTGATAAGAAGTGGTCCAGTGTGTATAATTTGAAGGGGTAGTCAGCAGAAATTTTGATAGATGAGGTGCAGAGTATGAAAGAATGAGAGGAATCAAGGTTAATTCCATAAATTGGCTTGAAATTTTGATAGATGAGGTGCAGAGTATGAAAGAATGAGAGGAATCAAGGTTAATTCCATAAATTGGCTTGAACATCTAGAAGGATGGAGATGTTTTTCAATGACATAGAAAAGGCTGTAGGTAGAGGGGTAGGGATGGGGGAAGCCTGGTGGCCTGCCGTCTATGGGGTCGCACAGAGTTGGACACGACTGAAGTGACTTAGCAGCAGCAGAAGGGTAGGGGTTATTATTATTTTCCAAGTGAATTTTCTCATTATAATATAATTAGCCTGAGCTAGTGGCCTCTTCAGCAGGGAAATTAAGAGTGATGCATGTGGACTTCCCTGATGGCTCAGATGGTAAAGCGTCTACCTACAATGCGAGAGACCTGGGTTCAATCCCTGGGTCGGGAATGTCTCTTGGAGAAGGAAATGGCAACTCATTCCAGTATTCTTGCCTGGAAAATCCCATGGATGGAGGTGCCTTGTAGGCTGCAGTCCATGGAGTTGCAAAGAGTTGGACATGACTAAACGACTTCACTCACTCACTCATGTGGAGTTCATTCTCATTGGACTCTAGGGTGTTCTTGGCTCACCTGCTATGGTAATGGCAAAGAGCCAAGCTTTCTGTAGTTTACTTCTTATGAGTCTGACTATGAAATCCTGTAGACCTGCAGTATGGTCTCTTGAAATTACTGATTCCATATTAGAATCTCTTTGACTAATCTTCATTCCTTTCCTCCTTTAACATGATAGAGTCTCTTTTTAGTTAATACTAGCTGCCTTTCATATTTTTCTGGAGAGCACATTAATTTTATTTCAAGAATCCTCTCCTCTTTTTTCCTACATTGTTGATTATCACCTTAGTGAAAGTTAGAACCTGATTTAGGCTCTTGTTCACACTCTTATCCTACAATACCCTTCCAATAAATTCCCTTTCCTTAAGACAAAGTTGGTTTTCATCATTACAATGAAGAACACTGGCAGGTGGATACATCTTTATTTAAATGAGGGAAGGGATAAAATTTAGTTTTTAACATTAGAATTCCATGGTACAAAGCCTGTTGAATGCTCATTTCAGAGAGGTAATTTGTATATCTTATGTAGTTTTACATGCAACAAACCTCATGAGTTTTAATCCTATGACATTGTCAATAAATATTATCAGAGTTCAATGTGATGGCCTCTGGTCAGATCCCTAGGCTGAGTTCTCTTTGCTCAGACTATTTAAGCTCAATTGGGTTCACGATCTAACTTGTCTCTATAAAGACAGATGTGAATTATGGAATCATAATTCAGTCACCATTGGCATATTATGTTCAGCCATTTCATATTCTTCAACTTTGTCTCTGAACTGATGATTTATTCTTTTTTGTCTTAACTTAGATTTATTTTTAATGCTTTCTTCAGCCCTTCAAATTGTTTAATACAGTGAATACAGCAATATAGTGAACTCTAAGGAGAAAATGCTTCTATTTTCTTTTATATCCTGAGTTTAATCCTGAGTCATTATTATTTATCTACTGGGTCCAATGGACTCTTTTATTAAAAAGGGGCATTTTTAGACCATTTAACAAATACATTATAGAGATAAGAAGAAAGGGAAAACTGAAAAATAGCTATATTATTTTAAAATTTATTATTATTTTTTTGGCCACACCATGTGGCTTGTGGAGTGTTAGTTCCCTGACCGGGAACTGAACGAGGTCCATGGCAATGAAAGTACTAATCCTAACCACTGGACTGCCAGGGAATTCTCTATATTAAAATTTTTAATAATAATTTAAACAGCATTTGCATTGTCAAAGATAATATTTTGAAAACTTTGACTTTTAATTTTATTGAATAGTGAATTGCTATCTTCTTTCCTCCATGTTTACAAAACATTTTTAATTTTAGATTTATGAACACCAATTAGAATGACTGTTTCAGTGAATATTTTGGCTTATATATTATGTATTTTCTTCCAATTATCTTTGAGTACAGAGCTGCTCTAGTGTTTTCTTCATTTATGAATCATATCAAGTAAATTTTCATGCACAAACATCCCTAAATGAGAATGCCCATCCCTTTAGAATATTAGTATGGTCTAGGTTCTTATTGTGAGTTATTGCAAGATGAAGTTTTCTTGTTAAGTGATTAATTAACTGATTAAGAATATCATGGTTTCTTTTTGTCAAGCACTGTTCTAAGCATTTCAAATACATTAACTCATGTAATCATTTAATTTTCACAGCAACCATATGCACTAGGCGCTATCAGTATCCCATTTTATAAAAGAGGAGACTGAGATACATAGATAAGTAACTTGTCCAAGGTCACACACTTAGCAAGTTGCAAAGCCAGATTCACACCCAGGCAGTCTTCTCGTTAACACTCCCCTTACTCTCTAACAAGAACAAATGGCCTGACTATCTGCTGACAAATCTTAAAAAACTCTGGAAACAGCAGTATTCAAAATGCAGGGCAAGCCTTAAAGGAAGGCTGTGTAGAACTTCGCAATCTGTGCATTACAAGCTTAACTGGTCTTTATGTACATTGATTTTATCAGTCTATTGGCAGATTCCTCTTGGCACGTGAGCACACGCCTCTATTTAATCCATAAATGCTGCATTAATTTCTATGTAATATGACATGAAAATAGTTCTGGTAATTTTAGTTCTGGTAATGATAGTTCTGTTAATATGATATGAAAATAGAATTTCTGGTTTTCTCTGTTGTTCAGTCCTTAGTCGTGTCTGACTCTTTAAACTTCATGGACTACAGCATGCCAGGCTTCCCTGTCCTTCACTATCTCCCAGATTTTGCTCAAACTCGTGTCCATTGAGTCAGTCATACCATCCAACCATCTCATCGTCTGTTGTCCCCTTGTTCCCCTGCCTTCAATCTTTCCCAGCATCAAGGTCTTTTCCAGTAAGTCAGCTCTTGCATCAGGTGGGCCAGAAGCTTCAGTTTCCGCCTCAGTTTCCAACGAATATGCAAGGCTGGTTTTCTCTGCCTATATCAACTCTGAGTATACCATCAAAGCCCATTGGACCCAATATTATTTTTCAAGTTTATTTTTTGGTCACTGTATTTGTAAATATTAATACTTCATGAATTTTATTCTTCTTAAAGGCCTTGCACAGAACAAGAGAAGAGCTAACAAAAGGAGGGATATATGAGAGAGAAGAATAAAAGATCAGATTCACTATAGGAAGTGAGGGACAAGAGGGTTCAAATGGAGGCATTACTTTGGATTAATGTATTATTTGACTTCAAAATTCATATTCAACAAATATTTACTGATCACCTACTATTTACTGGGCCCTTGTCAGACTCATAACAAAACAGTGACTATTATAGAATGAATCCCAATCCTCATGAAGCTTAGAGTACAGCAAGAAATATGGACATGAAACCAGTCATTACAAATGTGATAAATGTTATGAAAGGAGAAACATGTTTCTGGAGCTCCTGGCCTCAATCCTTTTCCTCTACTTTAAGCATCTGTGAGCCCTAGGGTTTTCTCCTGTGTCCTTTTACGTTTTCACTGAAAACCTCTCTTAGGAATCTCACCTAAATCCAAAGTCACTCAGCCAGTATAGACTGTTTTCCAAATATACATTTTTTGTTCTCTCTCTCTCCCCGCCAAGATTTATACTGACAGCTACCTGTTCTAACTTTACCCGCTAAGGTCTGGTTGGCATTTCAGACTCAACTTGGTTGAAAATGAACTTTTTTTTTTTTTCTCAAAATCTGTTTCTCCTAACATGTTGTACCTGATGTGAATGTTGGCAATGTGCTCCACCCTTTCCCCAAGTGAAAAGCCTAGAAGTTTTTAAAGAACCCCCATCTTCTTCAGCTTCCATCTCTGATGACTGCATATAGTTCTATCATTTGGTTGTTTCCTCTTTCTCATTGTCTTATTTCAGGCCACCGTAACTTTTTACTGGTATCACTGCATTTACATTTTATGTTAAATGATACAGGCAAGTGGTAGAGTTTTTAATTTACTTATGTGCTTTTAGTTTTGTTGCTTTTAACCAGAGACTCAACTTTACTCTCCCTGCTTCTTGAAATTTATTAAAGGTTTCTTTGTGGCGTAATGTATAGTTAATTTTTGACAATGTCCTACTAGCATTGAAAAATACATTCTTTGGTTTTTATAAAGTTGGATACTTGTCAATAGAGTAACAATTATGTCACCTTAGTAATTTATGTTATTTAGGTCATTCCTATTTAATGCTTACCTTTTTTGTCCACTTAATCCTCTATGGACAGAAAGTGACAAAATACAATTTTGACTATTAATAATTATTCTGTTGTGTCTGTATTGATTGTATTTTGTACATAGGTGTCAATGCTTTCTGGGCATCCCAGGAGGCTCAGTGGTAAAGAATCCTCCTGCCAATGCAGGAGATGCAAGAGATGCAGTTTCTATCCTGGGATCAGGAAAATCCTCTGGAAAAGGGCATGGCAGCCCACTCCAGTGTTCTTGCCTGGGGAATCCCATGGGCAGAGGAGCTTGGCAGGCTACAACAGTCCATGGGGGTCACAAAGAGTCAGACCTGACTGAGTGAGCACACGTGCATGTCAATACTTACTCAGTTTCCTTGTGATTCAAGTTGTTTCTGTGATTTCTTTCTGTCTTTTTCTTCTCTCCAGCCAAAAAGCTCAGCCTCTGCAAGACTGCTTACCATGCAGAATCCATCTCTTTGACTCTGCTTCACCAGTAGATCATTCCTGGGAGAGTAGTGTTTGTGTGATTTCTCCTTCTTCCCTGTTTTTTTTTTTTTTTTTTTGGTTTGTTTCTTCTGGGTCCAGAGAAAGTCCTTCTGCCAGTCCATGCACACACCTGCCATCGTTATAAATAAGGTCTGGTTAGTGCTCCCTCTTAGGGAGTATCACCTGCTTTTGGAGGATATCGCTATGTGGCCTTGTTAGAGGTGCAGCTGCAGACAAGTCTTTCCCCTGGAGTGCCCCTCATCGTCACATTCACTGCATCTGGGAGCCTTTGTCTTATACTGTGGTCAAAGTTATATACAGTTTTGCTGAAATGGTGTTTGTGTTTCTATTTCTTTTTGTGGTTCAGGAGCAATTTTTGAAAGGAGAAATGAGTAGCATCTTTATCAATATTTCATTATGTAAACCCCCCAAATACCGTTGCTATTAGACTGGCTTCTGAATCTGCAGATTTGTCCTTCTCCCATTCAACTACAAACTGGCTTTCAGAGTATGCTTTCTCAATGAGATATCTGATATCTGATAGGGCATGTTCTTGCTTAAGACCTTTCAGTGACTCTCTACCACCTGCAAGTTACAATTCAACCTCCTTAGCATGACACAGGATGTTCTTTATGATCTGACTCTTGTCAAAAATCTTTAAGCCTAATTTCCTCCCTTCATGACACACACATCATACTGAACTGTTTGCAGTTTCCCAATTTCTTTGTCTTTGTATATTCTATTTGTTGACCAGGAAAGGAAGCTTATACTCAGACCCAGCTGAAGCATTTTATTCCTTGGTTTCTGTCTCATTGTGAGATCTCATGTACAAGCCTTGACTGTGTGCTGTGATAGCATCTGTGTCCAAATGCCACTTTACTTCTTTATTTATTTCATTTTTATTATGTACCAGGTCTTATTAAGTCTTGGATATAGAGTAGTGAGCAAAATAGACAAAAGTCCTGCCCTCAGGTTTTATAAGATGATAATATATCGTGAGTGTTAGACTATCATTGTCTTCACTGTCTTCATGTGAAATCCTTGAGTGCGGGTTTGCGTTTTTAATCTTTTTGTCCAAAGTTCATGGACTAAAGAAGATCCTTAACAGATTTTATCAAATGAACAAATAATTAAGAGGGAGCCCAAGTTGTTTGCAATAGTCCAGATGAGATGATATTGGTTCCTAATTTCAAAGCAAGGAAAAAGTGCGAATTTTTGCATTTCTGACATCTAAGCATTGGGTTTTGGTGATGGAGGGGCTTTTAGCATGATCTAGGTTTCTAGATTGGGCTACTAATGGAGGGAACATGGTAGGGCAAACAAGTCAGGAGTTGAGTTTAGTTTTGGACTCTGCAGCATATTCTTAATTTTCAGCTGAAGCTGAATCATGATAGTGAACATGCTGCATTCCAAAATGGTGCTAGACCATATGCCCAAACTTCAAAGATATGTAAAAGATTTAGAAAGTGAAAGGAGGATTTTTACGGGGGAAGGATTTTTGGGGAGAAGAGCTGTAACATAAAGTTCCCCTCCTTGCTCCTCTCTCTACCTAGCATTGTAGTTGGGGATGGGAGCTACTTCTAAACTAAATACACAGTGAGAGGGGCTTCACTGGGACCACATGGAGAGCTTCTGTAAGTGCCCAGAAAATGGGGAACTTACGGATGTAGTGACTGACATGAACTTCATGAAAAAGTTGGAATAGCTCATATCCGCCAGCCAACCATTTGCCACTGCATTTGCCTCTGATGGAGGGTCAGAGGTATTCCAGGGATGGTTACATGTGTAACCGTTGGTAGGAAAAGGCAGCCTTGGGTGTTTTGGAAAGAAATCCTGACCAAGAGAGCGGGCTCTTGGGCTAATGGCTTCCTGGTAAGAGGCTGTGGAGGCTGAAGCCAAGGATGTCTGGGGCAGCCATGTGAAGGACAGGCATTGCCTATCATGACAGGAGTGCAGTTTGCAAGACCTAACAGAAATGTTGGAAGAAGTCACCAAAGTTCACATGAGAGAAAGAGTTCCCCGTGAGCATTTGCCAGGTCCAAGGGGTAATGAGAAACCTCCTACAGTGACAGATGTCATTGTATTTCCTATCCTTCTAACCCCTACTGGGACATACTCCACTGGGAAAGGACAAAAGGCCCTGTTTTTCTAGGGCAAGTGATGTATAGCCATCCCCAGGTGAGGGAAGAGGAATAGTTTCAAAGTGAGATCAAGTTTGGAGTCCTGAGTTCGACTGGTCTGAGATTCTTAATTTCTGAAATCTTGATCATGTGAACAAAAAATCTTGAGGACTTGAAGCTCCCATCAGAGGCAGGGTAAGGGCTATCAGCACCCACAAAGAAGGTTTAAGGTGATGCCGACATAAAGCTGTCACAGCATTATACCCCAGGAGTGCTGCTTGGTTAATGTACATTTAGGAGCCTTTTAACTTACAGAGGGTAGTTTAAATAATAGCGTGAGATTGCTAGCAGTTGGATAAGGTGATAAGGATCTCCCTCAGAATTCGGAGGGTTACCAGTATTGATAAAGAGGGTAGAGGGAGAGGAGTGTAGAGCGTAAGCAGACATTGCCACAGAGGTGGGAAAAGCGAAAAAGAGAGTGATATTAATATCATGGAAATACGAAACCTGGAAGATACAGGTTCTGAGGAGCCTGAAGTTTATTCAGTTATAAATAATTGAAGCTCATTTAATTACTAATACAAATTAGGTACAAGGTAGATATTTATTTATAAAGAGAAATTAAGTACCAAGAATATCATAATATCTAGCAAAGAATATGACATTTTTATTAGTAAATTATTAACACCTCTATTTTCCTTATGCTTTCTTCACTGTGCAATATTTGATTGCCCCCTCTCTCTAGAATGAAGAGAAAATCATTCAGTTTTTAAGATGGTTAATAAAAGCTCAGTTTTTATTTTCAATGATTTATCATTGATTTACTTTTAGAGATTTTTATTATGAATTTCAGCTTATTATTATTGCTAACAGCAAATACATTTTTAGAATTATTAAATTGGAGGGGAATTCTTTCACATGTAAAGTTTATTTAACATGTGAAGAAGATATCAGGGCCTTTAAAGTATTCCTATGTAGCTCCTGTGGCAATTTCAAAACATGGGCACAAGTTCTTTATCTCATCTCCCATTTAGGGTAGAGTTATGTCCCTTCCTTTTGAATCAGGGCAGGCTTTTGTGTCTGTTTATTCAGTATTGTACAGTGAAAATGAAGCTATGTCACTTCTGCCACTGGGTCAGAAAAGATCATGAACTTCCCTGCTTGGTTACAGGAATACTTGATGTTGGAGTCCTATTCCCAGTGTTAGGAATCTGATTACACAGAAGGCACTGTCCTCTGGGGAAACTCAAGACATGTGGTGAAGCAGTGTGTGGGCTCTTTGACAATCTCAGATGAATCCTGTTTTGAAATCATCCCATCTTAGGTGGTAGACATAGAATAAAGGAGCCTACAGATGATTCAAATGGCAGGGGCTAGAATTTTTTTATCTGAGCTCCCACGTATGGTAGAACAGAGAGCAGACGTGTTGCTGAGCCAGTTCATGGTCTTAATCCACATTAAAAAAACTGTTTTGCAGTAGTAAGTTTTAAGATGATTTGTTACAAAGCATGAAGAAATAACATGAAGAAATACCAATCTTAAACTGCTTGAATTAACATACATTTACCAATTGGTTGTCAAAGTTTTCCTCATTGTAGTGGCATATTAGTCTATGTTATTTTCCTTAAAATTAATTTTTTCCTGTTAAATTAGCAGGAAATTAAAAAAAAAATGAGTACAGATGTGATTGAACAAGGACATTTCAGGCTGGGGTAAGAACACGAGCAAAGATGTGGCCTGGCAAAGATAGGGGATGAATTTGGATAGAGTGTAGTGAACACACAGGATGGCAGGGGGTGATAAACCTGGAAAATTGTGTTGAGGCCTGGAAAAGACGAGGGATAAGGTATCATATTTTAGCATGTATCTGAGAGTAGACTATCAGATTCTGATGAGAAGCAGAGGGAAAACTAAGTTAAAGAATAAGGGACCTGAAGATGAAAAGTGATATTCTGTTTGGTTACGATTAATATTAGAGTCAGATAATCTTTGGTTTGAATCCTATCCCTACCATTTACTAGTCTATGAAATCTGTGTTAGTAACTACTTATACCTTAACTGATTGACAACCACAAAAATACATCCTTCTAAACCTAAACAAAATATGTTTCCAACTGAACTTCTCATTAGCTGGATCCCCAAAATGTCTTTGGTTATTCAAATGCCACCTAATATGAGGGGGATGTTTTGGAGGGAGAGTCAGTGTGGCTAGAGACAGTAATCTTAATTGAGATTAAATAGCTCACTATTTCGAGTGGGAAAACATATGATCATGTGAAAAACTTACTAGGGCTCCTCCCAGCACGCTGCTCCCCTGTAGTGTGGAAGGCCTTGAAGCTTATTCTTTGCTATCTTTGTGATCAGTCTACTTCTGCTAATGGAGGTGTGTGTTTTTAGAGTTAGATGGTGGGAGACTTATGAAGGGGGTCTAGTAGAATGAAGATGAAAATAGGTCATTGATTTAGCAAATAAGAGTCCACTACTGAAATGTGAAAGTAGTTTCCATGAAAAGTAGTTGGGGTGTGAGCAAGGAAATCATTTTGGTGAAGATGTAAAAGTGCAGAATTTTGTTGCATGAAATCCTGGGAATATCCTTCTGGACCTGGGGTTTAATTTTGTTCCTGGTTAAAGTCCCAGATAAGAAATTCTCCTTAGATGGTCCCCTAAGTAGCAATAAGTTAGTAACGCTTCTAGACTTAAAACTGTAACCAAATTTTCAGTTGTTATGATTGTGTAAGTATTCATTTAAATTTTGAACAAAGGAGGGTGAACCAGCAGAGCACATCTGCAGCTAATAGGAACCAGAGTTAGCCTCATCGGAGGGAAGCGCTTTATCCTTCTCAGCAGCTGCTGTTATTCACTCGCTCAGTCATGTCCCACTCTTTGCGACCCTATGGACTACAGCTCACCATGCTTTCCTGTGCTCCACCATCTCCTGGAGTTTACTCAGACTCATGTCCATCGAGTCGGTGATGCCATCCAAATTCTGTCATCCCCTTCTCCTGCCTTCAATCTTTCCCAGCATCAGGGTCTTTTCGAATGAGTCAGCTCTTCGCATCAGGTGGCCAAAGTATTGGACTTCAGCATCAGTCCTTCCAATGGATATTCAGGACTGATTTCCTTTAGGATTGATTGGTTTGATTTCCTTGCAATCCAAGGGACTCTGAAGAGTCTTCTCCAGCACCACAGTTCAAAGGCATCAATTCTCCAGCACTCAGCCTTTTTTAATTGTCCAACTCTCCCATCCGTACATGACTACTAGGAAAATCATAGCTTTGACTATACGGACCTTTGTAAGCAAAATAATGTCTCTGCTTTCTAATACATTGTCTAGGTTTGTCATTGCTTCTTTTCCAAGGATCAAGTGTCTTTTAATTTCATGGCTACTGTCACCATCCACAGTGATTTTGGAGCCCAAGAAAATAAACTCTGTCACTGTTTCCATTGTTTCCCCATCTATTTGCCATGAATGATGGGACCGGATGCCATGGTCTTCATTTTTTGAATGTAAAGTTTTAAGTCAGCTTTTTCACTCTTCTGCTTCACTTTCATCAGGAGGCTCTTTAGTTCCTCTTCACTTTCTGCCGTAAGAGTGGTGTCTTCTTCATATCTAAGGTTATTGCTAATTCTCCTAGCAATCTTGATTCCAGCAGCTAATGCTGCAGTAACAGTCACTGCTGCTGCCACTGCTGGGTGTGTGGTGGAAGGGTCTGCTTTTGTCTGTATAGACACTAGGGGACCTCCAGAAGTCCTAGGCTGCTCTATACTCTAAGAAAACTTGATTATGAAGGGAAAGGGAGGATAAAGGGCCTCAGATTTAAAAAAAGTAGGATCAAGGAAAAAAAAAAGTTTATTTTAGGATGGAAAAGTCCTGAACTTGTTTTTGACTAACGGGAATAAAGAGAGGTAAGTTAGCAATCGAAGAAACAGGACAATGGGGGAGATAACTAGTGAAGCCGAGGAGATGGCTGAAGAGGATAGAATAAGTGACAGGTCAGAAAATTGTAAATGAAAGTAGCTGTCATTTTATCTCTACTGACTTTCTATTTCTTTTATGAAGTGTTATATGTTCTAGATGATTTGGCTCCTTTATCATAATAAATGCTCCCCCTTTTCCCTAGTGACATTCCTTGTTGTGAAATCAATTTTGTCTGATATTAATAGAGCTACTGTAGTTTCATTATGAGTAGCATCAGCATTTTATATCCTTTTCCATCCTTTAATTTTTTTCTAAAATGGTTGTATTTTTATGTTTATAGTGGGTTTCTAGGAGGTAGCATACAGCCAAAGTCTATTTTATCCAGTCTGACCATCTTTGTCTTTTAATAAGAAGGTTTAAGATTATTTAAATTTAATGTAATTATTAATATAATTTGGTTTAAGTTATCCACCTTGCTATTTGTCTTCTGTTTATCTCATCTCCATATGTTCTTTATTACTTCCCTCTTTTGATTTTTGATTATTCCATATTTTTAACACTCTATTTTAATTTCCATTTTCATATTAACTGTATCTTGATTTTTTTTAAAGCAATTTCTCTCAGATTTAAAATAAGCATCTTTAACTTATTACAGTTTTCCTTCAAAAGTACTAAATCAATTTATATATTATGCAGGAAGCTTATAACTGTATATAGGTATATCTCATTTTATTTCACCTTGCTTTATTGTACTTTGTAGGTAATGCCTGTATTTGTTAAAGCAAATTGATGGGTTGTGATAGCCCTGCTTCAAGCAGGTATATTGGTGCAATTTTCCAGTAGCATTTGCTTACTTTGTGTCTCTGTACCATGTTTTGGTAATTCTCAGAACGTTCAAGCTTTTTCATTAGTATATTTGTTATGGTGTGACTAATGACCTTTGATGTTATTATTGCAAGATGATTATATCACTGAAGGCTCAGATGATGGTTAGCATTTTTCTTTGACACTAAAGTGTTTTAAATCCATTCTCTTTTGAAGACATAATGGTTTTGCACACATAACATACTACAGTATCGTGAAAACATAACTTTTATATGCATTGCTGCTGCTGCTGCTGCTAAGAAGTCGCTTCAGTCATGTCTAACTCTGTGTGACCCCATAGACGGCAGCTCACCAGGCTCCCCATCCCTGGGATTCTCCGGCAAGAACACTGGAGTGGGTTGCCATTTCCTTCTCCAATGCATGAAAGTGAAAAATGAAAGTGAAGTCGCTCAGTTGTGAAATTAAAAAATTCATGTGACTCACTTTATTGCAGTATCTGCATTATTGCAAGAGTCTGGAACTGAACCTGCAGTATCTCCAAGTATTTTATTTCTCTTCCCATCCTTTGTGCTTCTATTCTAATAATTTTATCTCCATATATATTATAAACAACAAAATACATAATTTTTTCATTAAATAATCATTTTAACTTTTAAGGAAATTTTTTAAATGAGAGAAATGTCTTTTTATACTTACATATTTATCATTTCTGGTATCCTTCATTCACTTACACAGACATGAGTTTCTATCTGATATCGTCTTCCTTTTGCCTGAAGACTTCCTTTAAACAATTACTTGCAGTGAGAGGTCACTAGCAAGAAGTTCTCTCAAATGACTTCGCTGAGAATAGGATTCTAGGTTGAATCTATCACCTGCCCTGGCTCTGCACTTTAAAGATGCCCTTCTGCTGTCTTCTAGCTTGCCTAGTTTGCAACAAGAATTCTGTAATTATTTTAATTTTTGATTCTCTATATGTAATATGCCCCTTTCCTCCCTGCTGCTTTAAGGTTGTCTCTTTATGTCTGCTTTTCAATAATTTGATTATGTGCCTTGGTGGTTTTCTTTGTGCTTATCCTGTTTAGGAATTGTTGAGTTCTAGAAATTTTGCATTTCTAGATTTTATTAAATTAGAAAAAAGTGTATAGCTATTGTCTATGGGGTCACACAGAGTCGGACACGACTGAAGCAGCTTAGTAGTAGTAGTAGTTTTTCATCTATTCCATCCCTCTTCTACTTTGTTGTATAATTATGTTTCTGGATATACATAGGTTAGAACAGTTGATATTGTCCTTCAGGTAACTACGGCTTTCCCCACTACCTTTCTTTTCTAGTCTTTTGTTTCCTCTCTGGATTTCACTTGGATAGTTTCTGTTGTTTAATCTTCAAGTTCATTCATTTTTGTTCAACTGTGTCTGTTTTTATTTTAGCCATAAAATATTTTATTTTTATTTCATTTTTTACATCTAGAAGTTCTATTCATGTTTCATTTGTTTTCTTACTGTAGCCATAATTTCTTTTAAATCTTTGAATGTATGGAAACTAGCCATTTTAACTGTGTTTGGTAATTCTGCCATCTTTGTTGTGTCTGCTTATATTTCTGCTGATTTTTTTCATATGTCTAGAAATTCTTTTTCCATGTCTAAAAATGTTTTTCTTGAATGCCAGACATTGTGAAGTCTTGATGTTGACTGCTTAATTTTCTTGTGACCTTTAAATATTTTTTATTGAACTATAGATTGTTAATTTCTTTTATGCAGCAGTGATTCAGTTATATATATATATTCACATTCTTTTACATTATGGTTTATCATGGGATATTGAATATAGTTCCTGATGTTATACAATATAACCCTGTTGTTTATCCATACTGTATATAAATTTGCCTCTGCTAATCCCAAACTTCTAATCCTTCCCTTCCCTATCCTCCTTCTCCCTTGGCAATCACAGGTCTGTTCTCTGTGAGCCTATTTTTATTTTGTAGATATGTTGATTTGTGTCATATTTTAGATTCCACATATGTGACATCATATGGTATTTGCCTTTCTCTTTCTGACTTTGCTTATGATGATCTCTAGGTCCATCCCTGCTGCTGCACATGGCGCTATTTCATTTTTGATGGTTAAGTAGTATTCTATTGTATGTATGTACCGCATCTTCTTTATCCGTTCATCTGTTGATGGACATTCAGGTTGTTTCCATGTTTTGGCTATTGTAAATAATACTGCTCTGCATCTTGGGGTGCATTTGTGTTTAAAATTATAGTTTTGTCTGGATATATGCCTAGGAGTGGGATTGCTGGATCATATGACAACTCTAGTTTTAGTTTTTTGAGGAAGCTCCACACTAGTCTCCACAGTGGTTGCACCAGTTTACATTCCTACCAAGAACTTAGGATGATTCCCTTTTCTCCTCACCCTCTCCACATTTTTTGTTTTTAGACATTTTAATGATGATCATTCTGTGGTCTTTGAATACTGTTGGACTTTGTTCTGGCTGACAGTTAGGATACCTGTGGATTATGTTGATTCTTTCAAGGGTTGCTTTTAAAGGCTTTAGGGCAGGTATGAAGTAGGCTTTATTCTGTGGCTAGTTAAGCCTTTCTACTGAGGTGTAACCTTTGGGACGTCTACTCAGTTCCCATTGTATATAATGAGGTCTCTTCACTCGGAGCGGAATTCTTCATGATGACTATCAGTCTGGTAGGCACCAAAATGTGTTACTCAGCCAAAGTCTTAGGGAACTCTTAATTAGATTTCTAGAACTTTAAAATTTCTCTATTATATCCTCTACATTTTAGATATTTTAGCTTCTCTGAACTCTGATTTGTCTCCTTAATTCAGCAAGACTCTGAGGCCCTGTTTGCATTCTGCCATCCTGGTCTATGGTCTGAAAATTATCCCCAGTCAAAATATGGAAAATTGTAAGATCACCGCCTTTGTTTCCCTTTTCTAAGGAATCAGAATCCTACATTGTCATCCTTGTTTGAAAACAGTTGTTTCACTATTTTGTCTAACTTTCTAGTTATTTATGATGAAGGTATAATAATTCTTAACCATATTACTCCCTAATGACTATAATGGAGGAAATGCAGTGATTTTATCAAATGTTTAAAAGTGAAAATTTGTGAAGTTTGTGAAATTAAAGTGAAAGTAAAGTGAAATAATATGGGATTATTTATGAAAATATGTGTAGCTATATACATTGAATGACCTGATCTTATAAATGTATACCCAGTGATTAAAATAAAATTATTCAAAAAGAAATGAGATGTTCTATGATATAATGTAATTATACTATTAAATTCCTCCAAATAGGGCTGGAATCTTTATAAGGTAATTTTTAATATAGCATTTGTGTGCAGACTTGTTTCTTCCTAACAGTTACTGAATTTCTGGCAAGTGATTGAACAAAACAAAGGCATTAAGAACATCTATTTTTTTAGAATTTTATTTTTTAGGAGAATCAACAAAATTATAACAGTAAAACAAAAAAATCAGATTGTATGGCATTTCCTTACATTTAGTACTCTGTGTGTGTAATCATATGAGTTTGCAGGCTTTCAGGATCCTTTCTGTAATTAGGGTTCTAAATGTCTTAATCTGATACTTAAAAATAGTAGATGATAAATCCAACCATGAATTTAGTATTAAATATTTAACTTCTTATAGTCTCATGGAAAATTTCAATATTAAAGGTAAAAATTACTCATATTTTTATGCTATTATTGTCCACTGCCTTATCATTATTGATCTTTTCAGATATTTATAACAACATCTAGCATTATTTAATGATCAGTTAATTGGGATCTTGTATTTCCAGCTATACTTTCTTCCTTCAGCAAATATGGCTTTCTAACTTGGGGCATACACTTTTGTTTTATGGGCCTTAACAAGCCCATAGACATAATATTTCAACTTGTGCATGGTTGGCACATATAGTGTTTTTTCTACCCCCAAAGCAATTCTGACTTGCAACAGTGTTTTAGAGCTGCCCATTTTACGTGGGGCATCATTTCCCCACGTTGTCATTCTTGTAATAGCTCCCCATTCTAGCCATTAATGTCCACTGTTTCATTCAGGAGGTGTATTTGTGGCCTCAAGCCTGTCCTCTCCATGCCTTTGATATGTGCTTGATCCCTGGTCTAGAGTAAGAGAGAGAGCTGGAATAATGGAGGATGAGACTATTGAAAGGACTGAAAAGAAGTCCTTTTATAGTTTTACACATGGTTCCTATAGTTTTCATCTCAGATTATGGATTTAATATTCTTAATTCTTAAGGAAGAAGAAAGAAGCAGTTTATTCGTCTTAACTTAGTACTTATTTCTCCAAGAGATTGGAACTGAATAAAGGAACAGATAAACATGCATTCTTCAACTAATGGAAGAAAGATTTAATCAAAAAGGAAGTTGGTAAAAGGCAACTTTCTATGGGAAAAGAGGCTGGAAGGTAGAGAAGACCTATTTTCTTTTCTCTTCCACCAGTTGGAGGCAAAAACTTGCTGTTTCCTTAAACTTTAAATTAAGTTTAAATTTAAGTTTTTGCCTTTGCCGTGGCAAGACATGTACCTAGAGAAAAATCTGTTAGTGCCATAGCTAGTGATTCAATACGCGCAGAACTTACTATGGAGAACATAGGTTCCCTTTTAATGAATATACACGGGCAATAGGTAAAAGCAAAGTATGTGAAATGATATACAGTGTTTTATTTTACATTTGCAAATCTCAGAATAAGAGGAAACTAGGAAGGCTCAGAAAAATTTTGTTCTTAGATTGCTCATTTCTTTCTCCATTAATTTGTATTTCTTTTGAGCAAAGTGGATAACTTTGCATTTTGAAACATACTGTGTTTGTAGAAGCAGTACTGTATGTAGGCCCATCTGGTGGGAGAACTTGTTCCCTTTTGTAAAAAACCTTGCCTGTGTGTTATGACATCATTCCTTATAAAGGTAGAGATAGATTATTGTGCACATATAACATAATGAATTTATATGAGATATAGTGACTATCCCATGAGTGAGGGAACAAGACATAATTTGGAGTTGGAGCCTAGAGTGATTTATGAAGGTCATTGTCTTACAAGTTCAGATGCTTTCCATATGGCGTCGGAGAAACCCCCTTATGTACTGTATGTATAAAACATATGTAGCAAATTAGTTTCACTTACATGTTTTTCCCCTAAATATGTTTTGGTTTAAAAATGACAGTGTCTTTTGTTTATCTGTAAAATGCTATATCTTTTTTTTCTAAGAGACGGATTATTAATAAGAAATGAGAGTTTTAAAATGAGGCTGACAGAATCAAGTGTGAACCCCTTTGACACTGGGCCTTGCTGTGGCTTGGGTGCCAAAGTTTCCCATCTCATTGGATTTATGGCTTAACTTCTGTATCACGCTTAACTTGAGTGTGCTCAGCAATGTGACCTTGTCTGGGAAGAGGAAAAATGGATGGTTCATTTTCCAGCTGTAGTGTATTATATTTCCATCTAATTGCTTTTCAAATAGATGTGAAGATGCAACTACTTCCACTTAAAAGGAAATTGCTCTACTTAAAGAAACATGGAGAATGGATTAGGAGCAATAATCAGAATCGAAAGTATTTTAGACCTAAAAGAATAAGCTTTTGTTTGACCTAAGCAGCAATCCTATTGGTGGATTTGGGGGTTTTTTTGTTTTGTTTTGTTTTTGTCTCATTGTTTTAGTTGTGAAGACTTAAAGGGTGCATGCCCTCAGACTTTTGTCTAGTTTTTTCTAAACCTTTAGGAATTGTCTGATTTTATAAACCTTCACCCACTAAAATCTGTAGTCTGCGTATTCCTTTTGAATACTAAAAAGCATGAGTGCTTTTGCAAATTTCGCATTTTATTTGAAAAAAAATTGTAATGCAACTTGAAAATCTGAAAACTCACTGGGATGTGACAAAAACAAGACTGGAAATCATTGGAGCTTTAACCTCAAAGCAAGAGACTACCTAAACATTTTTGTTGGAGAAAAGTTTCTTGTCTTATTAAACACATGTCTGGCTCGATGTATGTATGCAGTTGGTCTGTCTCTCACTTATGGTATCCATCAAAACTGAAATATTCAGCTAGGATTATAGAATATTCATAGTTGTACAGTTTCTAAATCACATGTTAGTTACAGTAGTGTAATAATTACTTCTTGGTTTGCAAATACTAATAAGTGTGTTTGGAAAATATTCTTAGAAGATAAAAATAAAATCTAGGAATATATGACTTCCTTTTTAGTTGGACCAGGGCAAAGTACCTAGAAAATCATTAACCAGGATGAGGGGGATATGAGGATCTGAACAGAGATTTTTAGCTTTTGATCTCCAGATTTAACTCAAAATGAATAGGTATTTGTGTTAAGCATATATATATTTTTGTATATGCAATAATACATTCAAATTCAGCAATAATATTAAATTATCATTAAGGGATTAAAGTACATCAGTAGTTCACCTTGGTGGAATGTCTACAAGCTCCTATCTGATGCCACCAAAGCCTGATAACTTATCTTAATTTCTATGCAACAGTTGGTGTCCATGCACCAGAATGTGTGAGCTATCTGCTTATCTTTGGAAGAAGAAAGAATTGCTCCAGTGAAGTTTTTAACAATTGCTTTGACAACTAGCTTCATAGATAATACTTTTCCTGTAGATAAAGAAGAGGTACTGGTCTATGCAACTGTCAATTTAGCTCTTTCAGAACTGCCATGATCATTTGCTATAATGAAAATTTCTCACCATATAGGCGGGCAAATTTTGGTCTCAGTGTAAATCTTTCTCTTTCTTCATTCTTCGCACAGACAGCTCGTACAGCTGTGCACTCTGTTTCCTCAGCAAAGGCACGTGCAGCTACAGAAGTGTGATTTGGGTGTGAGGAAGTTGCACAGTAGCAGGTCCTCTGAATGTCTTTCTCCTTGTTCTCCATGTTATAGCTGTGTGTGTGCCATATTCTTTAACAGATTTCCACGGGATCATGGTTGGCTTTGGAGACTGAGGAAAGAAGATAGAACTCTGTGAAGTCTGAACATCTGTTAGAGTCGTGAATGGCTTCAGGGATGAGCTCATCAGCAGGTAGGTCAACTAACTACTCAACCCAGCTATCATCAGCCAGATTCACTACTGTTACCCCATTGAGAATCCCTAATGTGTCCCAGGGATATGAGATTAGATAGTCATCCAAAGAGCTAATATCCTCCTGTCTTGGAGTAGGGGTAGTGATGAGAATGTGGAAGAAAAAGGAATGTGAAAAGCCATTTCTGGAGATGTATTTGAGTAACTCACACCATGATGTGTAAAACAAAGCAAAACAAGTAGAGATCAACAAGCCTTCACTCTGGTTTGTCCTCCAGAGACAAGACTCACTACATCTTGAAGGAGGATGTTAACCTAGATTCTATTTCTATCTTTGAACATTATTTCTCAAACTAGGCTCACAGAGAATCCTGGTGGCCCACTCAACATAGTGGGCCCACTCAGCATGGTTTATCACTAAAAGGGGTTCAGTTCAGTCACTCAGTCATGTCCAACTTTTGCGACCTCATGAATCACAGCACACCAGGCCTTCCTGTCCATCACCAACTCCCGGAGTTCACTCAAACTCACGTCCATCGAGTCGGTGATGCCATCCAGCCATCTCATCCTCTGTTGTCCCCTTCTCCTCCTGCCCCTAATCCCTCCCAGCATCAGTCTTTTCCAATGAGTCAACTCTTTGATGAGGTAGCCAAAGTACTGGAGTTTCAGCTTTAGCATCATTCCTTCCAAAGAACACCCAGGGCTGATCTCCTTCAGAATGGACTGGCTGGATCTCCTTGCAGTCCAAGGGACTCTCAAGAGTCTTCTCCAACACCACAGTTCAAAAGTATCAATTTGGCGCTCAGCTTTCTTCACAGTCCAACTCTAACATCCATACATGACCACAGGAAAAACCATAGCCTTGACTAGACAGACGTTTGTTGGCAAAATAATGTCTCTGCTTTTCAGTATGTTATCTGGGTTGGCCATAACTTTCCTTTCAAGAAGTAAGCGTCTTTTAATTTCATGGCTGCAGTCACCATCTTCAGTGATTTTGGAGCCCAGAAAAATAAAGTCTGCCACTGTTTCCACTGTTTCCCCATCTATTTCCCATGAAGTGATGGGACCAGATGCCATGATCTTCATTTTCTGAATGTTGAGCTTTAAGCCAACTTTTTCCACTCTCCACTTTCACTTTCATCAAGAGGCTCTTTAGTTCTTCAATTTCTGCCATAAGGGTGCTGTCATCTGCATATCTGAGGTTATTGATATTTCTCCCGGCAATCTTGATTCCAGCTTGTGCTTCTTCCAGCCCAGCATTTCTCATGATGTACTCTGCGCGTAAGTTAAATAAGCAGGATGACAATATACAGCCTTGACGTACTGAACCAGTCTGTTGTTCCATGTCCAGTTCTAACTTTGCTTCCTAACCTGAATACAGGTTTCTCAAGAGGCAGGTCAGGTGGTCTGGTATTCCCATCTCTTTCAGAATTTTCCACAGTTTATTGTGATCCACACAGTCAAAGGTGATTTTTCTCTATTCATAAATAAACAAAAAAAAGGGACAAAAGGAAAATATATGAAACAAACTGATATTATGCCTGGTACTTAATGCTACTGTTTTACTCCATAAATTTAGTTCTAATTGTTTCTAATTAGGTCTACATTAGTTAAACTCTACTGTTTGGTAGGCAGAGCACTAGGTTGGAAATATGTACACCAATCATACACATATCCTAGTGGAATAGACAGGCACAGATAATTTCATTTTGGTGGGGGAGCAGTAGCAGATGAACCAGAAACAAATAACTACGAATTGAACAATTTTGAAATTAGATTTTCTTGAATGTTTTACAGATGCAATGATTTATATACATGTAGTGTAAACCGTATTTTCCATCAATTAAGTGTTTTCCTAATTTTTGTGATGGCACTAAATGATGGTATGGGGGAGGCATACCAGCTGTAAAACAGGCTTAAATCTTTGCTCATGAGCAGAGTGAATTTTTGAGTTTCACCTTCTTCATCTGCATCACTAGGGTAATAATGCTTTCTATGCAGGATTGTTGAGAAAGAAACTGCGTGTAAACTGCCAACACTTGCTTGCAGATGTAGAAATCTTCTTTGCTACATCTCAACTGAGTGGTAATATAATAACACTTTCGGGTAGTCTAGTGATGAGGAATAAATTTTCTGGTGACAAAATAGTAACGATTAGAAATAAGTAGGGACTCAAATGCCAATAATTATGGGTTGCACTATTTATAATGTGGGGCCATATTATTGCTAGGGAACTTGGCAACATTCATCTAAAAAGTTCTCAAACCTGTGGTGATTGATATATCACTATTTTATCCTCCTTATCATTACTTCCTCTGTGTATTGTCTCAGGATATTACAAAATGAGCTAGCAAGTGCTATAGGAGTCACCTCGCGCTGCATTCTGCATTTTGGAATTGGGAATGGGAGGCCCCAGTCTTTCTGTTCATTAGTAATAGGCCTAGGAAAACTCGTGTTTCTCTTTCAGAATTTTCCACAGTTTATTGTGATCCACACAGTCAAAGGTGATTTTTCTCTAATTCATAAATAAACAAAAAAAAGGGACAAAAGGAAAATATATGAAACAAACTGATATTATGCCTGGTACTTAATGCTACTGTTTTACTCCATAAATTTAGTTCTAATTGTTTCTAATTAGGTCTACATTAGTTAAACTCTACTGTTTGGTAGGCAGAGCACTAGGTTGGAAATATGTACACCAATCATACACATATCCTAGTGGAATAGACAGGCACAGATAATTTCATTTTGGTGGGGGAGCAGTAGCAGATGAACCAGAAACAAATAACTACGAATTGAACAATTTTGAAATTAGATTTTCTTGAATGTTTTACAGATGCAATGATTTATATACATGTAGTGTAAACCGTATTTTCCATCAATTAAGTGTTTTCCTAATTTTTGTGATGGCACTAAATGATGGTATGGGGGAGGCATACCAGCTGTAAAACAGGCTTAAATCTTTGCTCATGAGCAGAGTGAATTTTTGAGTTTCACCTTCTTCATCTGCATCACTAGGGTAATAATGCTTTCTATGCAGGATTGTTGAGAAAGAAACTGCGTGTAAACTGCCAACACTTGCTTGCAGATGTAGAAATCTTCTTTGCTACATCTCAACTGAGTGGTAATATAATAACACTTTCGGGTAGTCTAGTGATGAGGAATAAATTTTCTGGTGACAAAATAGTAACGATTAGAAATAAGTAGGGACTCAAATGCCAATAATTATGGGTTGCACTATTTATAATGTGGGGCCATATTATTGCTAGGGAACTTGGCAACATTCATCTAAAAAGTTCTCAAACCTGTGGTGATTGATATATCACTATTTTATCCTCCTTATCATTACTTCCTCTGTGTATTGTCTCAGGATATTACAAAATGAGCTAGCAAGTGCTATAGGAGTCACCTCGCGCTGCATTCTGCATTTTGGAATTGGGAATGGGAGGCCCCAGTCTTTCTGTTCATTAGTAATAGGCTAGGAAAACTCGTGTGTGTTGAGATCACAGATCTTTTCACTATCCCACCTGGCCTCCTAACTGTGCTTTCTGCAGGTGACCTCCTGGTCATTTGTTTGCACACAAACACTTTTCTGCAGTCTATCTGGTGCCTTACACATCAGGCTTCTGGGTGACATTGATAGTATTACTCTGGTTGGTTACTCTCTTTATATTTCCTTTTCCCAGAACTTATTTTCTTAATTTTTCAAATCAATGTCAAACCACTTGACAGATGTTTTCCAAAGTGGCCTTTTATTGCTTACTTAGAGTGAAAATATTAATGCTTGAAACAAAACTGTGCTCATGTTTTCAGTAGACTCATTCCCCAACTCTCCTGCCCTTAACAGCTGGCTTTGTTTCTTCCAGTCCTGGACTTTTAAAAGCATGTTCCTTTTCACTTGTTTTGTGTTAATATGTTTCAGAAGTATTCATTAAATGGATCAATTTTTCCACCCCTTTCAACACTAGAAAACAAAACAAGTTGAATCATGTCAAAAACAAGTAGTCCACAGGGATGTAGTAAGTATCATGGTCTTTCTGGATAAAATTTAAAATTTTGAGGCCATATCATTTTGTGAATTCTATAGAGACTAGTTAAATACCACTAGGGAGGAAAAGTTTGTTATATAGAAAAGCAAATACAGTTTTGAAAAATAGTTTTGAATCCCTAGCTTTGAAGAATTTATTATGAAAGTGACCCAGTGATCCATAGACTGGGATTTTTATACTACATTGTCAGGTTATGAATAAAATACCCTGTTATACTCATATAAGACAAAAGTATTTCAAGATTTATTGCTTTTAAAATATATAATAAGCTTTATACCAATATATGATATGGATTCCCTCACAAAATATATTATTGCTATATAATTAAACATATTTTGGTGTGGAGGATGTTTAACCTCAGTATTACAAAATACGTCATTGCCCAGATGTGGCTGTTCATTAAGCATTTCTTGAGGGACAAAGAGTTGTCTAGAAATTGCCTCAGAAATCCCTGAGAATTTTGGATTAAGATGGAGAAGTGAGAAGATGTGGGGCCCACAAACCCATCAAAAATACATCAACATGAGGATCAGTTCTTATTGAAAACCTACTGGTGGAGGGACTCCTGTACAACCAAGGCTGTAAGAAAGATACATCCATGATTGGCTCAGAAGGAGAGAAAGTCAGTCAGGTTAGGACCTATGCCCCTGAGGGGACTCAGAAGGAAGGGAGAATGCATGGGCAGACACCAGCCCTGCAGAGTGACTGGTTTAAGCTGCACATTGGATGCCCCAATCCTGAGGTCCTAGAAGACAAACCCTTGGGAGGACTGCTGAGACCAACAAAAGGGCTGTGGGAAGCTTGGACTGCACTTGTGAGGAGCACGTGTGTGATGGCTTGCACAAAAAGTAGGATGGAGAGAGGTCTGCCCTATGGCTGGTGGGTTTCCCACGACTCTCTCCCTCGCCCAGCGGAGCCAAGGCTCTGGCCTCGCTCCCTCTGTGTCACAGTATGGCACTGGATCTGAGAAAACCATAACAGGGCAAAAGATGACCGTGGGACGCAGGGACCACCTGGTCCTGAACTGAAAGCCTGCTAAGGCCCCCCATTGTTTCATCACACCTCACCTCTGGGGCAAGAGTCGAGTGTGAAGAGAGGGTAAAGCACATCTTCCCTGGTGGCTCAGATGATAAAGAATCTGCCTGCAATGCAGGAGACACAGCTTTGATCCCTGGATTGGGCAGATCCCCTGGAGAAGGGGAGAAAGAAATGGCAACCCACTCCAGTATTCTTGTCTGAGAAATCCCATGGAGAGAGGAGCTTGGAGGGCTGTAGTCCACGGGATCACAAAAGAGTCCCACATGACTTTGTGTATTAGGGTTTCCCTTGTGGTTCAGTTGGTAAAGAATCTGCCTGCAATGCAGGAGACCTGGGTCGGGAAGATCCCCTGGAGAAGGAAATGGCAACCCATTCCAGTATTCTTGCCTGAAGAATCCCATGGACCGAGGAGCCTGGTGGGCTACAGTCCATGGGGCTCAAAGAGTTAGACACAACCAAGCAGCTAACACAACAACATCAAAGAGAAGGGAGCCAGCTTGGGCTGATGCTTGGGGCTTTTTGCTCCAGCAACTGAGGATCAGACCCCACCCCAATAGGACTGTGGCGGCCACTGAGCAGAGAGGATGTCCCACCAACCAGGCGCCAGGTTTAGCCCCTCATCTTCGGCTTCACTCTACCCAGGCGGTAGCTGCCAGTACATCTAAAGAAAGACGTACTTTATTTTTTTTTTTAATTTTAATTTTTACTTTACTTTACAATACTGTATTGGTTTTGCCATACATTGACATGAATCTACCACAGGTGTACATGAATTCCCAATCCTGAACCCCTCTCTCACCTCCCACCTCATATCATCTCTCTGGATCATCCCCGTGCACCAGTCCCAAGCATCCTGTATCGAACATAGACTGGCGATTTGTTTCTTACATGATAGTATACATGTTTCAGTGCCATTCTCCCAAATCATCCCGCCCTCTCCCTCTCCCTCAGAGTCCAAAAGTCTGTTCTATACATCTGTGTCTCTTTTGCTGTCTCACATACAGGGTTATCATTACCATCTTTCTAAATTCCATATATATATATGTGTTAGTATACTGTATTGGTTTTTTTAAATTAATTTTTATTTTTTAGTTAGAAAGACTTACTTTAAATTGACATCAAATCCAGCTCTTCCACCAAAGGCATGGGCACACACAGTCTCTACTGGGATGCTCCCATGTAAAGTTGCCCGTTCAAGACTGCAGTAGGCTTCATCTTATATGTGTTAGTATACTGTATTGGTTTTTTTAAATTAATTTTTATTTTTTAGTTAGAAAGACTTACTTTAAATTGACATCAAATCCAGCTCTTCCACCAAAGGCATGGGCACACACAGTCTCTACTGGGATGCTCCCATGTAAAGTTGCCCGTTCAAGACTGCAGTAGGCTTCATCTGAAATATGTAAAGGCAGAGATAGTTAAGCAAAATGAAAAGGCAAAGGAACTACTTTCAATTGAAAGAGCAAGAAAAAATAGGAAAAAAAAACATGAAACGAATAAACAATTTACCAGATAAAGAATTCAAAGCATCAGTCATAAAATGTTAACTGAATTAGGCAAAAGGGTTGATGTACACAGTAAACACTTTAATAAGGAATTAGAAAATATAAAAAAGACCCAATAAGAAAAAATTCAACAGCTGAAATAACACAAAAGAAGGAATGAATAGCAGACCAATTTCTACAGAAGAATTCATAAGTAATCTTGGAGATAGAAAAATAGAAGTCACACAGTTGGGATAGACAGACAAAAACAAAACAATAGCAACATACAAGCTCTCTGAGATAACATGAAAATTGCCAGTGTTTGCATTAGAGAGGTTCTAGAAGGAGAAGAGAGAGAAAGGTATTAAAAATGTATTTGAAGAAATGATGGCTGAAAACTTCCCAAACCTAAAGAAGGAAATAAATATCCAGGTACAAGAAACACAGAGGAACCCAAGGAGACCCACACCATAACATATCACAATTAAAATGGCAAAAGCTAAGATAAAGAGACTTCTAAAGGCAGCAAGAGAAGAGCAAAGAGTCTTGTACAAGGGAATCCCCATAAAGCCACTGGCTGAGTTCTCTGCAGCAACCTTGCAGGCCAGGGAGAATGATATAATATGTTCAAAGTGTACTTTGCTTAGGATGTGATTAGGTGGTGTGATTTAACAAGAGGAACAAGGGCTAGGACATAGGATCTACGTTTTATCCTGGGCTGTGTGGTTTGGTGGAGTGGCCTAACCTCCTTGAATCCTGATTCTCGTCTCTAAGATGGGGAAATACCATCGCCTTCCTTACAGAGTGGCTGAACGGATCGGGTGAAATAATGAGTGCTGTATAAGCTCTGCCATAAGAAGATGATGTTGTTCAGTCATAAAGTTGTGTCTGACTCTTTGTGAACCCAAGGACTGCAGCACGCCAGGCTTCCCTGCCCTTCACAATCTCCTGGAGTTTGATCAAACTCATGTCCATTGAGTCAATGATGCCATCCAGCCATCTCATCCTCTGTCACCCGCTGCTTCTCCTGCCCTCAGTCTTTCCCAGCATCAGGGTCTTTTCCAATGAGTCAACTCTTCACATCAGGGGGCCAGATTATTGGAGCTTCCGCGTCAGTCCTTCTAATAAATATTCAGGGCTGATTTTCTTTAGGATGGACTGGTTTGATCTCCTTGCAGTCCAAGGGATTCTCAAGAGTCTTCTGCAACACCACAATTTGAAAACATCAGTTCTTCGGCTCTACAAAGATGTAAGCCTCTATTATCATTGGTAGTATAGAATCAGCAGACTTGGCTTCTTCCTTAAGTTTTTTATGTTGTTTTTCTTTACCTTAGCATTCTGTCTGCTCTGTTGTTGCTATAGTGGCTGCTTTAGTTGGAAGAGCTGAGTTCTTTTATGGTGTCTTATTTGTCTTAGTTCTTTGTAACTTTTCTTTCATGTGAATTGAAGATAGCCTTGAAATAGGTCCTTAGCCTCTGAGTTGAAAAGTTTTTCCAAGGGTCCACTCTTTAAGTGCTGTAGTGATGTCCTCCATGATCTTCCATTTCACAGAGAATGGAGCCCATTATAGTGGCTGCTTTAGTTGGAAGAGCTGAGTTCTTTTATGGTGTCTTATTTGTCTTAGTTCTTTGTAACTTTTCTTTCATGTGAATTGAAGATAGCCTTGAAATAGGTCCTTAGCCTCTGAGTTGAAAAGTTTTTCCAAGGGTCCACTCTTTAAGTGCTGTAGTGATGTCCTCCATGATCTTCCATTTCACAGAGAATGGAGCCCAATCTACCTTCTTTGGCCTACAAGATTCCTGCATGATTTCCCTCGCCTCCGCCTGCCGTTGAGGTCATCTTCTACCACTTTCCCTTTTTCTCTTTTTGCTATGGGCATACTGGCTTTTCTATTCCTCCAGTAAGCCTCATGGGTTTCTATGTAGTGCATTGGCACGAATGGTTTCTTCTGTTCAGACATGTCTTCTCTTCTTCCTCCCCTTCAGATCTTCTCATAGTGTCTCATAGATCTTCTCAATAACTTCTTGTTATTCTGGTCTCAGCTCAAATAACCCTATTCTCAGTGATTTTCTCACCTACAAAGAAGGCTAAAGAGGTCCCTTCCCTGACTCTCACATGATTTGCTTTGTCAGTACTTACAATTCTTCTGTTCATTTGTCTGTTCACTTATGTGGTTTTTCCACCATTCCCTAGAACGTAAGCTTCATCATGAGGGCAGGGACCTTTCCTGTATCGTTCAAAGCTGGATATCCGGGCATCTTAGAAGAGTTTCTACTGTGATGTAGCACTTCATAATTCTTGTAGAATGGGTGAATTAATGAATAGCAGTATCTTCATTAAAAAAGAAAAATAATATTAAAGTTTAAACCAGCATGCAAATAAATGACTCAATGTAATTATGCTTATTCCCCTTATGTGAAAGCATTTTATTTTTAACTCAGCATTTAGATCAAAGGTTGTCTTCAGTTCAGTTCAGTCGCTCAGTGGTGTCCCACTATTTGTGACCCCATTAATCGCAGCACGCCAGGCCTCCCTGTCCATCATCAACTCCTAGAGTTTACTCAAACTCATGCCCATCCAGTCGGTGATGCCATCCAGCCATCTCATCCTTTGTCCCCTTCTCCTCCTGTCCTCAATCTTTCCCAGCATCAGGGTCTTTTCAAATGAGTCAACTTTTTGCATCAGGTGGCCAAAGTATTGGAGTTTCAGCTTCAGCATCAGTCCTTTCAATGAACACCTGGGATTGATCTCTCTTAGGATGGACTGGTTGGATCTCCTTGCAGTCCAAGGGACTTTCAAGAGTCTTATCCAAAATCACAGTTCAAAAGCATCACTTCTTTGGTGCTCAGCTTTCTTTTTTTTTTATTTTTATTTTTTTAACCATTTATCATTTATTGTTATTATTATTTTTTTTTACTCTACAATATTGTATTGGTTTTGCCATATGCCAACATGAATCCACCATGGGTGTACACGTGTTCCCCATCCTGAACCCCTCTCCCTCCTCCCTCCCCGTACCATCCCTCTGGGTTGTCCCAGTGCACCAGCCCCAAGCATCCTGTATCCTGCATTGAACCTGGACTGGTGATTCGTTTCTTATATGATATTATACATGTTTCAATGCCATTCTTCCAAATCATCCCACCCTCTCCCTCTCCCACAGAGTCCAAAAGACTGTTCTATACATCTGTGTCTCTTTTGCTCTCTTGCATACAGGGTTATCATTACCATCTTTCTAAATTCAGCTTTCTTTATAGTCCAACTCTCACATCCATTCATGACCACTGGAAAAGCGATACACTTGACTAGATATACCTTTGTCAGCAAAGTAATGTCTCTGCTTTTTAATATGCTGTCTAGGTTACTCATAACTTTTCTTCTAAGGAGTAAGCATTTTTAATTTCATGGCTGCAGTCACCATCTGCAGTGATTTTGGAGCCCCCCCCAAATAAAGTCTGCCACTGTTTCTACTGTTTCTCCATCTATTTTCCAGGAGGTGATGGGACCAGATGCCATGATCCTCGTTTTCTGAATGTTGAGTTTTAAGCCAACTTTTTCACTCTCCTCTTTCACTTTCATTAAGAGGCTCTTTAGTTCTTCACTTTGTACCATAAGGGTGGTGTCCTCTGCATATCTGAGGTTATTGATATTTCTCCCAGCAATCTTGATTCTGGCTTGTGCTTTTTTCCCCCAGCCCAGCATTTCTCATGATGTACTATGCATATAAGTTAAATAAGCAGGGTGACAATATACAGCCTTGACGTACTTCTTTTCTTATTTGGAACCAGTCTGTTGTTCAATGTCCAGTTCTAACTGTTGCTTCTTGACCTGCATACAGACTTCTCAAGAGGCAGGTCAGATGGTCTGGTATTCCCATTTCTTTCAGAATTTTCCACAGTTTATTGTAATCCACACAGTCAAAGGCTTTGGCATAGTCAATAAAGCAGAAATAGATGTTTTTCTGGAACTCTCTTGCTTTTTTGACATTCCAACGGATGTTGGCAATTTGATCTCTGGTTCCTCTGCCTTTTCTAAAACCAGCTTGAACATCTGGAATTTCACAGTTCACATATTGTTGAAGCCTGGCTTGGAGAATTTTGAGCATTACTTTACTAGTGTGTTGGAGAAGGCAATGGCACCCCACTCCAGTACTCTTGCCTGGAAAATTCCATGGATGGAGGAGCCTGGTAGGCTGCAGTCCATGGGGTCTCGAAGAGTTGGACACGACTGAGCGACTTCACTTTCACTTTTCACTTTCATGCCTTGGAGAAGGAAATGGCAACCCACTCCAGTGTTCTTGCCTGGAGAATCCCAGGGACGGTGGAATATAGTGGGCTTCTGTCTATGGGGTTGCATAGAGTCGGACACGACTAAAGCGACTTAGTAGCAGCAGCAGTTACTAGTGTGTGAGATGAGTGCAATTGTGTGGTCATTTGAGCATTCTTTGGCATTGCCTTTCTTTGGAGTTGGAATAAAAATGGACCTTTTCCAGTCCTGTGGCCACTGCTGAGTTTTGCAAATTTACTGGCATATGGAGTGCAGCACTTTCACAGCATCATCTTTTAGGATTTGAAATAGCTCAACTTGAGTTCCATCACCCCCACTTGGATGTTGGCAATTTGATCTCTGGTTCCTCTGCCTTTTCTAAAACCAGCTTGAACATCTGGAAGTTCACAGTTCACATATTGTTGAAGCCTGGCTTGGAGAATTTTGAGCATTACTTTACTAGTGTGTTGGAGAAGGCAATGGCACCCCACTCCAGTACTCTTGCCTGGAAAATTCCATGGATGGAGGAGCCTGGTAGGCTGCAGTCCATGGGGTCTCGAAGAGTTGGACACGACTGAGCGACTTCACTTTCACTTTTCACTTTCATGCCTTGGAGAAGGAAATGGCAACCCGCTCCAGTGTTCTTGCCTGGAGAATCCCAGGGACGGTGGAATATAGTGGGCTTCTGTCTATGGGGTTGCATAGAGTCGGACACGACTAAAGCGACTTAGTAGCAGCAGCAGTTACTAGTGTGTGAGATGAATGCAATTGTGTGGTCATTTGAGCATTCTTTGGCATTGCCTTTCTTTGGAGTTGGAATAAAAATGGACCTTTTCCAGTCCTGTGGCCACTGCTGAGTTTTGCAAATTTACTGGCATATGGAGTGCAGCACTTTCACAGCATCATCTTTTAGGATTTGAAATAGCTCAACTTGAGTTCCATCACCCCCACTAGCTCTGTTCATAGTGATGCTTCCTAAGGCCCGCTTGACTTCACATTCCAGGATGTCTGGCTCTAGGTGAGTGATCACACCATCGTGATTATCTTGGTTGTGAAGATCTTTTTTTGTATAGTTCTTCTGTGTATTCTTGTCACCTCTTAATATCTTCTGCTTCGGTTAGGTCCATACCATTTCTGTCCTTTATTGAGCCCATCTTTGCATGAAATGTTCCCCAGGTATCTCCAATTTTCTTGAAGAGATCTGTAGGTTGTCTTTGTTACCTTTTGTTTCAGTGAAGAGCACCCTATAATTTGGTGGTTCTTTGCTGGGACCTTGGAAGGAGTGGAGCTGTAGCATCCAGTCTAGCTCCAGGGGCCTTGCCTCACGTGGCCTCCCTGCTCTGTCTGGGAACTTGCACTGCTCACATCATGGCTCTGTTCTAAGAGTAATCAGAGTGAACTAAAGCATGAACCATGATTTATTAAAGCACACCATTACTTCTGCTGTATCCTATTGGTCGGAGTAGTCAGAATCAACCTAGATTCAGGAGGGAGAGAAATAGGTCAATGAGAAGAGTGGCAGGGAAGGTAGAAAAATCTGTACTTCACCAGAAGAGTGGTATGTTCCTAACAGAGAGTAAATAAGAACATTTTTTCTTGTATATTCTCTGCAGTATGCTAGGCATTGTGAATAGAAGAGATTCCCAGTTAGTGGCTGAGGTGGATGACGCTGGAGCCGATTATACAAAGTGAAGTAAGTAGAAAGAAAAACACCAATACAGTACACTTACACATATATATGGAATTTAGAATGATGGTAATGATAAACCTGTACGCAAGACAGCAAAAGAGACACAGATGTATAGAACGGCCTTTTGGACTCTGTGGGAGAGGGAGAGGGTGGGATGGGTTGGCAGAGTGGCAATGTAACATGTGTGATATCATAAGTGAAACGAATCGCCAGTCCAGGTTTGATGCAGGATGCAGGATGCTTGGGACTGATGCACGGGGATAATCCAGAGAGAGGGTGTGGGGCGGGAGTGGGGAGGTGGAGGTCGGGATTGGGAGTTCATGTACACTCGTGGCTGATTCATGTCAATGTATAGCAAAACGAATACAGTATTGTAAAGCAAAACAAACTAAAAAATAAAAATTAATTAAAGAAAAAAAAAAAAAGAATCTGCCTGCAATGCAAGAGACCATCTGTGAAGATCCCCTGGAAAAATAAATGGCAACCCATTCCAATATTCCTGCCTAGAAAATCCCATGCACAGAAGAGCCTCGTGGGCTATGGTCCATGGAGTCACAAGACTTGGACACGACTTAGCGACCAAACCACCAAGGTTTCAAGTCTCTGAAGAGATACGGTCTTTCTTTGATGGCCAATGTGTTCTCTGAGGCTTGACAGTTACTGATAAGTTTATTTCCAGCTTTGTATTTCTTGGCTGAAAGAAATTGGTATCTGGGTCACCTCAATCTATAGTGATCATGTAGTGTAGTATAAAAATAAAAATAATCCATTCTTCTATCCTGGAAAATTAGGAATTTAGATATCTTTGTGGGATTTTGGTGAATCCTAAAAAAATGTTTATGTGAGTTTAAATTATCCGTGTAAATATAATCGAATCCTACAGTTCACTGATTGACGTGATTTTAATCAATAGCTCCAGTTTTTCTCTCTTCTCAAATCACAGATAAGAGCTGCTAAGTAGTCCCCAGAGGACTGATTCAGCTTCTATCCCTTTCCTGCCTATTATGTGGTGTAGGTGCAGAGGCACAATGTGAGGACCGGTAGGCAGAGAGCCGGGCTCCCCTGTCCTTCACCATCTCCTGGAGTTCGCTCAAGTTCATGTCCATTGAGTCGTTAACCCCTCTTATCCTTTTGCCTTCAATCTTTCCTCATCAGAGTCTTTCCCAATGAGTCAGCTCTTCATGTCAGCTCAGCAATTACTTGCAACGAAAAGTATCAAACTGCCAGCTCTTACCTAATGTCTCAGAAAAGTTTCATCTACTTCTTTGATATCTGCTTTTATCCAGTCTCCCAGAAGGCTCTCAAATTCTTCTTCGAATTCCCCACACCTAGTCAGTTCAGTCAGTTCAGTTCAGTTGCTCAGTTGTGTCTGACTCTTTGCGACCCCATGAATCGCAGCACGCCAGGCCTCCCTGTCCATCACCAACTCCCGGAATTCACTCAGACTCACGCCCATTGAGTCAGTGATGCCATCCAGCCATCGCATCCTTGGTCGTCCCCTTCTCTTCCTGCCCCCAATCCCTCCCAGCATCAGAGTCTTTGCCAATGAGTCAACTCTTCACATGAGGTGGCCAAAGTACTGGAGTTTCAGCTTTAGCATCATTCCTTCCAAAGAAATCCCAGGGCTGATCTCCTTCAGAATGGACTGTTTGGATCTCCTTGCAGTCCAAGGGACTCTCAAGAGTCTTCTCTAACACCACATTTCAAAAGCACCAATTCTTCGGCACTCAGCCTTCTTCACAGTCCAACTCTCACATCCATACATGACCACAGGAAAAACCATAGCCTTGACTAGACGGACCTTAGTCAGCAAAGTAATGTCTCTGCTTTTGAATATGCTATCTAGGTTGGTCATAACTTTTTTCCAAGGAGTAAGCGTCTTTTAATTGTTCCTCTCGCATCTGTTTCTTGAGCTCTGTGTGCTCATTTCCAGGTATCTAAGAGATACCTCTACTGGTCTCCCAGATAGTCACCTTGATTTGCTTCGAATGAATGTTTTTATTTGCAGTCTTCAAGCCTATTTCCTTTCAGTATTTTATATCTCAATTAATGCCACCATCATCCACCAGTTGTCAGTCATCAACATCACATCTTCCTTGATTCTACTCATATTCAGTTTTTATTTAAATTTGGACTTTTCCAGCCTCCTGAATATGTCCTGAGTATCTTTCTTCTCTGTTCCCACCACCACTGATTTAGTTCATTTAGTGAGCAAGCATTCATCTTCTCTTGCTCACAAAATAGCTATAAAATGGTCTCATTACCTTCAATCTCACTTTCTTCTAGATTATCTTATACAGTTTTGTCAGAATTACTTTTAGAAAAGCTATTCATCTGCTTAAAATTCCTCATGAATCTCTGTTGCCCACTGGTTGGAGAACAAATGTTTCTTGGTAGTTTACAAATCACCCATGGTTATTTGTAATCTTACCAGTCATTTACTTTTCAGGCTTCAGCTCTTGCCAGTGGTATTCACTGTCTCATTTATCCTTGTAATTCCAGAAAACATAAGGCTTTCATGGGTTCATGTCTCAATATATGTTGTTTTAGCTGCACTGGGGTCCCTGTCTTTATCATGTCTGCCCAATAGACCTGATTCATCCTATAAAACTTATCTCAATAGCTTTATAATGACCTCTTGAGAAACCATTTGAGAGTTCCTGCCACTGATAGTATATTTGTAAACTATTGGCTTAATAGCTGAATCCCCATCATTCTTCTCTGCCAGTATTCAGTGGCAGTATTGTTAATTGTCTAAATTTAAATAAAGTACAGTGTTCTTACTAATTAAAATAATGGTACCCAGAATAGTGTCTGATATTCCCCATGCCTTCCTCTCACTATGGTTAGCATTTTCTACTCCACAAAGCAAATTCAGATCCACAGGAATCACAGTCAAGCTGCTCTGAACAACTGACAGTCACTTATAATTGCTCTCCGTAAATGCTGATTTCATAAATCCTGTTTTAATCTCATTTGAATCTGATTTTTCAACCAGAAAGTGAAAGTGAAAGTCACTTAATCGTGTCTGAGTCTTTGCGACCCCATGGACTCTAGTCCGTGGAATTCTCTAGGCCAGAATACTAGAGCAGGTAGCCATTCCTTTCTCCAGAGGATCTTCCCATCCCAGGGAGCAAACCCAGGTCTTCCTCACTGCAGGCGGATTCTTGACCAGCTGAGCCACCAGGGAAGCCCTGAGTGTGGGGAACCATGTAAATCTGGTTAGCCATATGCAGTTATCAAGGAAACTAGACCCTGCCTCTCTTCCCTTATGTTTAGTTGCTAAGTTGTGTCTGATTCTTTTGCAACCCCATGAGCTAGCCATTGGGTTTTTCAGGCAAGAATACTGGAGTGGGTTGCCATTTCCTTGTCCAGGGGATCTTCCCAACCCAGGAATTGAACCCGTGGCCCCTGCCATGTCTCCTGCATTGTAGGTGGGTTCTTTACTGCTAAGCCCCTGGGGAAGCCTTTTCCTTATATATCAAGATTTAGTTGTTACCCGTGTTTATCTTACCCATAGCTGAAAGAACCAAATCAGCATTGTTTATCAAAGTCATTATAAGTGACTTTATTTTTGGTATTTAAATTTTTTTCAGTCTATTTCAATATCTCACAGAAGATAAAAATTAATTTGTAAAAGTTTTCTAATTTACAAATTATTTCCACTTTTCCATATTGTAACATAAGGCAATTTGTTTAACATTCAATTTGTTTAACATTTTCCAAGCTATAAGATTTTATTAAATAATATTAAATGCTATGTATTTTTCTGATTCTGATGTCTTAATTAATAGGTCCATTTTACTTAATTTAAGCTTAGACATTTAAAAGTACTGCCTCCCTTAAACTGTGTAGAACACAGGCAGAATGATAAATACCAGCTGGCAATGTTAAATAATTTCCTGATAAAGGGGACATATTACTGATACACACCTCCTCCTCATTCCATCCATGGATGATGATGTTCTTGACAGGACAAAGCAAAAGATTCACAGACATGCTACCCTTGACACACCTGAATTTCTCAAACCAAGAATAGCAGCTGTGTATTTAATAACTTTTGCCATGTGAATAATAAAAATCTAACTGATATGTTTGTAAGGGTATTGAAGAGACATGTGTTCCCACAAAACAAATCTGAAAAAAGGAACGGAGACAATTTAGGTGAAAGAGGATTTGTGAAAGCAGCTTGAGTTAATTAAATCTCTTGCTGGCCTTATTTTTTGGTTTCTTGTCAGTACGCCTTACTTCTTCTCTCAATTTAGTGTTGGCTATCTTGAAGTTGACTGGCTTGAATGGGAGGAACACACCCTTAATTTGATTTCCCCCCTGAGTCATTTCATTCAACAAAGAAATTTTATTGGGCTTTTTTTCCCTTCAAAGTCTTTTTAAAATGCCACATTGTACTGTGTCTAGAAAATAACTTGGGGTGTGGTTACTGGTATGCAGAACATGGAACTTACAGGAAGCAATGTGATTAGAAGTCGACTAAATATTTGAGGGAATTAATTCCCACCCAAAACTCAATACTGGTTTAGAAACACTGGAACCCAGAATTTTCATGAGTGGAATATAGTTTCAGTTATTTAAGAGCCTTCACAGAGGGCATGCTTCTCAATATATCCACTTTAGATGGATATTCTCCTGGAGGGCAGAGACAAAGACCAAGGTGAACTGTGGATGAAAGGGGTTCCTCATAGAGAACAGAATCCAGATTAAATCAATAAACTCTTCCCCACCCCAGGACACAGAACAGGTGGCCAGTAGAATGTCTGGCCAGTGACAACCATATGTATCCCATTTCTCCTCTTTCTGGATGGAATGTTTATTGAAGTTAATCCTGTCCCCATTTCATGACTGAATATACTGAGTAATGCGTAAATGTGGAAAAAGGAGGAGCAGAAAACAGGTTGTTTGAGTCAGTTGGGCATCAGTCAATAAGGAATCTTTGCAGACTTGATGGTGTATTGAACATCGCCTGAAATTTTGGATCTGAAATCTGTAACTGGTGAGGATTTGGTGTTGAACTTCTGGGGAGTGGATGGGTGTGGTCTGTGTGTGGGAGGAAGATCAAAATGGATATTTGGTGACCAGATGGACTATGAAAGAGGCTGGCAAGATAGTAACTTGCTTCCATCTTCTTGGACAGACAAGAAAGGTAGATTTTTCAGTTTCCCTTGTATTTGGAAGTTAGAGGCATGAGTCATGTGACTATATATTATACAGATAATGGAATGTGAGTGGAAATGGTTTATGCCAATTCCAGGCTTGGCTTCTAAAAATCTCTTGTGCAATCACACTGTCTTGTCTCTTAAACTTGCTGATTGGGTGGGTGAGGTGGGTGGGTGGATGGGTGGATGGGTGAAGTGGTAGATTCCAACAAGACTCTGGAGGATAGTGGATCCACATGGTGGAAAAGGTCAGCTCAAGAGTATGTCATGCAAGTTGAGCAGTTGTACAGTGTTAAGTGAAAGGAAGTCACTCAGTCGTGTCTGACTCTTTGTGGCTCCATGGACTGTAGCCCACCAGGCTCTTTCATCCATGGAATTTTCCAGGCAAGAGTACTGGAGTGGGTTGCAACTTCCTTCTCCAGGGAATCTTCCTGACCCAGGGATCGAACCCGGGTCACCTGCAATGCAGGCAGACACTCAAATGCTGTACCATCTGAGCCACCAGGGAAGCCCTGTACACTGTTAAGGTGACCATATACTTTACTTTCCACACCAGGGCAGTTTTAAGAGTAAAGTGGGGGGATGTACTATTAGTAATTGTGCAGAGACAACAGCGTATCCCATGACAGTCCAGGACTAATTTAATGTACCATTGTTTTATGTAATGTAGCTATCTCAGGTGTGGGCTTATTTTTGTTCAGTCACTAAGCTGTGCTCAACTCTTTGCGACCCCATGAACAGCAGCACACCAAGTTTCCCTGTCCTTCACTATCTCCCAGAGTTTGCTCAAACTCATGTCCGTGAATCAATGATCCCATCCAACCATCTCATTCTCTGTTGTCCACTTCTCCTCCAGCCCTCAATCTTTCCCAGCATCAGATGAAGTCTAGGTTAGTATGAAGAGTTCCTGGGAAAGAACCAGACAAGTGAAAGAGGCAGAAGTTAAACGTCTGTCCTGACAAAGGGCATTTCACTACCAGGAGAAAGTTCCGACAGGACCAGCTTAGCAAAAGGCCTTTTCCCCTTTATCTCTAATTCTCCCTCCTCACCATGACCCTGGAGATTCTAGAAGAAAAATATCAAATAGGAAAAGAATATTGAAGAGATAGTTATAAAAACACTAAAAAGCATTAATGACATCTGATTTCCCCACTGCTGATTTGCAAAAGCCCAGATCAGCTATGTACTTTTTAAATTAATTTTTATTTTTTAGTTTGTTTTGCTTTACAATACTGTATTTGTTTTGCTATACATTGACATGAATCAGCCACGAGTGTACATGTAATTGGACTTTTAAAAATCAGAAAATGAGGGTCTTTTTTCTTTTTCTTAAAGTATCCGCAAAAATTATAGGATCTACTTGAAATCTTAGCAGGAATAATAGCTAATGTTTATGTAGTGATTTAATACATTTTTCTTTATACATTATAATACTTTTAATATATGTCAAACGCTATTCTAATTATTAGTTCAAGTATTCACATTAGTTTAATGTATATTATATTCACTAACATATACATTAATTATAATTAATTGTGGGAGCTAGGAGCTGGGATTAGACTCTGATGGTTTGGTTCTCTTGGATCTAAGCTTCCTACTACTAAGTATGGCCTCCTTCAGATGAACTGCCTCTGCAGAGAGCAATCAAAGATAGTAGTGGGGGAAAGTTAAATTGCTATGCAACAGTACCTCATTGATTCTAACCTATTTAATGAAACAATTAGACATGCATAAGATGCAGTGTCAGTGTTTAAGAATCAGTGATAACTAGAAAACTGGAGAGAAAATTGTGATTCTAGAACTGTAGACCTGATATAATCACCCCAACCTATCAAAACTAAGAGAACAAATGAATTTCTTAAGGAGTGGACACAAGGTATCCAATTAAGAGTCTGTTGAAATACTTCCTGTCAATCACTGTGTATCTCTGTAGAACAGGGAGAGGCAATGGGGATGTTGTGAGAATAAAGAGCTTGAGAAGAGAAGCAAGAGAAGCAAACAATGTCCCTGGAGACAAGACTTCCAAGGAGAATAGTCATCAGTGTTATGCAAAGCAAAAAGGATGCTAATGCAAAAAATCATGAATAGGGCTTTTGTTAGTTCTTTTTTATTTTTTAAAGGAAGAAAATTTTGCCTTGTTAAAATCAATTTCCTGCCTATGAGAGTCAAGATCAAATGAAATAGCCTTCATTTTCCAGGTTCTACCTAGACTGTGCTGAACATGTGGCTAGACCTTAGCTGGACCACATCCAGCAATGTTAAGTAATCCTGAAGGATGTGGTATTTTGTAGCTTTATCACAAATGATTTGTCTAATTTTTATGATTTGTAATTGTGGGCTACTCCAAAGAACTGAGTATCTTAGGCTTTTCATGATAAGGCTAAACACGATTGGAAACCAATGATGTTCTTTTTCTCGGTAAAGTAAATTTAGTGTCACAAATCTGGCTCTGAAACTAGCTTATGAAAGCGGGTCCGGATGTCTCTGCAGCTTCCTCTTTGCATCAGAGACCAGAATCTAGTCAACTTGGTCCAGATTATTGCCAGTCTATGCAGCTGCTCTTTCCATTTGCTTCTCCCCGTGGATGGCCACCAATTGAGTTGCTGAACCATTATGAAGTTTAGTAGTGTTTGGAAACCACACACTGCCTCCTTGTAGACCATTGATAGGAAAGAAAAATGGAGGCTTTGCTCTATACAGATGAAACTGCCACAACTTTAGATTAAACTGATGAAATATAATTTGTTTGGAGTATGAATGACAAATTAGAGCAGATAAGCACTAATCTAGCATATTGCCCCTATTCCTCTTTTCTTTCTGTGCTTACTCCTTAAACATCAGGTTCACTTTGTCTATTAAAACTTTGCAGGAGTTTGCCTCCTTTCTGGGTGCCTTTAAGGTAATAGCTATTAAGCTCTTTTATTTCTTAAATTACAGATTTAGTCAACAAGATGTGCTTTATTGCTTTGTCATTTTCCATTTGGAATAAGAAATGCAAAATTTTCCTTTTTAAGTCTTTTATTAGTATTTAGTTTTAAAGCTGCAGACTCACTGTGAACCTAACTTTTTCTGTACTGTAGAGCCACCACTGAGAGTTGTCCTTGTTGCTAAGTTGTGTCTGACTCTTTGCGACCCTGTGGACTCTAGCATGCCAGGCTCCTTTGTCCTCCACTGTCTCCCAGAGTTTACTCATCATCTCATCCTCTGCCACCCTTTCTCCTATTGCCTTCAGCCACTGCGAGAGCCTGCAGTAAAAAGAAAGGGGACTAGAGATACTTCTCATTAACTTAGGACTTCCTGGTTTAGAGGCACTCCGTTCATACCATGGAAACTTAGTTGATTTAGGTTCCACAGTCTGATTCTCCAGTTCTTTATGCCTTAGAATCTTTAGCATAAAGGTTGTGGGGGATAGATTATTAGATGCAATAAGTGCTTGGCTTTTACAATTATTAGAAGATATTAGCTGAGGTAATAACTTAATTCTTCTAGTGGATGACTGCTCACCCATCTTTTATAGTCTCCTCAGTTCAGTTCAGTCTCTCAGTGTGTCCAACTCTTTGCAACCCCATGGAGTGCAGCATGGGGAGGATGGAAGCCTCCCTGTCCATCGCCAATTCCTGGAGCTCGCTCGAACTGATGTCCAATGATCGGTGATGCAATCCAACCATCTCATCCTCTGTCGTCCCCTTCTCCTTCTGCCTTCAATCTTTCCCAGCATTAGTGTCTTTTCCAATGAGTCAGTTCTTTGCATCAGGTGGCCGAAGTATTGGAGCTTCATTCGCAACTGTCAAAAGTCATAGAACTTTTGGACACGTACCCTTTGCCGTATTTATTTTTGGCTTTGCTGGGTCTTCGTTGCTGCGTGCAGCCTTTCTCTACTTGCGGTGCTTGGGCTTCCTATTGTGGTGGCTTCTCTTGTTGAAGAGCACGGGCACTGGTCCCACAGGTTTCAGTAGTTGCAGCGCGGGGGCTCATTAGCTGTGGCTCTCTGGCCCTAGAGCATTCAGGCGCCAGTAGTGCAGCTCATGGATTCTAGAGTGTGGGCTCAGTAATTGTGGCTCACGGGCCCAGTTGCTCCATAGCATGTGAAATCTTTCCAGATCAGGGATGGAACCCACATCCCCTGCACTGGCAGGCAGATTCTCCTACATATCCTTAAGAGAGTTTTATCTTACAAATGCTATTTTGGTATCTTATTTGAGTAGTTTAAAGAAGGTACCCCCCCAAAAAAGAGTCCAAGTTGGCCAGGCCTAATTGTAAAGATCCAAAGGGTATTCTAAAGAAACAGGTCAATTTAGCAAATTTCCGTAAGAATGCTACTTGTTCTTTTATTCCTAATGATTGGTCAAATTGTTGCTTTTATGTATACAGAGACAAAACCTATGCAGAGATCATAAGTCCTGAGACCTGTTTAATTTATCTGCAGCATTGTCTCCATTGACTCTTCAAAATGCCCTATTCTTAAGGAGAATCTGAAGGAGGATCATGAAGAAGAAACAAAAGATATCTTGGACATCTTTTAAAAAATTTTAACATTTATAATGATTTAAATGTAAGCAAATCAGAGACACATGGATTACATTTCCCTTGGAATACACATGGGTTTGAAAAATTAAGAGAAAACAGGCTTGGCACATTGTGGTTGGGTATTACTGAACGTAAAACATTTGGGGAAAATATTTAGTTTTTTTTTTGACAAGTGCCAAAAATGACTGAGCTCACTCATCTGCTTTCTCTCTCCTTTGCCTCTAGCATCAGCCTGAAGTTAGAGGGCTTTCAAGGTGAAAGGATGAGGTTTTGTATTTCCTTGTTAGGAAATTAATCTTGCCTTATCTCTCTCTTCCTCCATCTTCTTTGCCATATCTCCCACTACATAGAGAGATGAACAGCTTCTCACTTAAAAGAGTGATAACAATTTTGGAACAGTGTGTTTCAGAGTTGAGTGAATTCGATTCACATAATAGTACTAAACTCTGCAGAAGCCAGAGAGGGGGCAGTTAATAAACCCTTTCTGAGTCAAAGTGACTGAGTAACTTTAAAGAATTACTTGCCTTGCCATTCTATTGTGCAGTTGTTAGATGCACTGTGCCTTGCTGCAAACTCACTCCTGCCCTCCACCACAGATATTTATTGAGCACCTATAATGTACAAGGTAATGTTCTAAATACTGCCAAAAGTTGAAGATTTGATCTTGAGGTATTGCTGAGTGGTGACAACTTAGTATAAACATGTAGTAGATAAATGCCAGGTTGAATATTGTAAGGTTTCATTTCTCTTTTTGGCATTTTCAGGTGATTATGGAAAACCTATTTGTTCTCTACTTATTCATCAAATCTGCATTTATATGGTGTTTATCTGGCACATATGTCTCTTTGATACTGATTCTATAGTGGAAGAAACAAACGTGATTCATTCATAAATACATGGTCTGATCCTACATAGTTGAATGGTCTTCTAAATGTACATCTGTAGACACAAAGCCATTTCAGGGTGATGTCACAGTGGACAAGACATGGCCTTGCCCTAACATCTCCTTGGAGCTTGACTTTTAAAACTCTATATCTACAGCAACCTCTACCCCAAGTTCCCTATTGTTGTGTCTGACTCTTTTGTGACCTCATGGACTGGAGCCCACCAGGCTCCTCTCTGTCCATGGGATTTCCATGGGAATATTGGAGTGGGTTGCCATTTCCTTCCCCAGGGGATCTTCCCAACCCAAGGATCAAACCCATGTCTCCTGCTTTGGCAGGTCATTTCAGGGTGATGTCACAGTGGACAAGACATGGCCTTGCCCTAACATCTCCTTGGAGCTTGACGTTTAAAACTCTATATCTATAGCAACCCCTACCCCAAGTTCCCTATTGTTGTGTCTGACTCTTTTGTGATCTCATGGACTGGAGCCCACCAGGCTCCTCTCTGTCCATGGGATTTCCATGGGAATATTGGAGTGGGTTGCCATTTCCTTCCCCAGGGGATCTTCCCAACCCAAGGATCAAACCCATGTCTCCTGCTTTGGCAGGCAGATTCTTTACTGCTGAGCCACCAGGGAAGCAAGTTCCCTATTACCAAGGTTCATTGGAATTATTTGTTCTAAAAAGTGACAAGTAATAGCAGATGAAGGAAATGAGACTTTAAGTAGCTCATAATAGGCAAGACATTTTCAAATCAAGGTAAGGGAGATTTATTATGGCATAAACAGTTGAGTCTACTTTTCTGCCCTCCAATATTGTAAAATATGGAGTCTAGAAACAAAGACCAAACCTGGGACTCAAAGATTCATTTTTTCAGCTTTGGGGAAGGGATCTTACAAGTATCCACGTTTATTAGGTCTGTAGAAAAAAAATTCTGTCAGGTTTAAAGCCTGAGTGAGCTGGGGTATGAAACCTGAAAACTGACCTTTGACCTACTTAGTCTTTTGGTAAGCACACTAGGAGGTGCTACTTGCACTTGGCGGGCAAGCAGTCAAGATTTTCAGAGCAAGAGGGTATCAGTGTCCTGGGAGAATGTCAAAGGGAGTTTCTCAAAGGACCTGGCAGTCCTACTATCTGTATGTTTATCTCAGTCTTTGCTTTTTTTCTCCTTTCAAGAGATGATTGCCACTGAACAAATATCTCTTTGCTTAACAGTGTACTAAAATTTTGCAATATATGAAAGTTACTGCTAATCACTTTCATGGAACGATAGATTCTTAAAAAATCATTTGCTTTCCCTTTTTTCTGTCTCAGAAGAACTTCATTCCATGACACTATGTTTTTGATAGCTAGATCATAAGGTAATTCTATTTTTAAGTTTTTGAGGAATCTCTATACTGTTCTCCATAATAGCTGTATCAATTTGTATTTCTACCAAGAGTGCAAAAGGATTCCCTTTTCTCATCCTTGCCAGCACTTCTTATCTCCTATCTCTTGATAATAGTCATTCTAAAGATGTGAGGTGATATCTCATGGTAGTTTTGATTTGCATTTCCTTGATGATTAGTGATGCTGAGCATCTTTTTATGTATCTGTTGACCATATGGGTGTCTTCTTAAAAAAAAAGTCTGTTCAAATCTGCTGTCCAGCTTTTGATTGAATTGTGTTTTGCTATTGAGTTGTATGAGTTTTTAAAAATATTTTTGATATTAACTCATCAGATGTATGACTTGGAAATATTTTCCTCCCATTCTGTATATTGCTTTTTCCTATTATTGTTATTTTTTTTAACTGTCTACATTTTTTGTTTGATACAGTCCCACTTGTTTGTTTTTGCTTTTTCTGCTTCTGCTTTTGTTATCATGTCCAAAAAATTATTAGTTGCCAAGCATGGAGATTTTTTCCTATGTTTTCTTCTGGGATTTTTATGGTTTCAGGTGCTTAATCCATTTCAAATGAATTTTTGTGATATAAGATAAGGATCCAATTTCATTCTTCGGCATGTGATTGTCCAGTTTCCCCACCCTTTCCCTATTGTATATTCTTGACTAGCTTATCATAGATCAACTGATAATATATCTACAGGTTTATTTCTGGGCTCTCAATTATGTTCCAGTGGTCTATATGTCTATTTTTTATCACAGTAACATACTTTTATTAGTTGCCAAGCAAGGAGATTTTTTCCTATGTTTTATTCTGGGATTTTTATGGTTTCAGGTGCTTAATCCATTTCAAATGGATTTTTGTGATATAAGATAAGGATCCAATTTCTTTCTTCGGCATGTGATTGTCCAGTTTCCCCACCCTTTCCCTATTGTATATCTTGACTAGCTTATCATAGATCAACTGATAATATATCTACAGGTTTATTTCTGGGCTCTCAATTATGTTCCAGTGGTCTATATGTCTATTTTTTATCACAGTAACATACTGTTTCAATTACTATAGTTTTGTAATACAGTTTGAAATCAGGAATTGTGGTGTTTCCAGCTTTGTTCTTTTTTCTCAGTATCACTTTGTTTATCCAGAGTCTTTTGTGGTTTCATGTGAATTTTAGGATAGCTTTTTCTATTTCTGTGAAAAATTGCCATTGAAATTTTGATAGGGATTGAAATTGAATCTATAGATGGCTTTGAGTAATATGGACATTTTAACAGTATTAATTATTATGATCCATGAAAATGAAATATCTTTTTATTTATTTTTCTTCAACTCCTCTCCTCAATGTCTTGTATTTTTCAGTATACAGATCTTTTACTTCCTTGGTTAAACTTAACCCATAAGTACTTTATTGCTTTCAGTGCTGTTCTGAATGTGACTATTTTCTTTCTTTTTCAGATATTTCATATAGAAAGGCACCTGATTTCTGTATGTTGATTTTGTATCTTGCAACTTTACTAAATTTACTGATTAGTTCTTGCAGTTTTTGTTTGCGTCTTTAGGATTTTCTATGTATAAGATCATATCTCCTGCAAAGACAATTTTACTTCTTCCTTTCTGATTTGAAAGCTTTACTCTGTTGGCCTCTTCATGGATTTCCTGAATGTCCTCCTGGCATGACACCTGGCCATCCCTGAGGAAGTGATCTGAAAGAGAAAGGAAGAGAGAGAGGGAAGAAGGGCAGGAGGGAAGAGAGATTCTGAGAGGGTGCGTGAGCTTATCAGCCCAAGACGAAAGTCTCAGTCTTCTATACTGTAATTTGGGGGGTGACGTGCTATCATGTCTGCTGGAAATGACTGTTTCTAGAGACTAATCTCAGTATAATGTGGGAAGCTCTACACAGGATGTAGGTGTCAGCAGGTGGGACTCTCTGGGGACTGGGTTCCACAGTATATTTGAGAACAAAGTAGCAGAATATTCTTGGGCTTTTCCATCTATTTAATTATTGATGTTTATTTTCCTTTCTCAACTATTTTTTCTAGGTCATTAATCTTTTGCAGACAGTAAAGGGTTTTATTTTTTTAATTATTATTATTCATTGGTCATAAGAATTTCTAATTCTTTCACTCTCCCATTTCAAAAAGGCCTCCAAGGTTTTTCCACAATTTAACCAGCAGATGGAGCATGAAAACCTGACATTTAAATAACTACTTTTATCAGGTTACATGTAATACTGTCTTACAGCTTTGAGAGGGGCCTTAGCACTGGTTTAATCCTCTCATCCTATAGGTTAAAAGCAGTGATAAGAGTTAGTACAAGAATCTAGGTTTCCTGCATTTCGCTTGCACCACATGCCTCAGCTGGAATCACTTGATGGTGCCTCCTCAGAGCATTGAATTCCATTCATTTCAATTATTCATTCAGTTCCTACTGTGGTGAATTCATTCAACAATGAATAAAACAATCCATGTCCCGTAAGAGACTGCAGTTTGGTTGAATACAATGTGTGGTGCAGTGGGCCGTGCAGCAGGAGTGGGAGACACAGGTTCAGTTCCTGGGATGGGAAGATTCCCTGAAGAAAGAAAGGCAACCCATTCTAGTACTCTTGCCTGGAAAATTCCATGGACAGAGGAGCCTGGTGGGCTACAGTCCGTGGGGTCACAGAGTTGGACAGGACTGGGCATCCATGCAGTATACTAAGAACCACAATATCTTAGGGCTTAGGGCTGTGAAATCCAAAGGCCGTGTCATAGGTGTTGGGATAATGTGAGCCTGGGCATGTATCTTAAAGAATTAGCAGAAATTATCTAGGAAGAGTTTGAGGGACAGAAGAACATTTCTGGAAGAGGGAACATGAGGAAATGTAGAAAGGATAAAAATAGCTTGGTATCTATGGAAAACCAAACAGTTCAGTATTTCTGGTGCATGAAAGAAAAATTAAGGGTAAAGTCACTTAGGTTTACTGAGTAATGATTGCACTATCACAATGAATAGGACAGTCAGTCTTATAATCACCTTGTAGTGACTTGGAGACTTTCCTTGGTCAGGCAATCATTCAGTCTGCAAATTACTTTTGAAAACGTACTGTGAACCAAGCTCTATTGTAGGTGCTGGGAACACAGCAATGATTAATAAAGAAGAAATTCCTGTCTTACATGGAACTTACATAACAAGTGAGAAGTCAGAGATCTAGAGAAGATAATAAGTGCTTTGAAGAAAAATAAAGCAAGAAAAGGGAAAGAGGAGAAAGTGATGTATTGGGAAGACATAATTTTGAATGAAGTTATTCAGGTAAACCTTACTGAGAAGCAAAGACCTGAAGGAAGTCCTTTGTGGAAGACACTTGCTCCTTGGAAGAAAAGCTATGACCAACCTAGACAGCATATTAAAAAGCACAGGCATTACTTTACCAACAAAGGTCCATCTAGTCAAAGCTATGGTTTTTCTAATAGTCATATATGGATGTGAGAATTAGACTATAAAGAAAGCTGAGTGCTGAAGTATTAATGCTTTTCAACTGTGGTTTTGGAGAAGACCCTTGAGAGTCCCTTGGACTGCAACAGATCCAACCAATCTTAAAGGAAATCAGTCTTGAATATTCATTGGAAGGACTAGTGCTGAAACTGAAACTCCAGTCCTTTGGCCACCTGATGCAAAGAACTGACTCCTTGGAAAAGACCCTGATGCTAGGAAAGCATCAGTCAGGAGGAGACCCTGAAGGCAGGAGGAGAAGGGGACAGCAGAGGATGAGATGGTTGGATGACATCACCGACTCGATGCACATGAGTTTGAGTAGGCCCCGGGAGTTGGTGAAGGATAGGGAAGCCTGGCGTGCTGCAGTCCATGGGTTCCCAAAGAGTCAGACACGACTGAGCCACTGAACTGAGACTGGTTGAGAAGATTACAGAAGTCTTGTAAGTCAAAATGTGATGAAACAGTTGTTGCAAGTGGAGCACAAAGAAGGATTATGAATCAGGAATTTCGCAAGGCAATATATACCATTTGTTCACCATAGCACACATATACATACTATAAAGACAGTGAGTTTGCCAATACACCAATGACTAGAGGAAGCCAAAAGTCTGATGACACATGTTTCCTGGAGTTCATCTTAATGCTGCCAATGTTGTGAAATGGATGCTTTGGAATTCTATGCCAAAGAATTTATGCTTGCTTTCTGCTTTGTTTATTCATACTTGGTTTAGCAATGCACTGAGTGTTCCTATGTGTACTGTCTGTGGCAAACTAGTGGGCCAGCTGTATTTGGATACATTTTAAGGCAGATTACAAAATGATATTCAGGTCTTCTGGGGCTTCCTAGGTGGTTCAGTGGATAGAGAATCTGCCTGCAATACAGGAGATGCAGGTTGGATCCACGAGTCTGGAAGATCCCTTGGAGGAGGGCATGGCAACCTCTAGTATTCTTCCCTGGAGAATCCCATTGACAGAGGAGCCTGGAGGGCTCCAGTCCATGGGGTCTCAAAGAGTTGGACATGACTGAAGCAACTGAGCACTAATGCGTTCACGTCTTTTACCTCCTTTACCTATAAAGACTGTGTATCCATCCTAAAGGAAAGCAACCCTGAATATACATCGAAAGGACAAATGCTAAAGCTCCAGTGCTTTGGCCACCTGATGTGAAGAGCTGACTCATTGGAAAAGACCCTGATCCTGGGAAAGACTGAAGGCAAAAGGAGAAGACAGCGGCAGAGGAGAGATGGTTAGATGGTCACCAACTCAACAGACGAGTTTGAGCAAACTCCAGGAGACAGTGAAGGACAGGAAAGCCTGGTGCCCTGCAGTCCGTGGGAGTGCAAAGAGTTGGACATGACTTAGCTACTGAGCAACAACAATCATATTAGAAATGAAAAATGCAAAATATCCTTTTAAACTTTGGCCTGTTTGCTTCTTGTTTCACCTAAATCTCTATTTCCCAAGATGTTTTATTGCAAAAAGATAATCTTGTAATTTTATATATCTCTCTATATAAATAGGTATATAAATATACTGAGCATCTATTCTACTTTCCCATAGCCCATGAGAAAGACAAAAAGACTTTTATTTATGCCTTTGAGGAGCTTAGAGTATAGAGTAGATCAATAAATTATAATAAGTTTTCACATATTCTCTAAGTTAATTTTAAAATTACTTATAATTTTCTCTCCCTCTCAAATCATGAAGGGCAGAGACTGTATTTTATTTGTTCATTTCTGTGCTTCTAGTTCTTGCTAACTGTCTAGCATAAATATTTAGTGAATAAATAGTGGACTCTTATCTGAATTGTTTTCTTTGTTGATTGCCTATATGAGAAACCCCACATAAATCAGTCTGGAGTGGTTTAGCTTAGAGTATAGAGTAGATCAATAAATTATAATAAGTTTTCACATATTCTCTAAGTTAATTTTAAAATTACTTATAATTTTCTCTCCCTCTCAAATCATGAAGGGCAGAGACTGTATTTTATTTGTTCATTTCTGTGCTTCTAGTTCTTGCTAACTGTCTAGCATAAATATTTAGTGAATAAATAGTGGACTCTTATCTGAATTGTTTTCTTTGTTGATTGCCTATATGAGAAACCCCACATAAATCAGTCTGGAGTGGTTTAAGTAAACCACTGTGTTATGTGCTGTGTATGCTCAATCAAAGATGAGGAGGATGATAATTGTTCCAATTATCCCAATGCTGTTTTTCTACAGTCATTTTATTTGGTGCAGGCTAGGCTTGCTAATTACTTTATACTCAAGTGGAAAATCATTAAAAGGCATGTCTTTGCAAAGCAGGGGGATAGGGGTTGCAAAGCTGACTTTCAGGGTTCCTCTTTTTCTTATGATTTATGAGTCTTTAACTGCCAATCTCCCTTGATATGTAAACACATGGTCCTTCTATGTTGATAAATCAAGTAAATTTTGTGTGTTTTATAGTGTAATATCCCCTTGGGACACCGTATAACATTGACACTACAGGGATAAATTTGGACAGACTTAGAATAGAGTCTGTTTTTTAATGATCTTTGTGGGATTTACTGCTAATGTGGTAATTTGGAAAATTGATTTTCTTTTCTTTTCTTTTCTTTTTGCACCAGAAACACTGTCTTTACATTGAAATAGCAAAAAGTTCAATCATCACCAGTTCCTTTCTGATTTCATCCCACAATTTTGGAGTCACAGAGGGTTTCAGGACCAAATGTAACTTCTGAATTAACTCTTAAGTCACCAACTTGAACTTAAACATATAGTTGGACTTCTCTGGTAGTTCAGTGGCTAAGACTTCATGCTTCCAACAGTGCTGGGGACATGGGTTCGGTCCCTGGTGAGGGAACTAGATTCCACATGCCACGACTAAGAGTTTGCATGCCACAACTGAGATCTGGCTCAGCCAAATATGTAAATAAATACTTTTAAAAATCCATGTATTTTGATTCTCAGTGTAGTCTTAGGGGTATTATTATCTAAAGAGGAAGCTGGATGATAAAAGTGGTTTAAAAGTACTTTTATTTTTTTATAGTTTCTGGAACCAAAAAAACAGACCTTCATTTTACAAATGAAACAATTAAAAAGATGTATTTTATTCTTGCCAACTTTTTGCCTGGAAACACTTTGTGTGTGTATATTTGTAAGAGAGAGGGGGAAAAGAGAGCTGTATCAAAGGATTATCAGTTGTGACAATCATGGGTTAATTAGTAAAACACCTTCATCTAAGATACACCTTTTCTTTTTAATTTAAACAAATAATTTTTACACAACATTGCTAAGGCAAAGTAGCAATAATTATCAATGCAAAGACTGTTGTTCTTCAGGCTCTGTCTTGTTTATGGGGTGAATAATTTCTGATTTCTCTAAACTTTTCTCTAGATTTGACTTCCTTTCTAAGTCACAGCACTGGCTAGTGATGGACCCAGACTGTGCCATGCTAAGTTGCCTCAGTTGTGTCTGACTGTGTTACCCTATGGACAGCAGCCCTCCAGACTCCTCTGTCTTTGGGCTCCTCTGTCCAGGCAAGAATAGTGGATTGGATTGCCATTCCCTTCTCCAGGGGATCTTTCTGACCCAGGGATTGAACAAGAGTCTCTTACATCTAACCTGGATTGGCAGGCAGGTTCTTTACCGCTAGGCCCACCTGGGAAGCCCCAGATTTACTATGAAATATTAATAAGCAGAAGTATATCTGCATTTTCTAAAATGACTTCCACATTCTTACTTCAGAATAGAGGTTATATGTACTCTTTAGACGTTGTTGTTGTTGTTTGGTCGTGAAGTCACATCTAACTCTTTGCAACGCCATGGACTGCAGGCAAGCCACGCTCCTCTGTCCTCCCCTATCTCCTGGAGTTTGCTCAAATGCATGTCTGTTGAGTCAGTGATACTGTCTAACCATCTCATCCTCTGCTTTAGGTGACCTACATCATTTTTTTTTTTGAGTGCCCCCTTTAACAATGGTCAGGCAATGTTTACTTGACAATATAACTTTACATAGGAAATAGCACAATTGAATGTAATTTTAGCTGGAAAGAACTTTAGAGATCTTCTATTCCAATGACTCATTGTATGGATGAGGATTATCTTAGCATAGGCTGCTATAAGAAAATGTCATAGACTGAGTAGCGTAAATAATCAACACTCATTTCTCACAGTTCCTGTGGCTGAGAGGTCCAAGATGAAGGTGCTGGCCAACTTGGTTTCTGGTGAGAACCCTCTTCCTGGTTTTAAGACTGCTGCCTTCTTACCATGTCCCCACATGATGGAGACAGCGAGATCCCTCCCTCTCTTCCTCTTCTTGAAAGTGAAAGTGAAGTTGTTCAGTCCTGTCCGACTCTTTGTGACCCCTTGGACTGTAGCCTACTAGGCTCCTCCCTCCATGGGATTCTCCAGGCAAGAGTACTGGAGTGGGTTGCCATTTCCTTCTCCAGGGGATCTTCCCAACCCAGGGATCGAACCCTGGTCTTCTGCATTCCAGACAGACGCTTTAACCTCTGAGCCACCAGGGATTATAAAGCCATTCTCTTCAAAAGAGCCTCACTCTCACGGCCTCATCTAACCCTAATTTCCTCCAAAAAGTCTGATCTCCAAATACCATCACAGTGGGGGTAGGGCTTTAACATGTGAATTTTGGTTGTTGGTGGTTGTAGAGGCACAAACATTCAGTCCAAAGCAAGGATTCTGAGATCAGAGAAGTCAAATGATGTGTAAGATCACACAGAAAGTTAATGGCTAAAGTAGACCTAAGAGTCTCATCTTTTAAGTGATTTATTGTACTTTGGATTTCCCCATTAAACTCACAATGGAAACACTCTAAGGCAATGATTATCTAATGTTTATCCCATCCTCCGATGATGAAAGAAGGTGCATGTCAGCATTCTAATTTTTTGCATAGATGGAGAAGTACAGAGTGGAAAATTTCCTCTGAAAGTCATCATGCTCCCTGCTGTGAGGCCTATAAAAGGCATTTTTTTGGGGGAGGCATTAACTGGGAGCTATGACAAGACTGGAGAGTTGCTCCATTCCCTTCCCAAGCCCTTCCCCTTAGTTATAATAAATGCCAGGAGTGAAGACAAGTAGATCCTACAGCAGATGTGTTGAAGAAATTACTTGGTGAGAGGGAAAATTGGAGAAGTTTAGCTTGATGGACAGGAAATGCAGCCAGTTGTATAGCTCCATTAACTCCAGATAGCCTTAAGACTGGACTTCACTACTGAGTAATGAGTGAGGCCTTGGAGGAGGAGAGGTCATCTTGGCTGCCCCAGCCTTGACTGAGCTCCCTTCTGAATACAGCCAAGTAAGTCAGCTACACCATGTTGTGCAGAATAGCTGCACCATTATTCTGTGAACTTAGCTCACAGAGTCGTGAGAAGTAACGCACCGTTGTTTTAGACTGTTAAGTTTTAGGATGGTATGTTATACAGCAAAAAATAACTGAAAGTTTACAAAATCTTCATGGTGGCCCATGCATCTACTCTTTCCTGCCTTGGAACATCTTTAGTTCATAGACTAACCCACTTACTTTCCCAGTTTCTGCACTAAGATAGAAATACATGAGAATCTTCACATGACCTCAATCCTCTGTCATAAATTCTCAGCCACTGTATGCCTCTCCTCCTCTCTTCCCATTACTGCCAGTGTCTGCAGGCAGTCAGCCTGGAACCTAGACATTTCAGCGCGTTCCAGGCACCCCTGTCATTCTCAAATTGCAGCTGTCCCATGGAACCAGGCTCCTGCCTTGGTCTCCCACTCTCTGCTCTGTCCTCTTTCACTGTCTTAAACCTTAGTGGATGGTTGGAGTACTGGTTTCCTACCTAGCTCCTGGTGCTTCTTTGTCTTTAAGAATAGATTCTATTTCCAGGCCCAAACAGTTAGCAGGGAACAGAAGAGTTTGTAAAGCACACGGACAAACTCTTTGGGATGCGTAACTGTTATAGAGCAGATAAAACATGGACTTTGGAGTCTTACCAACCTGGTTTATATTCTAGACTGCCATTTACTAGCTTGTAATTTGGGGTCAACTTTCTTTATCTCTTTAAGATTCCATTTTCTAATTTGTGAAACAGGTACTAAGTAAACAAGTTAGAGCTGTTGTTAATTTCTCCCATATGACACTGCTTCTGCAGCTCTGTTGGTTCCTCATCCTTGTTGGTTGTGGAAGACTTCTTACTTCTCCCAGCCAGCACACACATTGAAGTTCCAGCTCACCTCACACCCAAGCCAGCCATGTCTAGACACTTAAGGTTTCCCAGAAAAGCAAGCTACTTGATAAGCAAATTGACAGTTGAAAGGCCACACTTAACTGAGTCCTTGCAGGTCTTCTGCTGCATTTTCTTTAGATGTGGGCTGATGTTCATTAGCTCTTGTGCACACGAGCATGTTCAGATTTGCATGTCTGCCCTACTATTTCTTTCTTTTTGCTACTATAAATCCTTTGGAAATCTGGTTAGAGTTAATTGATGATTGTGATACAGTTTTGCACTGTTTCTAAATAGCATACTAATCGCTGTACAGTTTCCCCTATACATGTGTGTATATGCGTGTGTGGTGTGTCTGTGTACTTCATGACTAATCTTTTATACACAGTATCAAAATTTGGGGGACAAGAAGCAAACAAAATCTATAATTTTGTCAACAAATCCAACCCATTTTGATGCTCTACTCGATTTTGTAAGTTGTTTTAATACATAGGAGAAGACAAAAGACTTTGGGAGTGTTTATTCTAACTCCACAACTGTATCCCTGTTACTGTACTGGATGCCCTGATGACTGGGAGTGATGCAGAAGGGAGGAGGTAATGTGTAAATACACTAATCAAATCAATGCAAATCATGATACATCCCTTTAAAGGGTCTGGGAGACAGCTGTGTAAAAAATGCTTTTCGTTTTCATAGGTTTGGGTGAACCTCTTTAGCAAATCCCATCTCCTTGATTCGGTGATTCGAGCTCTGTTGTGTTTTACTTTGATTATTTTTGGCTCTTGTTTTTTTATGGGACTACATATGGTAGAAGTTGGCACTTCAGGCATAAATGGCTAGTCTTATTTTCTTCTCTTTGTGGCCAGTTGGCTTTGTAATTTTTGTTTTCAATAACTGAGCTACAAAAGCATGTAAGCAGAGCTTTGTGAGGTTTCCCTCTGACCAGAGTGTGGGATGGTGATGTGACAACTGTCTCAAAGGTTTTCTTGGGAAAGTATGGATCACCATCTTTGGAGAAATAATTTTTCTCTTTTTCTTTTATTCCTAAAAGATTCAACAAATTATTTCATTTTATAGAATGCTGTACCATCATTCCAGTGCCTTAATCAGGTCACAACTTTTGGCCACTTGTTTTAGATGCAGGAAATATTGGTATCAGTGTAAAATTTAAAAATTTAGACAGATACTCCCATTTCCCTGGGATCCTAATGGAGATGAGAGAGAGGAGGAAGTGTTGGGAGTTAAAAGAAACCAGAATGGTCTTCTGAGTTGTTTTAAGGAGAAAGCAAGAGAAGAAAATAAGAACCTTGTGAAAAACGGTTTTCAAAAGTTTTCAGTTTTTAATCAAAATAGTAAAAGACAGGCGTGAGGCCGTGTGAGCGTATTTTATGACAAGGTACAAGTTTTAGTGGTGAAATGGAATAATCTCTAATGCTGAATTTTAGAAATAAATTGTGTTGGCTCCTTCATCCCTAAATTGAAGAACCTGGAGTAATCTCTAGGGAATAAGGGACACAGAATCCCTCAGGATCATTTTTGGAAGGTGGTATTACTAAGGTAAGGTATCTGGCATGTGTCTGTAACATTTCTAGTGTGTCATTTCCTGGGGGAGGGTAAATTATGAGAGTGGAGGCTTCTCTCACTGAAACTCTGGAAGAATCCTCTGGGTACAGTTTTTCCTGGATGTAGGAGAACAGAGAGAATGCCTAATATAGTTTCCAGAGGTCAGAAGCCTATAGATAATTCAGCCTGCTTAAATAATTTGCATTGACACCACCACATTTATCTTCTCGTGTACATTTCTGTCTAATTCTCTCTGTCACATTGGTAAAGAACCAAGAAAGCTCTCATATTAAGTACAGTCAGTATTTCTCAAAAACAGATTCCTAAGAAACCAAAAGAGAATTGGAAGGTATAAAAGTACACTGAACAACATTATTAATCGGTAAGAAGAAAGAAGATATAAGACTAAAAAGTAACTTGAAATGCCAAGCCCCACTGAATGTATTTCCTCAATATCTTCTGAAACAATCCACTTCTCTCTCAACCTGTTACCACTACCATGGTCTATGGGGATGTAGTTTCCTCTCTGGATTACTCTGACAATTTGTAATTGAATTCACTCATGTTCTGCTTTTCTCTATCTCCATCCAATATCCGCACTATTGCTATTACCCTTTGGATAAAAACCTTTCAGTCACTCTACACAGTCTGTTGTATAAAGTCAGAGTTCCTTGTGTGGCTCACAGTGCCATTAGCACCTTCCTTCTTGTCCTGTGTGTGTGTTGTGCTTCGTCGCTCAGTTGTGTCTGACTGTTTATGACCCCATGGACTGTAGCCTGCCAGGCTTCTCTGTCCACGGGGATTCTCCAGGCAGGAATACTGGAGTGGGTTGTCATGCCCTCCTCCTTCCCAACCCAGGGACTGAACCACAGTTCTGACGGCTCTGAGTCTAAGACCAAGGCATTAGAGTGGTTATGTTCTGGTGAGGATAGTCTTTCTGGTCTCCTCCTTATTGTATCCTTACATGGGGAAGGGGCTAAGGATCTTTGTAGGACCCCTATTATAAGATACTAATCTCATTTATGAGGATTCTAACCTTGCCCAATACTTTGGCCATGTGATGGAAAGAGCTGACTCATTGGAAGAGACCCTAATGCTGGGAAAGTTTGAAGGCGGGAGGAGAAGGGGACAACAGAAAATGAGGTGGTTGGATGTCATCACCGACTCAATGGACATGAATTTGAGCAAACTCTGGGAGATGGTGAAGGAGAGGGAAGCCTGGTGTGCTGCAGTCCCTGGATTGCAAAGAGTTGGACACGTCTGAGCAACTGAATAGCAACCTTGTCCAACCGAAAGTCTCACTTTCTAATACCATCACCTTTAGGGGTCAGGATTGTAACATTTGAATTGAGTGAGTGGTACAAACTTTCAGACTATAGCAGGTATCTTTGTTCACAAGTGTAGACTCAGTATCAGAAGGATGTTACATCTTTTCCTTTCAATTTGTTATGTGGAAGCATATGAAATGGTGAGCTTTGTAGGTCAAAACCAGTTTAATTTCAAAGTCAAAGGTTTAAACTAATATATAAATGCAGTTATAATTCAGATACAAATGATTTTTATAGGAATTTGGTAAGTTTTTCTATAATTTATATGGAATATCAAAAGGCTAAGGATACTTAAGGCAGTGCTGAAGAAGTATAAAAAGGCAAACATACTTACTCTATCAGGTATAAATAATTATCTAGTGACAGTAATTAGGATAGTTTAGCATTGGTCCAGGAAGAGACAGTTAACCAATAGGACAGAATAGAGAGCTTCCAAAGAATCCTATGCCTATATGGAACAGGTGTCATCACAGATCCCTGAACTATGGTAGACTGTTCAATAAATGGTGCTGCAGAAACCCCAAAATGTGTTAACAATAAGATTGCAAATCTGCAGACAATACTAAGCTCCTCTAAAGCAAGAAGAAACACTGATATAAGGAAATTATAGGAAGAGCCTTCATGGCCATTGGTGCAGGAGATGCAAATGAATTTCAGTGTTTGGATCTACCTACCTGTTCCGTGACACAGAAGCCGTTCTGTAGTATCTGTGTCTGGTCCAGGTCCAGGTAAATTCTTTATTCTTATTTCTGAAGCCTCTTTTCTAGTCTACTTGTTTATGGGTTGCAGACCCTCGGAAGTTATGGATATAGGAGGCAAGATGTGTGAAAAAGTTCTTACAGACTCTCAAAGAATCAATAGCCTCTATTTAAACAAGCTTAGCTTGGGATTCAGTGCAGAATATTCTGTGCCCATCACAAACCCACACATCCCTTCTCCCCTTCAACACATGATGAAATGGAGTTTCACTTTTATTAGTGAACATCGGATGATGTGAATTTAAATAGTGAATCCGGTGAAATAAATATCATAGTAAATAATTCCAAATGCAAATAAAATATTATGTATTTATATGCTCTCTTGAACTAAATATTAAGTGATACAGTTGAGCTCATAAAAATTATATATTCTGAAATCTTAGACCAGCTCATTAATAAAACTGCTCTTGCTGAGTAATATAATAGAGAATCTACAATCTATTTGGGTGTCATGAAAGGTTGTACAATTAAATTGAAGTATTATATTGTTAGCAATGTAATTATCTAAAAAAATGATTTAAAATCATTTGACAAATTAAAATACACACAGACATCATTATCATGGACTTAATGAGTGCCAGAGAATAGCTTCCATTTCAAGCTGAAATGAAACTTTCTAATCCCTAAAAAGGAATCTGTACCAAATATCCTACATGTAGTCCTTGAGGTAGACTACCATGGACTTTGGTAACATGCCAAAGAATGTTTAAACTACTGCACAATTGCACTCATCTCATGCACTAGCAAAGTAATGCTCAAAATTCTCCAAGCCAGGCTTCAACAGTATGTGAACCATGAAATTCCAGATGTTCAATCTGGTTTTAGAAGAGGCAGAGGAACCAAAGATCAGATTGCCAACATGTGTTAGACCATTGAAAAAGCAAGAAAGTTCCAGAAAAACATCTACTTCTGTTTTATGGACTATCCTAAAGCCTTTGACTGTGTGGATCACAACAAACTGTGGAAAATTCTTCAAGAGATGGGAATACCAGACCACCTGACTTGCCTTGTGAGAAATCTGTATGCAGCTCAAGAAACAACAGTTAGAACTCGATGTGGAGCAACAGACTGGTTCCAGATTGATCAACAGTATGTGAACCATGAAATTCCAGATGTTCAATCTGGTTTTAGAAGAGGCAGAGGAACCAAAGATCAGATTGCCAACATGTGTTAGACCATTGAAAAAGCAAGAAAGTTCCAGAAAAACATCTACTTCTGTTTTATGGACTATCCTAAAGCCTTTGACTGTGTGGATCACAACAAACTGTGGAAAATTCTTCAAGAGATGGGAATACCAGACCACCTGACTTGCCTTGTGAGAAATCTGTATGCAGCTCAAGAAACAACAGTTAGAACTCGATGTGGAGCAACAGACTGGTTCCAGATTGGGAAAGGAGTATGTCAAGGCTGTATATTGTCACCCTGTTTATTTAACTTATATGCAGAGTCATCATGAGAAATGCTGGGTTGGAAGAAGCACAAGCTGGAATCAAGATTGCAGAGAGAAATATCAATAACTTCAGATATGCAGATGACACCACCCTTATGGCAGAAATTGAAGAACTAAAGAGCCTCTTGATGAAAGTGAAAGAGGAGAGTGAATAAGTTGGCTTAGAGCTCAACATTCAGAAAACTAAGATCGTGGCGTCTGGTCCCATCACTTCATGGCAAATAGATGGGGAAACAGTGGAAGCTGTGTCAGACTTTATTTTTTGGGGGCTCCAAAATCCCTGCAGATGGTTATTTCAGCCATGAAATTAAAAGACGCTTGGTCCTTGGAAGAAAAGTTATGACCAACCTAGACAGCATATTAACAAGCAGAGACATTACTTTCCCAACAAAGCTCCGTCTAGTCAAAGCTATGGTTTTTCCAGTTGTCATGTATGGATGTGAGAGTTGGACTATAAAGAAAGCTGAGTGCCAAAGAATGGATAGTTTTGAACTGTGGTGCTGGAGAAGACTCTTGCGAGTCCCTTGGACTGCAAGGAGATCCAACCAGTCCATCTTAAAGGAAATCAATCCTGAATATTCATTGGAAGGACTGATGTTGAAGCTGAAACTCCAATACTTTGTCCACTTCATGTGAAGAACTGACTCACTAGAAAATACCCTGATGCTGGGAAAGATTGAGGGCAGGAGGAGAAGGGGATGACAGAGGATGATATAGTTGGATGGCATCACTGACTCGATGGGCATGAATCTGAGTAAGCTCTGGGAGTTGGTGATGGACAGGGATGCCTGGCGTGCTGCAGTCCATGGGGTCACAAAGAGTCAGACACAGCTGAGTGACTGAACTGAAGTGAGTCCTTCAGGTGTCCAAATACCTGGACTATGTATCAACAATTCAGATTTGAAATTAGTACTCAAATAAATGTTACAATTGAGGTGATCAAATCACAAGTTAAATATAATCTTCCAACCAAACCCACTGAAGAGCATGTAGCAGAATTAAGATTTCAAACTTACCACAATCCCAGACGTTTACATCCCTCAAATAAATGCATTCCATTCAAAAGCAAACAAAATAGCTTTTCAACATAAGAAGTCCTTTGAGTTTCAGAAAACCCCACCAAAGCCAAGTAAGTACTTCATCATGCAAATCAACTCCTTTCAGGGAGATGGCCAGTCAGCAGCCTGCATGGATGATACTGAGAAAAGCAGAGATTGTTTTCATCTTCTCAGCAGGGCAGATTCTTTATGCCACAGATTAAATGCAACCCCTTCCCTCAACATCTTTAAAAGGAACAGTTTACAGATTTTTAAAAAGGATGTTTTAAATGAAGCAGGTTTCAAATAAAATTTTTTTTTCTGTAACCTCTGAGTTAGCATTAGAAAGAGCAGTTGTGGTAAAGTGGATATAGACACACAACTTTGGTGTTCCTGAATATGGTGACCACCAACTATTGATTTAATCATTTGGAAAAAACTAACAGTCCTAGCATTTGTTATCATATTGGCTCCCTTGTGGCTCAGCTGGTAAAGAATCTGCCTGCAGTGTGGGAGACCTGGGTTCCATCCTTGGATTGGGAAGATCCCTGGAGAAGGGAAAGGCTACCCACTCCAGTATTTAGGCCTAGAGAATTCCATGGACTGTATAGTCCATGGGGTTGCAAAGAGTCAGACACAACTGAGCAACTTTCACTATCTTTATTAGTGTGGCATTGAGTGCATGGCTAACTCATCCAATTATTGAAAACTATTGTTAATCTCTGTTCATATTCTAGAATATAGAGGAGAGTGGACTGGAGTTGAAATTGTGAATGATTCTCAAGAGAACAGTACTAAATGGAGGCTCAGATGTGCCTTTAAGGGTCTTTGTGGGAAGAGAATGCCACATTTAGTAGGTACATCATGGATTAAAACCATACATGGACATGAATAGTGGGGAAGAAATAGGGTAGGTAAACTTGCCATATTTGGGGCATTTTAGCTCCTGGAAAATTTAGGGCAGAAAATTGAGGACAGTGAAAAGAATTCTGTTAAGTATGTTGTTGTTTGGATATAGTCTAATTTAATTTTAATTTTTTCTAAATTTCGTAGAGCTAGGAATAAATTTTCTTAAGTGTGACCTTATTGCAGAACTCAATTACCATGGTTTCTAAGTACATACAGCATTTGTTCTCTTATGAAGAACCTAGCTGGTCAGTGTAACTCACTGCATATGTCTTAGAGAAGACATTCCAATCTCTCAATCCATCTCAGCAACACAGGAGAGGGCCATACCCCAATCACTATACAGCTATGGTGAGCATTTGATTTGGAGATCATTTGCAAGCAATTGACACCATAAAATGAAGGTGGCTCTTAGAGGCTTAGAGAAAGCTGGCAAAGGAATCGAGCAATTATTACTCCATGCTTCGCCTTAGACTAGAAAAATACAGCGAAGGAAAATACTTAGGTTTAAAGGAAAGGACATGAGTCATAACCAGAGAAGTCACGACATTGAGTATAAACCTGTGTTGCGTGAAGGAGATGGCAACCCACTCCAGTGTTCTTGCCTGGAGAATCCTGTGGACAGAGGAGCCTGCTGGGCTGCTGCCCATGGGGTCACACAGAGTCGGGCACGACTGAAGCGACTTAGCGTGTGTGCATGCCTGCTTGTGTTGCATGAGTGCACAACCTGGCTCAGGAGCCCCCTGGAAGGAAGGAGTTAGGGTCTTTCTACAAGGAAGTAGAAGCCAGGCCAGAAAATAAGTTTTGGCTCTACTTTGATCATTTATTTACAACTATACCCAATCTTCTGGTCTTTACTCCAATCACAATAATATACTTGTTTGTCCTCTATTCTCACAAATTCTAATTGTTGCTGGGAAATTCGCTTGTCCTAGTAGGCAAATACCAAAGTGAAAGATTTTGTTTTGATCTTGCAGTCTCTTTAATGATTTATAAAGTAATATTATATACCAAAAGGTTTTTTTGTTTGTTTGTTTTACCAAAAGGTTTTAAAATGCCTTTTATCTCTTTATCAAAATATGAATTTTTAGCATAGATTTTACATCAATACATCTTAAAGTCTGCCTTAGCTAAATCATTTAAGTAGAACATCCTGCTGAACTGTATCATATAATAGAGTGCTCATTGTCATTTTCATTTGTATTCTAAAACATACATTATACTAGAAACAAAATTGTGAGTATCTAGAGAGTCTTTCTGGCCATGATCTTCGCTTTCTGAATGTTGAGCTTTAAGCCAACTTTTTCGCTCTCCTCTTTCACTTTCATCAAGAGGCGTTTTAGTTCTTCTTCACTTTTTGCCATAAGGGTGGTGTCATCTGCATATCTGAGGTTACATTCAGAAAACGAAGATCATGGCACCCAGTCCCATCACTTCATGAGAAATAGACGGGGAAACAGTGGAAACAGTGTCAGATTTTATTTTTCTGGGCTCCAAAATCACTGCAGATGGTGACTGCAGCCATGAAATTAAAAGACGCTTACTCCTTGGAAGAAAAGTTACGACCAACCTAGACCGCATATTCAAAAGCAGAGACATTATTTGCCAACCAAGGTCCATCTAGTCAAGGCTATGGTTTTCCGATGGTCATGTATGGATGTGAGAGTTGGACTGTGAAGAAGGCTGAGCGCCGAAGAATTGATGCTTTTGAAGTGCGGTGTTGGAGAAGACTCTTGAGAGTCCCTTGGACTGCAAGGAGATCCGTCCTGGGATTTCTTTGGAAGGAATGATGCTAAAGCTGAAACTCCAGTACTTTGGCCACCTCATGCAAAGAGGTGACTCATTGGAAAAGACCCTGATGCTGGGAGGCATTGGGGGCAGGAGGAGAAGGGCACGACAGAGGATGAGATGGCTGGATGGCATCACTGACTCCATGGGCGTGGGTCTGGGTGAACTCCGGGAGTTGGTGATGGACAGGGAGGCCTGGTGTGCTGCAATTCATGGGGTCACAAAGAGTCGGACACAACTGAGCGACTGAACTGAACTGAGTTATAGTGGGTGATGATGACGTCATTACTGGCTATTAAAATAACAGATGCGATTGTGAAGTTAAAGCTGACCAAACCTAATGTAGTTCTCTGTTCTTAGCCTTTGAATTCAAAGTAGATTTTCCTGCTTGAGGATGAGATAAAGGAGAATGAAATAGCACTTAAGGTTTTTGTAGCAAGAGATTTTCACTAGAGTACCAACTCCAGTTCTGGTGGAAGAGAACCTCTGAAAGGAAAATTCACTGTTTTTGGATGGAAAATGCACTTTGGAGCAAAATCTCATCTTGCTAACTTAATTTTAGCTTATTTTTTTTTGTACTGTGTTTTGGTACATTAAAACATTTATTTAAACCCTTATGAGAGTGGAAATGAGAATTATGGAAGATAGATATATTTACACTTTCTTGTGTCATCAGAATTCTTTTTAATATTCCAATGGTCAGTTTGGAGGCTGAAGCTTTGATTTCTAACTGAATCCATTTGACTCTGTAAACCTATGAATATTTTGTATTTAATGATTAGAATACCTAAGAATTCTAAATCATTTATTAGTTTTCATCCTAAAATATAAATTCTTCATCATATTGATTATGTTTTTTGCTTGTTTGATTACAAAAACCATTTGATTCTACATTTATTTAGTGAAGAATAATGAAAAAGAACACATTAATGGTGCCTTTCCCCTGAGAGAAAGAATTATTTGATAAAATAAAACTGCTAGCTTTTGAGCAAGATCTTTGAAGAACATTCTCGAACTTGCATTTTTATTTGGTTTTAGAGATCATCATTTCTTAGAGCAAATTCTATAATTGATCAAGGGATGAAAATTGAATCAGAAAAACAGACTGAAAAACATTTTCTCCAATGAGATGCTGCAGTAACCTTCAGTATTTTTTCTATGAACAAAGGCAATTGATGATACCCATTAACAGTTGCCCCTTATTATTCAATTTTTAGTTAAGACTATCATAAATATAGAAAGTTTCTTCCACAGTCCTCAGCTGGGATTTTAGGCTTCAGTTCAGTTCAGTTCAGTTCAGTCGCGCAGTCCTGTCTGACTGTTTGCGACCCCATGAATCGCAGCACGCCAGGCCTCCCTGTCCATCACCAACTCCCGAGTTCACTCAGACTCACGTCCATTGAGTCCATGATGCCATCCAGCCATCTCATCCTCGGTCGTCCCTTTCTCCTCCTGCCCCCAATCCCTCCCAGCATCAGGGTCTTTTCCAGTGAGTCAACTCTTCGCATCAGGTGGCCAAAGTACTGGAGCTTCAGTTTCAGCATCATTCCTTCCAAAGAAATCCCAGGGTTGATCTCCCTCAGAATGGACTGGTTGGATCTCCTTGCAATCCAAGGGACTCTCAAGAGTCTTCTCCAACACCACAGTTCAAAAGCATCAATTCTTCGGCGCTCAGCTTTCTTCACAGTCCGACTCTAACATCCATACATGACCACAGGAAAAACCATAGCCTTGACTAGATGAACCTTTGTTGGCAAAGTAATGTCTCTGCTTTTCAATATACTATCTAGGTTGGTCGTAACTTTCCTTCCAAGGAGTAAGCGTCTTTTAATTTCATGACTGCAGTCACCATCTGCAGTGATTTTTGGAGCCCCCTAAAATGAAGTCTGCCACTGTTTCCACTGTTTCCCCATCTATTTGCCATGAAGTGATGGGACCAGATGCCATGATCTTAGTTTTCTGAATGTTGAGCTTTAAACCACCTTGTTCACTCTCCTCTTTTACTTTCGTCAAGAGGCTCTTTAGTTCTTCTTAACTTTCTGCCTTAAGGGTGGTGTCATCTGTATATCTGAGGTTATTGATATTTCTCTCTACAATCTTGATTCCAGCTTGTGCTTCTTCCAGCCAAGCATTTCTCATGATGTACTCTACATATAAGTTAAATAAACAGGGTGACAATATACAGCCTTGACGTACTCCTTTTCCTATTTGGAACCAGTCTGTTGTTCCAAGTCCAGTTCTAACTGTTGCTTCCTGACCTGCGTATAGGTTTCTCACAAGGCAAGTCAGGTGGTCTGGTATTCCCATCTGTTGAAGAATTTTCCACAGTTTATTGTGATCCACACAATCAAAGGCTTTGGCATAGTCAATAAAGCAGAAATAGATGTTTTTCTGGAACT
>SJXQ01009090.1:0-60960 GCA_006408695.1 Aepyceros melampus
CACATATTGCTGAAGCCTGGCTTGGAGAATTTTGAACATTACTTTACTAGCATGTGAGATGAGTGCAATTGTGTGGTAGCTTGAGCATTCTTTTGCATTGCCTTTCTTTGGAATTGGAATAAAAACTGACCTTTTGCAGTCCTGTGGCCACTGCTGAGTTGTACTAATCTGCTGGAATATTAAGTGTAGCACTTTCACAGCATCATCTTTCAGGGTTTGAAATAGCACAACTGGAATTCCATTACCTCCACTAGCTTCGTTCATAGTGATGCTTTCTAAGGCCCACTTGACTTCACATTCCAAGATGTCTGGCTCTATGTGCATGATCACACCATCGTAATTATCTGGGTCATGAAGATCTTTTTTGTACAGTTCTTCTGTGTATTCTTGCCACCTCTTCTTAATATCTTCTGCTTCTATTAGGTCTATACCATTTCTGTCCTTTATTGAGCCCATCTTTGCATGAATATTCCCTTGGTATCTGTAGTTTTCTTGAAGAGATCTATAGTCTTTCCCATTCTGTTCTTTTCCTCTATTTCTTTGTATTGATCGCTGAAGAAGACTTTCTTATCTCTTCTTGCTATTCTTTGGAACTCTGCCTTCAGATGCTTATGTCTTTCCTTTTCTCCTTTGCTTTTCACCTCTCTTCTTTACACAGCTATTTGTAAGGCCTCCTCCGACAGCCATTTTGCTTTTTTGCATTTCTTTTCCATGGGGATGGTCTTGATTCCTGTCTCCTGTACAATGTCACGAACCTCATTCCATAGTTGATCAGGCACTCTATCCATCAGATCCAGGCCCTTAAATCTATTTCCCACTTCCACTGTATAATCATAAGGGATTTGATTTAGGTCCTACCAGAATGGTCTAGCGGTTTTCCCTACTTTCTTCAATTTAAGTCTGAATTTGGCAATAAGGAGTTCATGATCTGAGCCACAGTCAGCTCCTGGTCTTGTTTTTGGTGACTGTATAGAGCTTCTCCATCTTTTGCTGCAAAGAATAAAATCAATCTGATTTTGGTGTGACCATCTGGTGATGTTCATGTGTAGAGTCTTCTCTTGTGTTGTTGAAAGATGGTGTTTGCTATGATGAGTGCATTTTCTTGGCAAAACTCTATTAGTGTTTGTCCTTCTTCATTCCACATTCATTATCAGAGAAATGTAAATCAAGACCACTTTGAGGTACCATTTCTCGCTAGTCAGAATGTCTGCAATCCAAAAGTCTACAAGCAATAAATGCTGGAGAGGGTGTGGAGGAAAGGGAACCCTCTTACACTGTTGGTGAGAATGCAAACTAGTACAGCCATTATGGAGAACAGTGTGGAGTTTCGTTAAAAAACAGCAAGTAGAACTGCCTTATGATCCAGCAATCCCATGCTAGGCATACATACTGAGGAAACCAGAATGGAAAGAGACACGTGTACCCCAGTTTTCATCACATCACTGTTTATAATAGCCAGGACATGGAAGCAACCTAGATGTCCATTAGCAGATGAATGGATAAGAAAGCTGTAGTACATATACACAATGGAGTATTACTCAGCCATGAAAAAGAATACATTTGAATCAGTTCTAATGAGGTGGATGAAACTGGAGCTGATTATACAGAGTGAAGTAAGCCAGAAAGAAAAAACACCAATACAGTATACTAACACATATATATGGAATTTAGAAAGATGGTAATGATAACCCTGTATGCGAGATAGCAAAAGAGACACAGATGTATAGAACAGACTTTTGGACCCTGTGGGAAAGGGAGAGGGTGGGATGATTTGGGAGAATGGTATTCATACATGTATAATATCATATAAGAAATGAATCACCAGTCTAGGTTCAATGTAGGATACAGGATGCTTGGGGCTGGCGCACTGGATAATCCAGAGAGATGGTATTGGAAGGGAGGTGGGAGGAGGGGTTCAGGATTGGGAACACATGTACACGTGTGGTGGATTCATGTTGCTGTATGGCAAAAACCAATACAGTATTGTAAAGTAAAAAAAGTTAAAAAAAAAAGATACTGGTCTGTAGCTTTCCTTCCTTGTAATTATTTGTCTGATTTTGGCATTTGGATAACGTTGGCCTCACAGAATGAATTAGACAGTCTTTCTTCTGCTTCTATCTTTAGGAATTGGTTGTAGAAGATTAATATAAATGTTTTATGGAATTTGCCAGTGAACTCATCTGGGTCTGGTGCTTTCTGATTTGGAAAGTTATTATTTATTGATTCAAATTATTTAATAAATATAGTTCTATTAATATCACATATTTCTTCTTGCATGGGTTTTGGCAGATCATATGGCTTTTTACACAAGTCAAGCTTATTAGTAATTGTTGAAACTGTTAGTAGTTCTGTCTGTTTCTTCATTTTTATTTAGTTATTTAGATATCTAATTAAAAAGAAGTTTTTTGGTCTGTCTCCTCTATTAGAGCCCACCACAGAAATCAAAAAAGATCTAGTTATATGCAGAGATATGCTATATTTGGGCTTCCCAGGTGACACTAGTGGTCAAGAACCCACCTGCCAATGCAGGAGACATCAGAGACAGCAGGTTAGTTCTCTGGGTCAGAAAGATCTCCTGGAGAAGGGTGTGGCAACCCACTCCAGTATTCATGCCTGGAGAATCCTATGAACAGAGGAGCCTGGCAGGCTACAGTCCATAGGGTTGCAAAGAGTCGGACATGACTGAGTGACTTAACACAGCACAGCACATGCTATGTTTTATGGATTGAAAAACTCAATATTATTATGATGTCTATTCTCCCAAAATTGATCTATAGATTCAATTCAAGAGCAACTAAAACCTCAGCAGAATATACTTGTAGATACTGACAAGCTGATTTTAACATGTAGGTGAAAAATGAATTAGAATAGCCAAAAATGATTTTGAAAAAAAAGTCTACACTGCTTAACGTTGAGATTTACTACAACTGTGCAGTAAACAAACCCATGTGATATTAGTGAAATAATTAACACTAAATAAATAGTGGATGAAGAAATGAATAATCCTAAGGCTAAGCTTGGGCTTCTCTGATGCCTCAGTGGTAAAGATCCCACTTGCCAAAGCAGAGATGCGGGTTCAATTTCCTGAGTCAGGAAGATCCCCTGGAAAAGGAAATAACAACTCAGGCCAGTATTCTTGCCTATGAAATGCCATGGAATCTGGCGGGCTACATTCCATGGGATCACAAAGAGTCAGACAAGACTTAACAACTGAGGATGCGCAGTTGGATGAAGGCAACAAGTCAGACAAGCCTCAGCTAACACGGTGGTCTCCTAATATTTTAGCAAGGCCACACATATTAATATTATTAATGATTCTGGTCCAAAAGTCACAATTACTTGCACGAATAAGTGAAATATTTTTCTTCCAACTATGGAGTATTTATGCTCATGGACAACACAAAACTATAGAATAGATAACCAAGAATTTACATTTTGGACATAATAAGAATTAAATCTTCTGTCTTCAGGTAACATAATGGAAACATTCATAGAATTCCTCAATAACAAATTTTTTATTTTTTTTTATTTTTTATTTTTTTTAACAAATTTTTTAAAGTAAACACAATGGGTGTTCAACACTTACTTGAATATAGAGATTATGAAATAGAGAGCATCCTTTAGCTGGGGCAGGTGGGGAAGAGCATTAATTTTTAAATATTTCAGAGGCATAGAATATTCCAGGTTGTTATTCTGTCTGCAAGAGGAATAGCATCTTCTGTAGAAAAAATGGTCAGTAGATACAACAACCACAAACAGAACCACAGTCATAAGTATAATTATAACCATAGCTATAACCACAGCAAGAGCCACAGTCAGAGCCACAGAAATATCTACAGCCATAACCCCCGGAGTTCCCATAATAGTTGTAACACATGATGGCTGAGGGTGAGGTTTTAGTTGAGGTGCAGAAGAATGTTTCTAACATTTAAATGTCACCTCCTATCCTAGATTATTTATATGCTGACTGACAGGAAGGACCAGAGCACATCATCAATTTTATGATTCAAGCAACAAATATTTATTTAATACCTAGTGTTTGCAAGTCATTGCCATCCATTGATGAATAGAGGACTGTCTTTACAAAGTATAGCACTCATCTTAAATAAATCCATTATTATAGAGTCTCCAGTTTTATTGGGGAATCATGTTTGCTTTTTTGTCATCCGGGCATTGGCTTCAGTCAATTACAAATCTATATTATCTGAACACATTATTCCAAAGATGTATTTTATGTAACAAGGCTCTGTGGAAGAAGGTAGGAGAGTTTATGTTTGGGAATGCAGCTATTAAGATGAATTTGACTAATTACATTGACTAGCTTACTAATTACTTGTAAGAAACTTCTTTGGCACACAATGCTACTCTTTAGAGAAACTCCCCAAGCTTCTAGCTTATAGAGTTCCTGTGAGCCCACACACTTGTGAGTATAGCACTCTGATAATTCATTTTTATCCCAAGAGCCATTTCTCAGTAAATTTTTGTCAACTCTATGTGTGGTCATTTAATTCAAACCAGAACAACAAATGCAAAAACTGTCCTTTATAATAACACTGTTGGATGTTTTGTAATAAATCACAAATTTCATTCAGACATTTTAATCTATTTGATCATAATAAAGTGTGAAAGTGATAGGTAACTAACTTTTAATAAGAAAACCATGTACAAAAAGTTTTGGAAATTTACCCAAAGTCCACAGGTAATTCATTACCAAGATTGAGTATTTGTTCTTCTTTGTTATGATATAGTCATCATTTCTAATCACTGGAGGCTTGAGTATTTGCTGTAACAAGGAGCTTATTGCTTTTTTATGGTGATCTATCTCATTTTATTGTGAAATTACTCTTATAAAATATCCACATGCGTCAGAATCTTTCATTATTCCCAACGTCATTTCAAGTCCTAATTAAAATGTATTTCAATGTTTTGTTTACATGTGCCTCCTATCAAATATGGTTGATAATACCTCTCTCTCTTTCACTTCTACTCCAAAGGGATCGATTCTTGGTATCACCTAGTCTCTGCTGATATGCAGATATGACGTCCAGGTAATCAAGTCAACCACACCATTTACCAGATAGTTTAAAGAACAATAGGGAAGCCTGTTGTAATTACTCCAAAGATAGTATCTTAGAAAAATACTCATCCATATCTCTGCATATAACTAGATCCTTTTTGATTTCTATGGTGGGCTTTAATAGGGGAGACAGACAAAATTTCTGTTAAAAAATCAGATATCTAAATAACTTAAAAAAATGAGTAAATAAACAGAATTGCAAACAGTTTTAACAATTTTTTAAATCTGAAATTCAAATTTATCCATGACGTGTTTTATCTACCAACCCTAAACATAATTCTAGGAGTGATACTCCATCATATTTGCCAAGGTTAGAGGCAAGTTCCTGCATGGAAGAGAAGGGGAACATACAAGAGCGTGTCACTGGGGGTCATCTTAGAATTTTCAGCACCCACCTTTCTATTTAAGCCCACTAGTGATAACATTTCCTCCAGCATAGTTGATAGCTATTGCAATAAGATTCTGACTTATGGACATTTTCAAAAATGAATCTTTTCTCTTTCCCTTGTCAAGAATCATATTTCTTTTCAACTATAATTAACCAACTTCTATTCTTTTTTAAAAGTGGTCTGTTTTCTTTTTAGAACTTCTGTCCATTTTTAAAAGAGGTCTGTTTCCTTTTTAGAAAGATTTCTGAATTTTCTGTCTACTTCCTCTTGGTCCTGACCTTACCTCTGATTTCTTCCTCTGATTTCCCACTCTAGTATATAAATATAACAGTATTCTGATCTTTGTAACTTGTAGTTTTTTTTTGTCTTTTTCATACTTTAGAAAGCAGGAGTGAGATACTTTAGCTCTCTGTTCTTAGCACATAGTGAAATGTCCTTTATAAGGAGCTCAGTAAGTGTTTGAATGAGATTACTCATTCATCTAACTCCTAAGAAGTAGTTCTATTTCTTTAAGAATAACAATCTATCCATCCATCTTCTGGTCTTACTCTTCTCAGGCCTGCAATCTCATTCAAGTTTCAAAGGATTTTAGAAATACTGAAGTTATTTAACCATGGATGGTTGAATCTTGACTTCAGTTCTTGTAGTCTTCTTATATCCTACAAGAACATTGAATTTCTAAAGCCAAAATATAAACATACTTTAATGGTCTCTCCTCTCAGACATATAACCACAAAATTTGCCCATTCCTTATTTACCTGGTGTCAGCATTTTCATTTCCACAATTAAGGTTCATAGTCCAAATCCACTAATTTATTACTAACACAATGACAAGCATTATTTCACTTTACTTGGTACAATGGTGTGTGTTAGAATATATGACTATGGCATATGTATATATGACATATATACAAAACATCTAACAGAATTGTGCCTAATTATTTGATAGAAAATTGAAATTATTGATTAAACTTCTGAGATTTTCAAGATATTGGCAATAAGAATAATATCTAAGATTGAGTCATGTAAAATTGCCATTTTTGTAGGTTACAGTGAAAGAGCCAGCCTATATTAAAGAAACTAAGGTCATGGGAGCCAGCCCCATTACCTCACGGAAAATAAAGGGTGGAAAGGTGGCAGTAGTGACAGTTTTCCTCTTCGTGGCCTCTAAAATCACTGTGGATGGTGACTGAAGCCATGAAATCAGAAAACATTTGCTTCCTGGCAGGAAAGCTATGACAGACCCAGACAGTGTGTTGAAAAGCACGGACATTAACCTGCCGACAAAGATCTGTATAGTCAAGGGTGTGGTCTTCCCAGCAGTCATGTATGATTGTGAGAGCTGACCATAAAGAAGGTGTAGCGTCAAAGAATTGATTTTGAACTGTGGTGTGGGAAAAGACTCCTGAGGCAGCAAGACTCTTTGGATAGCAAGGAATTCAAACCAGTCAACCTTAAGGGAAATCAACTCTGAATACTCATTGGAAAGACTGATGCTGAAGCTGAAACTCCAGTATTTTGTCAGCTGAAGCTCCAGTATTTTGGGAGCTGACTCATTGGAAAAGATCCTGATGCTGGAAAAGATAGACAGCAGAAGGAGAAGAAGGCATCAGAGGATGGAATGGCTGGATGGCGTCACCAGTGCAAGGGACATGAACTTGGGCAACCTTCTGGAGATGGTCAGGGCCGAGAGGCCTGGCATGCTGCTTTCCATGGAGTCACGAAGAGTTGGACACGACTGGGCAAATGAATAACAAAGGTGATTAAATATTAGCAATTTCATATCAAGCAACCTAAACATAAATATAATAACAAACATGTACTGAGTTCTTACAGTGGTATAGCTTTGCATATTTTATTTAATCTAGTACTCTCAACAATCCTGATACAGCACTATTTGCCATTCTACCTTTGAGTATACTGAGGCTCAGAGAAGTTAAGGAATGTGCCTGTGATCAATTACATAGTTAGTAACTCATGGAGCTTATGCTTGAGCATAAATAGTATAACTCTGGAACGTGGACTGAGTTGCTGTCTATACAACCTTATTATTTTAAGTATGATCACTTGTATGTCCTTGAAGAAATGATGTATTATTGCAAGGGAGTACAGTTAAAGACAATATTTCCTGTGTCAAAGTACATAGATGTGAACTCAAAATAAGCTTAAGATTTCTGAACACAGAAGAATGTTGTAGTCAACACAGAACAATTTTGTAGGTTACAAAATTGCTAAAAGTCTATACCAACTTCTAGTACTTTAAAACTTAAATTTCATGTTTAGAATTTTAATAAATATGGAGTTTCTATTGTGTATGATGTGAAGCAAGCATTTATCTATCCTGAAGAATTTATCTCAGATGAGAACTTTACTGGGAGCACCCCTGAAGCCTTTTGCACTGACTACTGTGGTCTTACTGGTTCAGAATGATCCACTGCCTACACCTTGATAACGTGACCAGACTGTCTCACCTTTCCTGCTGCTTCTCCTCAGATTTGCAGTCCTCTCTGGGTCAGCTTGCTGAGACCTCCTAAAGTGGCATGGTAGAGTGAAATATATTCTATGAAATGTGTATAGAATTTTTAACTCTCCTGGAGTCACATTTAAAAATGATTAACAGAAACAGGTAAATTAATTTTATAGCATATTTTTATTTAAGCTAATACATGCAAATATTATTTAATACCTAACCAAAAATTTAATGTAGCTTTCATAATATTTTTACATTACATCCTTGAAACCTGGCTTGTACTTTACATTTAATAGCCCCTTTCACTTTGCATTTAGCAACATTCTCAAGTGCTCAATACAGATATTCTCTAGTGGCTATGATACTGGGCTGAGCAGCTTGATAAAATTTAAAGACTCTTCTATAGCTGTTGACTATAACTTTTCCAGTAGTGATTACTTCTCTAGAAATGTTGGCAATTTATTCATTTCTTTTTCTAAATTTCTCTGCCTTGAATTCTATTTTCCTTCTTACATAACTGACCAATTTCAACTCATCTTTATAGCTCTGCTCACATACCCTTCTTCTTTAGAAGCAATTTATGACTCTTAGCTAACTTTCTCTTCTGACATTCTGGCTGATTTAGGCTTCCCCCTTGAGTTCTTCTTCAGCTGCCCCATAACACTTGCACCTATGGTTTACTATTTTGTATTCAATGAGCATTTTGAATTCTTAGAAGGAATGATGTGTTTTGTAGCTCTGTCCCCAATACCCGATGATAGTACATATCTGCAACAGGAACCTTAAGGTTTGCTAACTGACTGAAAGGACAAATAACGGGTTTTGCAATTTAGAACCTCTACAGTATGCAGTAGCTCACCAAAGAGAAGGATTTTGTGTTTCCTCTTAAAGGGGTATTAAAGTTTAAATCATTCCTGAATACAGAAGGAACTCACTCATGGCAGTGGTCTTTCCTTTCTGCTATAATATGATTAGATGTGTGTGTGTATGGGAGTGTGTGCCCAGTTGTGTCTGACTCTTTGCAACCCCAGACTGTAGCCATCCAGTCCATGGAATTTTTCCAGGCAAGAATGCTGGAGAGGGTTGCCATTTCCTACTCCAATGGTTTCTTCCCTAGCCAGGAATTGAACGTACATCTCTTGTGTCTTTTGCATTGGCAGGTGAATTCTTTACTACTAGCACCACCTGGGAAGCCTGATATGATAATGTATGTGAAGCCAAATCTTCAATTTCCCAACATTCATTAAACTCATACTACCCCCCCAACACACAAATTTTCTCTATTTTATTATCCCTGTCTCTTCTAACATCATTGTTATTTTCTTATTTCACTCAAGCTAATAGCATCAAATTCTCTAGGAGTGACAGCCTAATATTTGAGATGCCAAAGCTATTATTAAGTGTTAGTTTGTGACAACTTTTCTCTGGATATATAAATTATTTCATAGATGCCTAATAAAATATAGGCCCTTTTTTGGACACACAAATATACTAATTTGAATATAGAGTTCCAAAGAATAGAAAGGAGAGATAAAGCTTTCCTCAGTGATCAATGCAAAGACAGAGGAAAAAATGGAGGAAAACAATAGAATGGGAAAGTCCATCGGGTCAGACACGATGAGCATTTGAACTGACCTGAACTGAACTGAGTGTGAAGAGGCTTTTTTGTTACAAGATATAAATGTTAGCATTCAGGAAGGTCATAACAAACACTAAAGTCAGAATCCAACAGAGTAATAGGTTCTCTGATTCAGTGACTTGACTGCACTTTTTAATCCCATTTTTATACATGCTCCAGTTAAGGCATTAGAGAATCTTACTGAGCCACTAGACTTTACTCTTTTCCACCTGAGATATGTAGCCCTACCTTATCAAACCCAAAACTTAATTGACTCTTCCCACTGACACTTGCTATTGATCTTTCTAATCTTTCTTTTCAGTTGGTGTCAGCTCATTTCTCACAACTTCAAACACCTCCTAGAGATAGTTCAATCCTTCCTCTCTTTCTTTTTCATTGTTTTTGTTGTTCAGTCGATAAGTCATGTCCCACTCTTTGCGACCCCACGAACTGTAGCACGTCAGGCTTCCCTGTCCTTCACTATCTCCCAGAGTTTGCTCAAACTTATGTCCGTCGAGTCGGTGATGCAATCCAACCATTTCATCCTCTGTCACCCTCTTCTCCTCCTGCCCTCAATCTTTCCCAGCATCAGGGTCTTTTCCAGTGAGTCACCTCTTCGTATCAGGTGGCCAAAGAATGGAGTTTCGTTTTCAGCATCAGTCCTTCCAGTGAAAATTCAGGGCTGATTTCCTTCAGGATTGACTAGTTAGATCTTGTTGCCCAAGGACTCTCAAGAGTCTTCTCCAGAACCACAGTTCAAAAGCACCAGTTTTCAGTGCTAAGCCTTCTTTATGGTTCAATTCTCACATTCGTACATGACTACTGGAAAAATCATAGCTTTGACTATATGGATCTCTGTGGGCAAACTGATGTCTCTTATTTTTAATGCATTGTCTTTCTCATTAATTCATTTTATTTCCTCCACTCACTATCAGCTTGAATTTGTCTTCATTATTTTTTGTTGTTTAATTTTGTCTTCATGGACTAGAAAGTAAAGACTGTGAGGACAGAAAACTTGTCTATAATTTTCCTACTGTGTCTTCACTGTTTACTATGACAGCTTTTCAATACTACTCAAAAGTATTTGTCAGTTAAGTGACTGAAATCAATTTCTTCGATCTCAATAAATATATGAAAACAAATATATTTCCAATTGCATCAAAAGCAGGTGGTATGATAAAACACTTTATTCTCATTTATCTTTTGCTCATTCTTCTTTCCTTGTGTGCTTTAACACCTAGATCTGCTTGTAACTTTTCATTAATTCTGGGAAGTACCTCTTTCATTCTATTACTCCTTTAAGCACTCAGGCCACCTCTTCTCTGCCTTAAACTTTATATTAACATCCTAAATAAAGTGTCATTCATCCTTCTCTTTCCCCTGAAGATCCAACCTGGACAAAATGTAATTTTTCCAAGCATGGTTCTGAAATAGTGTAAGATCTGTGCATGGGAATGACTGAGCATGTGGAATATGAGAAATAAGTGGAGAAGATATTATTTCTAACACAGGTATAAGAAGAAATGTTTGTACTAAAGAACAACTCAAGGTGCAGGCAGCCTATTAGCCCAATCTTCAAGAGAGTTCAGAAAAGCTAATTGACCAACAAGTACACAGAGATTTGTTAGAAGAAATGAACCATTTTTATTGAGAATAAGTGATTTCCCCACTGTGTGATGCTACGATCATCAACACAGTCATAACAGACAATCAGAGATTCAGACGAGAAAGGCTAATTATTGGGAAATGATCAGGTGCTATCGTGGAACCTCAGGCTAAAAGGATGTCAGTCTTATATGGGCAGCTGGAGGTCAAAGCCTCTGTCAGGCATGTAATTTCTTAGATATAGAAATGGAGCTTAAAAATCCTGGAATCAGCATTAACTTTAGATGTGTTGCTTCAGAAGGCTTGGATGGTGATGTTCTAGTAGCAAGAAGAATAATATCTGTAGCAGACTGGCCTGTAACTGCAGTAGCTGGAGCCATAACCACAGCCATATCTTGTCCCATAACCACAGCCATAATGGGAGCCGTAGCCACAGCCATAATAGGGGCTGAACCCACAGCCATATCCTGAGCCATATCCATAGCCAGTCCCATAACCACAGCCATAATAGGGGCTGAACCCACAGCTATAGCTGTTTCCACAGCCAGAGCCACAGGAGTTGCCGTAGTAGTTACAACACATGTTGTCTAGGCAAGAGGATTCAGGTGGACTGCAGGAGGATGTTTCTGAAGTGTGTGTGTCTTTTCCTTCCCATGGACCTTTATATACTGTCAGTAATTGGCAGAGCATTCCATTCATTCCCTGACATAGACAACAAATACGCAAGCAACATGACACACCAGTCACTGTTGACAATCACTAATGGTTTCTTTTAAATGAGCTTGCTATTTTGGTGATTCCAGTTTTATTAAAAGAGCATCATTTGAATTTTCACTGCCAAAGAACTGTCTCAGTAGAGTCATGTGCCCAAACAACAAATTTCTTGTCTGGGTTGGTTTTTTGTTTTGTTTTGTTTTGTTTTGTTTTTTGAGCTGTGTGAGCTATTTATCTAATTTGGATATTAACACCTTGTCGGTCATCTCATTTGCAAATATATTCTTCCAATTCATAGATTGTCTTTTCATTTTTCAGCTACTTCCTTTTGCTGGGCAAAACCTTTTAAGTGTAATCATGTTCTGTTTGTTTATTTTAACTTTTAATTCTTTTGCCTTAGGAGACAGATCCAAAAAAAGTTGCTACAACTTATGTCAAAGAGTGATCCTTTATGTTTTCTTCTAAGAGATTTATATTTTCAGGTCTTACATTTAGGTTTTAGCCCATTTTGAGTTTATTTTTGTATATGATATGAGGCAACTTTCTAATCTCATAGTTTTACATACAGCTCTCCAGTTTTCCATGTAGCACCTGAAGAGACTGTCTCTTCACCATTGTATATTCTTACCTCCTTTGCCATAGGTTAATTTATTATAGATGTATGGCATTATTTCTGGCCTCTGTATTCTGCTCCACTGACCTGGGTCTGTGTGTGCATGTGTGTGCTCAGCCATGTCCAACTCTTTGCGACCCCATGGACTGTAGCCCACCAGACTCCTCTGTGCATGGAATGTTCCACGCAAGAATACTGGAGTGGGTTGCCATTTCCTACTCCAAGAGATCTTCCAGACTCTGGGATCAAACCCATGTATCTTGAGTCTCCAGTATTGGCAACCCATTCCCTGTTGACACATGGGAAGCCCTGCTCTGGGGCAAACACCACACTGTAGTATTGTGTGAACTTTGGGATGGTTGTCCAGTTTTGTTCTTTATTCTGAAGAGTTCTTTGGAAATTGGGGATCTTCGACTGTTCTAGTTTAAGATTATTTTTCTATGAATTTTAGGATTATTTATTCTAATTCTGTGAATTAAAAAAAAATTTGGTTGGATGGCATCACCAAGGCGATGGACATGAGTCTGAGAAAGCTCTGGGAGTTGGTGATGGACAGGGAAGCCTGGTGCGCTGCAGTCCATGGGGTCACAAAGAGTCGGAAGTGACTGAGTTACTGAACTGAACTATAAAGTACCGTATCATGTACAAACAGTGAGGGTCACCTCTTCCTTCCCAATCTGGATGTTTCCATTTCTTTTTCTTGTCTGACTGCTGTAGCTAGAACTTCCAGTTCTATTGTAAGTAGAAGTGGTAAGAGTGAGCATGATTGTCATGTTTCTCAACTTAGTAGGAAGGCTTTAATCTGTTCAATACTGACTATTATATTGGTTGTGGGTTTGCCATAAATGAATAGCTCTTACTAAGCTGAGATTTTTTTCCTCTACACTCACTTTGACCAGAGTTTCTTCGTGAATGGATGTTGACTTTTTCAAATGCTTTTTCTGCATCTATAAAATGACACTATGGTTTTTGTCTTTTTTGTTGTTGTTGTTGCTAATGTGGTATATCACACACTTTGATCCAACCTTGTGAGTCTCAAATAAATCCAACTCAGTCATGGTATTTAATTCTTTTCATATTGCTGAATTTTGTTTGTTAATATTTTGTTGGGAATTTTTGTATCAATATTCATCAAGGATATTGGACTATCATTTTCTCTTTTCTGTAGTCTCTTTTTCTGGATTTGATACTAGCATAACAGTGGCCTTGTAGAATGAATGTGGAAGTGTTCCCTCATCCTCAATTCTTTGGAATAGTATGAGGATGATAGGTTTGTTTCTTCTTTTTATATTTGCTAGAATTCCCCTGTGAAGCCCTCCAGTCTTGGACCTTTGGCTTGCTAGAAGATTTTCAAACTACGGATTCAATTTCACTTCTAGTCATCAGCCTGTTCAAATTCTTTCTTGATTCAGTCTTGGGATTGTATATTTCTAGACAAATTTCTATAAATTCATCTGTTTTTTCTAGACTGTCGAATTTGTTAGCATATAATTGTTAACTATCTGTTATGATCTTTTGTGTGTCTGTGGTATCACTTTTTACTGTTCCTCTTTCATTTTTTACCAAAATTAAAGTAATGGATTATAGTAACACATTGTAAAAGACTTTGATGCTGGGAAAGATTGAGGGCAAAAACAGAAGGGGTTGACAGAGGATGAGATGGTTGGATGGCATCACTGACTCAGTGGACATGAGTTTGAGCAAACTCAGAGAGAGAGTGGAGCACAGGGAAGCCTAGCAAGCTGCAGTTCACGGCATCACAAACAGCTGGACACGACTGGGACTGAACAACAACAGATTACAGTCACAACTATGCACTCCAAGCTGGAATGGAGTGTAAACTCTGAAGGGTGATTCCTTCTACCAGACACTCACATCTCAACAACAACAGAAAATGAGCTATGACCCAGGAGTTTATGGAATGCCTTAACAGGAATTTTCAGCAAGCTCCCGATTTCATTTTCTGAGAACATTCTTAATTAGACAATTGTTTTCCAGTGGAAAAATCTTTCTACCTATTTTTTTTTCTGGTATTAGTCACTGGTCTAATCTGATCCCCCTGCTATGTTTAATCCCTAATAATAAGCATAAAGAAAATATACCCTATTTAAATTTTTATCATTCTTCAGTTTCTTTCCTTTTCTGTCATCATCACAGATTTCTCTGGCATTCAGTTCACTTTTCAATGCTACTGACAGCACGCACTTTCTGTCCACAACATCCCTGAATTACTGAAAGATCTTCTATCTTTACTGCACTAATTCTACTACCTTTCATTCAAATGTCTGGACAGTGGTCCAAAACAACAAAACCAATATCTTTTCCGTACATCACTGAATAATCAACTCTGAGAACAGTGCCTAGCATATAATTTGTACTTAATCAACATTTCTCCAATAAAACCATAGGTGAAGTTAAACATTTGTGTAGCAATTATAAACTGTAAGATATTTGAATATATTATTATCATTTTCTCATTTACCTAACACTGAGTGTCTCAAGTGTTCTTTGATTAAGGGAGTTGCACCATTTCAGATTTTGAAGGTATGTTAAGAGTTACTTTGTGAAAACTCTTTTCTAGATGTGTGAATTATCTCATACATGCCTAACAAATCATATTGTTACAAAACTTCATAAAATTCCTCCCATTTACACTTGCTACTGCCCTTTCTTTGCAATTGACATCAGCTCATTTGTCACAAGTTCAAAATACCTCCCTGAACTAGCTCTCTAATACTTCAACTTTCACTCTCTTTTGCCTTTACCTATTTTATTCCCTCCACTCCAATTGTCAGTTTCAAATTATCTGAATTATTTATGCTGTTTGTTTTTCTATATGCATGGGCTGGAATATAAACACTGTGAAAGCAAGAGGCTTGTCTTTAATTTACCTACATTACCTTCACTGTCTAATTTGAAACTCTTTCAAAAATATTCAAAACTTTCAGTTAGTGATTGAAATCAATTTCCTCAACCTCGGTATATGCATTGGAGAAGGAAATGGCAACCCACTCCAGTGTTGTTGCCTGGAGAATCCCAGGGCCGGGGGTGCCTGGTGGGCTGCCGTCTCTGGGGTCGCACAGAGTCGGACACCATTGAAGCGACTTAGCAGCAGCAGCAGTATATGCAAATGCAAAGGCAATTACATCAAAACAGACAAAATGAGTAAATTTCTATTATTACTTTTCAGTTGCTTAGTTCTTTATTCTCATGTTCTTAATTCCTATATCTAATTCTAATTCTCATGAACCTGGAAAGTGTCTCTTCCATTCTTTTAAGCACTCAGGTCCTCTTTTGTCTGCCTTAGACTTTACCTCAACTTCCTGAATAAAGTGGCATTCTTCCTCCTCTTTCCCTTTTAGTTCCATCCTAGACACAGTGGGATTTACAAAGCACAGTTCTGAAATACTGGGAGATTTGTGCTTGAGTATGTGAGTGCATGAGATACAAGAAACAGGTGGAGAAGACATTATTTCTGACACAGATATGAAAAGAAATGTTTGCATTATATCAAAGAAGAACTCAAACTTCATGCATCATGTTTGCCCAATTTTCAACTGAGTCTACAATGCCTGGAAAAAGACTAATTCACAAGCAAGTACACAGAGATTTGAAAGAAACAATGAACCATTTTTATTGAGAACAAGTGATTTTGTTAGGATCATCAGTACAGTCATAACAGAGAATCAGAGAATAAAGACTAACATTTGCAAAAGAGTCAGAGATACTACCAAGAAGCTTCAGGGCTCAAAGATGCCAATCTAAAGTGGGTATTTGCAGGTCAAAGCCTCTGTCAGGCATATGATTTCTTGCAAGTGGAAATCGTGGGTTATAAATCCTTGAATCAGCATTATCTTTAGAGGCTTGATCTCAGAAGCAAAAAGAGCTTAGAAGGTGAGGTTCTAGCAGCAAGAAGAATAACATCTCCTGTAGCAAACAGGCCAGCAGCTGCCATAGCCAGAACCATATCCAAGCCGTATCTGGTTCCATAGCCACAGCCATAATAGGGGCCAAATCCACAGCCATATCCTGTCCCATATCCACAGCCGTATCCTGAACCATATCCACAGCCATATCCTGAGCCGTATCCACAGCCGTATCCTGAGCCGTATCCACAGCCATATCTGGTTCCATAACCACAGCCATAATAGGGGCTGAACCCACAGCTATAGCTGTTTCCACAGCCGTAGCCACAGGAGTTGCCGTAGTAGTTACAACACATGTTGTCAAGGCAAGAGGATGCAGGTGGACTGTAGGAGGATGTTTCGGAAGTGTGTGTGTCTCCTTCCCCTGGACCTTTATATACTGTCGGTAATTGGCAGAGCATTCCATTCATTCCCTGACATAGGCAGCAAATATGGAAGCAACATGATGAGCCAGTCACTGTTGACCAATAATGCTTTGCTTAAAATAGCTTCTTGTTTTGGAGATGCATTTCACTTAAAGAGCATCATTTTAATTTTCCTCTGCCAAAGAATTTCTCACTAGAATCACGTGCCCAATACCAGATACCCATTTTCAAAACCTCCTTTCATTTAATATATACCTTATTTTAAAAGGTTTGGGAGGAAATGTTAAAAAAAAATCCCCTTAACTTTTTCTTTTTTATTTTCACATCTATCTCTGATCACTTGAAAACAAATATGTCTGTTGATTTTCTTGAATCATTGTAACTTCTTGCCAGAGTTCTTCACCCAGATACCTACTTCCCGATACTAATTGGTATCTTGTTGTAGAACTCAAGGATGCTCCTAATTCTCCAGGGCACAGAAAAAAATGTAATAGCTAAAAGAAAAATAATCCAGAATGTCAGTAATACTGAAATAGAAACATTAGGTATAGCTGTGTGTTTGCAAATAAGTTTCTCTTTCTATGGATGTCTAAATCCAAATATACTCTTCCTTCTCACTCTAAACTAAATATCTGAACTTTCTATTGCCAAACATCTAGACAAAAAATGTGTGGCTCTTTAAAGTTTCGGTTCGGTTCAGTTCGTCACTCAGTAATGTCCTATTCTTTGCCACCTCATGGACTACAGCAAGCCAGGATACCTATCCATCATCAACTCCCAGAGCTTGCTCAAACTCATGTCCATTGAGTTGGTGAGGCCATTCAACCATCTCATCCTCTGTTGTCCCATTCTCCTCCTGCCTTTAATCTTTCACAGCATCAGGGTCTTTTCCAATGAGTCAGTTCTTTGCATCAGGTAGCCAAAGTATTGGAACTTTAGCTTCAGCATCAGTCCTTCCAATGAATATTCAGGACTGATTTCCTTTAGGATGGACGGGTCTGATCTCCCTGCAGTCCAAGGGACTCTCAAGAGTCTTTTCCAACAATACAGTTCAAAAGCATCAATTCTTTGACATTCAGTTTTCTTTATAGTCCAACTCTCACATCTATACATGACTACTAGAAAAACCGTAGCTTTGAGTAGACAGATGTTTGTTGGCAAAGTAATGTCTTTACTTTTTAATATGCTGTCTAGGTTGGTCCTAGATTTTCTTCCAAGAAACAAGCATCTTTTAATTTCATGGCTGCAGTCACCACCTGCAGTGATTTTGGAGCCCAAGATAATAGTCTCACTGTTTCCATTGTTTCCCCATCTATTTACCATGAACTGATGGGACCAGATGCCATGATCTTAGTTTTTCGAATGTTGAGTTTTAAGCCAATTTTTTCATTCTCCACTTTCACTTTCATCAAGAGGCTCTTCAGTTCCTCTTCACTTTCTGCCATAAGGGTGGTGTCATCTGCATATCTGAGGTTATTGATATTTCTCCCAGCAATCTTGATTGCAGCTTGTGCTTCATCCAGCCTGGCATTTTGCATAGTGTACTCTGCTTAGAAGTTAAATAAGCAGGGTAACAGTATACAGCATTGACTTACGCCTTTCCCAATTTGGAACCAGTTCATTGTTCCATGTCCACTACTAACTATTGCTTCTTGACCTGGAAATAGATTTCTTAGGAGATGGCTAAGGAGGTCTGATATTCCCATCTCTTTCAGAATTTTCCACGTTTCTTGTGACCCACACAGACAAAGGCTTTGGCATAGTCAATAAAGCAGAAGTAGATGTTTGTCTGGAGCTTTCTTGCTTTTTCTATATTAAAGTTGGGGGGGTATTATTTTTGTTCATCTCACTTGCTTAGGTGTACCACTATCTTTCATAATCAAGCAGATTCCAATATTCATTATTTTTTACAATAAGAACCACGAAATCTTCTATTGTACACTCAAATTTCAACAACAGTGAGACGAGTGGTGATCCAGTACTTTATTGAATGTCTTCAGAAGGAACTTTCATCAAGCTTCTGATTCCATTTTCTGATAATTTTCAGTCAGGCATTAGCCCTTCAGCTGAGAAATCACTCAACCTTTTCTTTTTCTTCTATTGATCACTGATACAATCTTCTGACTTTGCTATGTTTAATCATGAGTGATAGGCATAAGGAAAATATATCCTCATTCCAATCATCATTATGCTTCAGTTTTCTTACCTTTCCTGTCCTCCTTGCAATTTGAAATTTTAAGTTTGCTTCACAAATTGTCTACAGTAAACACTTTGCTTTCAATGCCGCTGCCAAAGCAGAATTTCTGGCCACAATTCCCTTGGTTTACTGAAAAGTCTTCCATCTTTATTGAATTTTTTCTAAACCTTTTCACTCAGGCCTCTCCATACCTAATGATGCCTGCAGGACAACTTCTATTCTGTGCATCATGGAATAACCAGCTCCGGTTATAATACCTTGTGCATAAGTTGGGCTCAATTAATATTTCTCTAATAAAAAATTGATAGATTAAGTCAAATTTCTGTTCAAATATTTGTGTCTCATTTACAAACTAATAGATATTTGGATTGATTCTCACCATTTTGTCATTTCACTGAGCTGAATGTCTCAAGTGTTCTTTAAACTAGTGAAAGTATGAAAGTGTTAGTTGCCCAGATGTGTCCAGCTCTTTGCAACCCCATGGACTGTAGCCCGCCAGGCTCCTCTAGCCATGGAATACTTCAGGCAGGAATATTGGGTTGGATAGTCATGCCTTCTGCAGCAGATCTTCCCAACCCAAGGACTGACCCCAGGTCTGCGCTGCAGGCAGATTCTTTACTGTCTGAGCCACCACGGAAGCCCTCTACTATTTCAGATTTTGAAGGTATGTTAAGAGTTAGTTTGTGAAGACTCTTTACCAGATATGTAAGCTATCTCATACATGCTTCCTAAATCATATTCTTCCAAAACTTCGTGGACTTCATTCCCCCTTTACCTTTGCTATTGGCCTTTTGCATCTTTCTCTGCAATTGGCATGAGATATCACAAGGTGAAACTATCTCCCTGAAATATCTCTTTAATGCTTCAATTCTTACTCTTTCCCACCAAACGGTTTTATTCCCACATCTCAACTGTCAGTTTGAAATTCTATTAATTATTTTTCAGTTTTTTAATTCTTCACCTTCTAGAATGTAAACACTGTGAGAGTAGAAAATTTTTCTATAATTTTTCTACTTTGTTTTCAGTGTCTAGGATGAGACCCTTTCAAAACTACTCAAAACTATTGATCAACTAAGTGATTGAAAACAATTTCAACATCAATATATACAAACAAATACATTTGCATTTCCATAAAAAGCAGATGATATGATTGAATGTTTGACTTTTACATGCATTCTTTAGTCTCATGTGTTTGACACCTATCTCTGTTTCTTATTTCTCATATATGCAGGAAAATTTCCCTTCCTTTCCATTATTCCTTTAAGTAGTCAGGCCACCTCTTGTTTATTTTGGAATTTGCATTAACTTCCTGAATAAAGTATCATTCCTCCTCTTTCACCTCCAGCTCCATCCCAGACACAAAGAGATTTGCAAAGTACAGTGCTGAAATATTGAGATTTGTGCTTATATATGTGAGTGCCTAAGCTAAGTGCCAAAGAATTGATACTTTTGAACTGTGGTGTTGGATAAGACTCTTGAGAGTCCCTTGAACTGCAAGGAGATCCAACCAGTCCTTTCTAAAGGAGATCAGTTCTGGATGTTTTTTGGAAGGAATGATGCTAAAGCTGAAACCCAGTACTTTGGCCACCTCATGGGAAGAGTTGACTCATTGGAAAAGACTGTGATGCTGGGAGGATTTGGGGGCAGGAGGAAAAGGGGACGACAGAGGATGAGATGGCTAGATGGCATCACCGACTCAATGGACATGAGTTTGAGTGAACTCCTGGAGTCGGTGATAGACAGGGAGGCCTGGCGTGCTGTGATGCATGGGGTTGCAAAGAGTCGGACACGACTGAGTGACTGAAATGAACTGAACTGAAGTAAGTGAAAAACAAGAAATAGGTGGGAAAGACATTATTTCTGATGCAAGTATAAAAAGAAATGCTTCTATCAAAAAGGACTTCAAAGTTCAGCTTCACATTTGCTCAGTTTTCAATAGAGGCCATAACACCTCAAAACAAAAACTATGCACAAGCAGATACACAGAGATTTGTTAGAAACAATGAATCATTTTTATTGATAACAATGGACTTCCCCAACAGTAGGGTGTTAGGATCATTACCACAGAGAGTCAGAGATTAAGGGAGTAAAGGTTAACATTTGAAAAAAAGACAGATGATACCACCATAGAGCTTCTGGCCTCAAAGATGACAGTCTTAAAAATGGGTAGTTGAAGGTCAAAGCTCTGTCTTGCATGTAATTTCTTGCATATAGAAATCATGACTTTTCAATCCTTGAATCAGCATTATCTTAGATGTGTGGTTTCAGACATAAATGGTGTTTTAGGTGGTGACGTTCTAGCAGCAAGAAGAATAACATCTCCTGTAGCAGACTGGCCCATAACTGTTGCAGCCAGAGCTGTATCCACAGCCACAGCAGGAGCCATATCCACAGCCATATCTGGTTCCATAACCACAGCCATAATAGGGGCTAAATCCACAGCCATATCCTGAACCGTATCCACAGCCAGTCCCATATCCACAGCCATATCTGGTTCCATAACCACAGCCATAATAAGGGCTCAATCCACAGCTATAGCTGTTTCCACACCCATAGCCACAGGAGTTGCCGTAGTAGTTACAACACATGTTGTCAGGCAAGAGGATTCAGGTGGACTGCAAGAGGATGTTTCTGAAGTGTGTGTGTCTTCTCCTTCCCATGGACCTTTATATACTGTCAGTAATTGGCAGAGCATACCATTCATTCCCTGACATAGACAACAAATATGGAAGCAACCATGATGTGCTGGTCACTTTTGACAATCGATAATTTGCCTAAAGTAGCTAATTAGTTTGGAGATGTTTAAAGAGCATCATTTTAACTTGCTCTGCCAGAGAATTTTTTCAGTAGAATCATGTGCCTCTAAGCAGAAACCCATTTTCAAAATTTCCTATCATTTAATATATATCTTATATTAAAAATGTGAGAAACAACATAGAAACATTTTGCCCCTTTTCTCTCTCTTCTTTCTTAAATCATTTGCCTCTGGCCATAAGAAAAGAATATTCCTACCTCCTTTCTTGAATCATTGCAAATTCATTTATAGAAGCCAAAGATGCTGATGATTCTGCATTCACAAAGAAGCCCCCAACAAGAAAGAATCTTGTCCAAACTGTCAATAGTGTTAAGAATAGAAATCTTGTTTTATAGCTACATATTTATAAATGTTTCTCTATCTGTAGATGCCTAAAGCCAAACATATCCTGTCTTCTCACTCTAAACAAACAAACACATTCAATCATCAAACATGTAGTCAAAATTTTTTTGCTATTGACCTTTCTGCATATCTTACTTGTACAGATTTTACTTTATCATCTATTTCAGAATCGGGCAGGTGCCAAATTTTTAAGTTTTTTTTTTATTCAACTATATCTGATTTACCATATTGTGTTAGTTTTGGGTGTAGAGCATAATGAGTCAATATTTTTGAAGATTATCTTCCATTAAAAATTATTACAACATAATAAATAATTCACCATGCTATATAGTAATCTTTATTGCTCATCTATTTTATAAACAGTTGTTTGCATCTGCTAATCCAGTGGCACTAATTGGTTCCTCCCCTTTGCTATCTCCTTTCATAACCAAAAGATTGTTTTCTATATCTTTGGGTCTCTTCTGTCTTACATATGCATTCATTTTATAATTTTTAGAGTCTTCACATAACTGAAGTAATACAGTATTTGTCTTCCTCTATCTGCCTTATTCCTCTGCCCAAACATCTTTCACTAAACATATTCTCTAGATCCATCCATTTTGCTGCAACCTGTAGTATTTTATTTTCATGTCTCAGTAATATTCCATGATGTGTATATGTACACCATATCTTCTTAAATGAGCTGAGAGACGTTTGAGTTGCTTCCATGTGTGAGATATTATAAACAGTATTGCTATGAACCCTGGAGTGTATGTATCTTTTCAAGTTAGTGTGTTCACTTTTTCTGGATAGGCACCCAGGAGGAGAATTGCTGGATCATATGGCTGTCCCATTTTTAGGTTTCTATGGAACTTCCATACTGATTTCCATAGTGGTTGAACCAATCATTTACATTCCCCAAGAGTGTTCAACTGGTTCCTTTTCCCATATCCTCTAAAACTTCTGATATTTACTGATTGCTTTGGTGATAGGTATTCTGACAGATGTGAGCTGATATTGCATTATTGTTTAAACTTGCATTTTTCTGATAATTGGTATTATTGAGCATCTTTTCTTGTCCTGTTAGCCATCTGTGTGTTCTATGTGCCTTTTTATGCCAATATCATGCTATTTTGATTACTGTAGTTTTATAATATATTCAGTTGTTTAAGGATTATTGTAGTTCTGTGAATTTTAGGATATTTTTGGTCTAGTTCTGTTAAAAATATCATGGGTACTTTGATAGAAATTGCATTGAATCTTAGATTTCTTTGGGTATTCAGTTCAGTTCAGTTCAGTCACTCAGTCATGTCCGACTCTTTGCGACCCCGTGAATTGAAGCACACCAGGCCTCCCTGTCCATCACCAACTCCCGGAGTTCACTCAGACTCACGTCCATTGAGTCAGTGATGCCATCCAGCCATCTCATCCTCTGTTGTCCCCTTCTCCTCCTGCCCCCAATCCCTCCCAGCATCAGAGTCTTTTCCAATGAGTCAACTCTTGCATGAGGTGGCCAAAGGACTGGAGTTTCACCTTTAGCATCATTCCTTCCAAAGAAATCCCAGGGCTGATCTCCTTCAGAATGGACTGGTTGGATCTCCTTGCAGTCCAAGGGACTCTCAAAAGTCTTCTCCAACACCACAGTTCAAAAGCATCATTTTTTCAGCACTCAGCTTTCTTCACAGTCCGACTTTCACATCCATACATGACCATTGAAAAACCATAGCCTTGACTAGATGGACATTTGGTGGCAAAGTAATGTCTCTGCTTTTCAATATGCTATCTAGGTTGGTCATAATTTTCCTTCCAAGGAGTAAGCATCTTTTAATTTAATGGCTGCAATCACTACCTGCAGTGATTTTGGAGCCCAAAAAAATAAAGTCTGACACTGTTTCCACTGTTTCCCCGTCTAATTCCCATGAAATGATGGGACTGGATGCCATGATCTTCATTTTCTGAATGTCAAGCTTTAAGCCAACTTTTTCACTCTCCTCTTTCACTTTCATCAAGAGACTTTTTAGCTCCTCTTCACTTTCTGCCATAAGGGTGGTGTCATCTGCATATCTGAGGTTATTGATATTTCTCCTGGCAATCTTGATTCCAGCTTGTGCTTCTTCTAACCCAGAGTTTCTCATGATGTACTCTGCATAGAAGTTAAATAAGCAGGTGACAATATACAGCCTTGACATATTCCTTTTCCTATTTGGAACCAGTCTGTTGTTCCATGTCCAGTTCTAACTGTTGCTTCATGACTTGCATATAGGTTTTCAAGAGACAGGTCTGGTATTCCCATCTCTTTCAGAATTTTCTACAGTTTATTGTGATCCACACAGTCAAATGCTTTGACATAGTCAATAAAGAAGAAATAGAGTTTTTCTGGAACTCTCCTATTATGGCCATTTTAATAATATTAATTTTTCCAATACAAGGGAATGGGATATCTTTCCATTTTTGCATATCATTTTCAATTTTCTTTATCAAAGTTTTGTGGTTTTCAGAATATACTTCTTTGCTTCCTTAAGTTATTCCTAGGTATCATTTGTAGAACCAATTAAATAAGATTTTTTACTCTCACTTCCTAATATTTCATAATTAGTGTATAGAAACACAACAGATTTCTCTATACTAATCTTGTAACATACAATCTACTGAACTAACTTATTAGTTCTAATAGGTTTTCAGTGGAGACACTAGACTTCTCTATACAAAGTACATTATCTGCAAGTAGTGATAGTGTTACCTCTTTCTTTCCAATACCTTTTATTTTTTCTTGTCTGCTGCAGCTAGAATGTCCAATTCTACTTTGAATAGAAGTGGTGAGAGTGAGCATCCTTGTCTTATTCCTGAATTTAGCAGGAAAGATTTCACCTTTTCACCAATGAGTATTATGTTGGCTGTGAATTTGTCATAAAGTCTTTATTATATTCAGCTATTTCTCCTTAAACAACCTAGATGAGAATTTTTAACTTCAGTGGATGCTGATTTTTTAAAAAGTATGTTTACTTATTTATTGAAGTGACCATATATATTTTTTGTCTTTCTTTTTGTTAACATAGGTGTATCACCGTGATTGATTTGCATATGTTAAACTGTCTTTGTGATCCTGGATTATATCCAACTTGATCACGGTGAATAACACTTCTTTGTATTTTTTAATTTGGTTTGCTAACATTTTATTGAGGTTTTTTTGTTTGTTTCTTTTTTTTTTTTTTTGGTAGTGTTTTTCTCTAGTTTGGTAGCAAGGTAATGGTGGTCTAGTATTGGAATAAATTAGGGAATGTCCCCTCATCTTCAATTAGTTGGAATAGTTTGAGAAGGATAAATATAAGTTATTTTCTATATGTTTGGTAGAATTCCCCTGGAAATTTTTTGAATTGCTGCTTTAATTTCACTTCTGGTGATCAGTCTGTTCAAATTATGTTTCTTCTTAACTCAGTCTTGGTATGCTCTGTGCTTCTAGAGATTTGTGTTTCTTCCAGTTTATCCAATTTGTTAGTATATAACTGTTCACAGTACTCTCTTATGATTTTTCGTATGTCTGTGCTAGTCCTAGTCCTAGAGATTGGAAGGTAGAAAAAAATATACCCTAAGGAGGAAATCTATGAAGTGAAGGGAAGTGAAAGCTATTCAGTCTTGCTGAACTCTTTGTGACCTCTTAGACTATAGCCTGCCAGGCTCCTCTGTCCACGGAATTCTCCAGGCAAGAATACTGGAGTGCATAGCCATTCCATTCTCCAGGGGATCTTTCCAACCCAGCGATCAAACCCAGGTCTTTTATATCTTCTGCACTGCCTGCAGATTCTTTACCATCTGAGCCACCAGAAAAGTCCATATATAGTCCTAATTATGGGAATCTTTAGAACATATTTCACATGGATATTTAAAACGCCTTTGATCTTGACTAAAATGTCTTACTGCAAGATGATACTTAATTCAAGTTATCAAAATAGACGCTAGAGAAGGCATTCTCACCGAGGGTGCGCCGCCCCTCACCCGGCTCGGCTCTCCTTTGGGCCCATGGAGGTGCTCCACGAGCCGCCAGTCCTCAGCTGGCAGGAGGGGGTCTGCTATACAGGTAAGCGGACCACCACACAGGGCTGTGTGCTAGAAATAAAATATTTTTCTTCTATGGACTGATCTTTTTACTCCTGTGGAGTTTCAAAAATATGGATATCAAAGTTTTGCATAAACATGTTCCCAAGACATATGCTTTAAAAATATAACAGAAAGTTATTCTTTAATTTCTGAACTTGAAAATATGCATGATTCCATGCCCATTATGGTGACATAATGTTAACACTGGATTTTGGGTAATAAAATACTATACAAAATGGCTCAGTCAGAGTGAAAAAAGGTCAATAGGAAGGTAATTTATATTCTGAGGGGTTTTGCTTCCTCATCATAAAAGTGTTTTTAATTAGGGCATATATATGTGTATACCATAGAATGACTTCTTTTATGTTACAAAGCTATTATATTAAAATCAGACTAAATCAGGATTTCAGTACAAATAAACATGGGTATTTTAAAGCTATTATGAAACATAAATTTAAAACTATGGAACAAGAAAATGAGATGTTAAAGATTTAATTCTTATTGGAGTATAGTTGATTTACAATGTTGTGCTAGTTTCTACTATACAGCAAAGTGAATCAGTCATATACAGACCTATATCCACTGCTTTTTTAGATTTTATTCTTACACAGATTGTAACAGAATATTGGGTAGAGTTCCTTGTGCTATACAGTAGATTTTTATTAGTTATCTATTTTATATATAGTAGTGTGCATATGTCATTCTCAGCCTCCCAGTTTATCCCTCTCTATCCCCTCTTCCCCTCCCCATCCCTTGGTAACCATGCTTATTTTCTACTTTTGTGATTCTATTTCTGTTTTATAAATAGCTTCATTTTTACTGTTATTTTTAGATTTCATAGAAATCTAAAGAAATATCATATATTTGTCTTTCACTGTCTGACATACTTGACTCTGTATAAGAATTTCTAGGACCACTTTGTCACTGCAAAAAAAAATTATTTAAAATTAATATTTTATGTTTGAATTCTAAAAAGTGCATACTTAAATAACAGGCATTGAATGATAATCACATCATCATGATTATCTGGGTCATGAAGATATTTTTTGTACAGTTCTTCTGTGTATTCTTGCCACCTCTTCTTAATATCTTCTGTTTCTGTTAGGTCCAGACCATTTCTGTCCTTTATCGAGCCCATCTTTGCATGAAATGCTCCCTTGGTATCTCTAATTTTCTTGAAGAGATCTCTAGTCTTTCCCATTCTGTTCTTTTCCTCTATTTCTTTGCATTGATTGTTAAAAAAGGCTTTCTTATCTCTTCTTGCTATTCTTTGGAACTCTGCATTCAGATGCTTATATCTTTCCTTTTCTCCTTTGCTTTTCACCTCTCTTCTTTTCGCAGCTATTTGTAAGGCCTCCCCAGACAACCATTTTGCTTTTTTGTATTTCTTTGCCATGGGGATGGTCTTGATCCCTGTCTCCTGTACAATGTCATGAACCTCATTCCATAGTTCATATATTGTCACCCTGCTTGTTTAACTTATATGCAGAGTACACATGAGAAACGCTGGACTGGAAGAAACACAAGCTGGAATCAAGATTGCCGGGGGAAATATCAATAACCTCAGATATGCAGATGACACCACCCTTATGGCAGAAAGTGAAGAGGAGCTAAAAAGCCTCTTGAGGAAAGTGAAAGAGGAGAGTAAAAAAGTTGGCCTAAAGCTCATCATTCAGAAAACGAAGATCATGGCATCTGGTCCCATCACTTCATGGGAAATAGATGGGGAAACAGTGGAAACAGTGTCAGACTTTCTTTTGGGGGGCTCCAAAATCACTGCAGATGGTGACTGCAGCCATGAAATTAAAAGATGCTTACTCCTTGGAAGAAAAGTTATGACCATCCTAGATAGCATATTGAAAAGCAGAGACATTACTTTGCCGACTAAGGTCCGTCTAGTCAAGGCTATGGTTTTTCCTGTGGTCATGTATGGATGTGAGAGTTGGACTGTGAAGAAGGCTGAGCACCAAAGAATTGATGCTTTTGAACTGTGGTGTTGGAGAAGACTCTTGAGAGTCCCTTGGACTGCAAAGAGATCCAACCAGTCCATTCTGAAGGAGATCAGCCCTGGGATTTCTTTGGACGGAATGATGCTAAAGCTGAAGCTCCAGTACTTTGGCCACCTCATGAGAAGAGCTGACTCATTGGAAAAGACCCTGATGCTGAGAGGGATTGGGGGCAGGAGGAGAACGGGACGACCGAGGATGAGATGGCTGGATGGCATCACTGACTCGATGGACGTGAGTCCGAGTGCACTCCGGGAGTTGGTGATGGACAGGGAGGGCTGGCGTGCTGTGATTTATGGGGTCGCAAAGAGTCGGGCACAACTGAGTGACTGAACTGAACTGAAATGATAATCACGAAAATAAGTATATATAGCCAAGAGGGCGAAAAAAAAGGAAAGTGAGATAAAGGGAATAACATTTATTGAGTAAAATTCCTGACCAGAACACTAAATAGATATGAAACATAAAGAAAACAATTATATAAAAATAGTTAAGCCTCATTATAGAAGGAGAAATTGGCATTTAGATAATTTAATCATATAATCAAACGTCTTACAGTATATGTGGCTCTCCAATGTTTGAATACATGTCTGATTTGATTCATCCATTTTTATGGAATAATATTGAAATTATGTATCAGGGACTGTACTCAGAGCTTGTTTCAAGGATGCACAGAATAGGAGAGGTCTTTACTGTTTTAAACCAGTATCCAGAGATCTGAATGGAAAGGTATTAGAAATAATACAACAAAGATAAAAGAGCTTTTCAATAATCCAGGGATACTGTGACCAGAGAGTATGTTGGCTGTAGCACTGAAAAGTAACGTTTCTGTACCAGAGAATTTGTCAAGTAGAATTTGTAGTATTGCATTTCAAGGTGGACAGAAAAGGTAAGAAACTGAAGGATAGGAAAAATGGAATGGGAATATATTTTCTTTATGTTTATTGTTAGGGATGAAACATAGCAGTGTTCAGATTAGACCAGTGATCAATGTCACAAAAATTGGTAGAATGATTTCTTAACTGAAGGAAAAATGTCTGATAGTGAAACTTCTCAAAAATTGAAGTTGGCAGCCTGTGAAAATCCCTGTTAAAGGCATTCAATAAAGTACTCGATCACCACCTATTCCTTTGTTGTTGAAATTCAAGTATATCCAGTGGAAAGAATAATCTTGACTTCATACTCTCTTCCAATTCAGATTTCATGGTGGTTACAGTGAAAAATAATCTAAATTTTGGAGTTTGCCAGATTCTGAAAAAGATGTTTTAAATAGAACATAGAAAATAAGATAAGCCAAAAAAAAAAAGTCCCCGTACCCCAACAAATAAAGCAACATGTTTTATTTGGACTGAAAGTTTGGTCATGAAAGTTTGAATGTTGGGTATGAAACTACATTTCAATCAGTGAGGCAAGACATACTTTTAATAAACTTTGACAAGTGCTTTGATAAGAGCCAAGAGGTGGTGATGGTGGCTTAGTTGCTAGGTCATGTCAGACTCTTGCAACCCCATGGACTATATAGCCTGCCAGGCCCTCTGTCCTTGGGATTTCCCAGGCAAGAACACTGGAGGGGGTTGCCATTTCCTCCTCCAGGGGATCTCCTAGAGTCAGGGATCAAACCCACATCTCTTGCATTGCAGGTAGATTCTTTCCTGAGCCACCAGGGAAGCCCCAGGAGCCAAGAGACGGATGATCCAGTTTAGACAATAGCACGGAGGAAAGGCCTCTCCCAGGAGCTGATTACAGATCTGAGTTTTCAGTACAAATACATTTTTCTTTTAAGCAGAGAAACTTGGTGGCAAGAAAAATATTAACAGCAGAAGAAATGATACTCATTTCCCTCTTTTACATGTTGAAAAGGTAAGTGTGTTAGAGAGGATTATTTAGAAGAAAGGAGACATATTATGTTTCAAAGTCACAATGGACATTTTTGTAGAAGGTTGAGAACTTCTGATTGATGTACATATAAATTAGGATAAAATTGAGTTTTGTGGCACTTGATGTCATGAATATACTAGGAACTGAATATGGGCTTTTGCTGTAAGTATCAAGGTGACCCTACTTACCTTTAGCCTTTGAATCAAATGTGTAGGAAACAGTAGTGATAGAAGAAGCCAAGAAAGATTGAGTGAGGGGAATGGACTAACATCTCATAACACAAAACTCTGATAAGGCTGTATGTGAAAAGATGAGTTTCTGGTCTAACTGAGGACTTCTGATTCTTCAGCCAAATCAAGCTGGTTACACTGTTAAAGTCTCCTCAATGGTGATACTCAGGTAGGTACAAAAAAGAGAGAAAAAGAGGGCTGCCCCACTTAAACAGGACCTTCCACTGCCTGGTGCATGGAAGAAGAAAATATAAGAAGAAACACACACAGCATACTGTCTCCACAACTGTAAGTATTCACTCTTGCAGGGAATAGACTCTGTTTTGAATTATCAGATACTGATCAGATTCTTAGGAGTTGAGGAGAGTCGGACAAGGCAGGGTTAAGGAATGCAGAAAGGGTAGGAGAAAATGGACAGGAAGTTGCAATGATTCAGGAAAGGAGACAGAATATTCCTTTTCGTGTGGTCAGAAGCAGGTATTTTGGAAAAATGAGAGCAAAAAGGAGGCAAACTTGTCTGACAATCCCCAATAAGCTTGTTTTATAAGGTATCTGTTAAATGATAGGAGGTTTTGAAAATGATCACCTTTGGGTCACATGATTCTACTAAGATAGTTTGTCAGCTGAACAAATTAAAGTGAAGCTCTTAAAATGAAACAGGAGTCTCCAAAATAATGAGCTATTTTAAGTAAACATTATTGATTGTCAGTGGTAACGCGACTGGCTCATCATGTTGCTTCCATATTTGCTGCCTATGTCAGGGAATGAATGGAATGCTCTGCCAATTACCGACAGTATATAAAGGTCCAAGGGAAGAACACACACACACTTCAGAAACATCCTCTTGCAGTCCACTTGAATCCTCTTCCCTTGACAACATGTGTTGTAACTACTACGGCAACTCCTGTGGCTATGGCTGTGGAAACAGCTATAGCTGTGGGTTCAGCCCCTATTATGGCTGTGGATATGGAACCAGATATGGCTGTGGATATGGTTCAGGATATGGCTGTGGATATGGTTCAGGATACGGCTGTGGATACGGGACAGGATACGGCTGTGGATATGGCTCAGGATACGGCTGTGGATACGGGAAAGGATACGGCTGTGGATTTAGGCCCTGTTATGGCTGTGGTTATGGAACCAGATACGGCTGTGGGTATGGCTCTGGCTATAGCAGCCACTGGCCAGTGTGCTACAGGAGATGCTATTCTTGCTGCTAGAACATCACCATCTCAGCCCAGTCTGCTTCTGAAATGAGGAATCTAAAGATCATACTGCTTCAAGGATCTGTAACCCAGGATTTCTACTTGAAAGAAATTGTATGTTTGACAGAGGCTTTGACCTCCAACCACTCACTTTTAGATTGACGTCCTTGAGGTCTGAAGTTCAATGGTCATATCATCTGACTCTTCCAAATGTTAGCCTTTGCTCCTTAATCTCTGAGTCTCTGTTATGACTGTGTTAATGATCTAACATTCTATAGCCCAGATGACCCCTTATTCTCAATAAAAATGGCTCATTGCTTCTAACAAATCTTTGTGTACTGTTTATGAATTAGTCTTTTGGGAGGTACTATGGCCTGTTTCAAGACTTGGCTAAGATGTTGCTTGAACCTTGAGTTCTTTGATATAATACAAGCATTCTTTTTGTATTTGCACCAAAAACAATACCTTCTCCACCTATTTCTTGTATCTCACATGCTCAGGCACTCACATACCCAAGCACAAATCTCACAGCATTTCAGTACCTTGCTGAACCATGCAAATCTCACTGTGTCAAGAAAGGAGCTGGGGGAGCAACTGGAGGAGGAATGACACACATTCAGGTGGTCAAGACAAAGCTCGGGAAGACGAGAGACAGTCTGATCTCCTGAAGGAGAAATGGAGTAGGAGAGATGCTTCCCAGAAGTAATGAGAAACTGGAAGCAGAGTTGGGTGTTAGGCCCTTGAGAATAAAGAACTAAGCAATGTATATTCTTTGCAGCCAAAGATGGAGAAACTCTATACAGTCAGCAAAAACAAGACCAAGAGGTGACTGTGGCTCAAATCATGAACTCCTTACTTCCAAATTCAAGCTTCAGTTGAAGAAAGTTGGGAAAACCACTAAACCATTTAGGTATGACCTAAATCAAATCCCTTACAAATATACATTTATAGTGAGAAATATATTTAAAGGACTAGATCTGATGGACAGAGTGCCTGATGAACTATGAACGGGCTTAGTGACATTCTACAAGAGAAAGGAATCAAGACCATCCCGAAGAAATAGAAATGCAAAAAAGTAAAATGGCTGTCTGAGGAGATCTTACAAATAGCTGTGAAAAGAAGAGAAGCAAAGCAAAGGAGAAAAAGAAAGATATACCCATTTGAATGCAGAGTTCCCAAAAATAGCAAGGAGAGATAAGAAAGCCTTCCTCAATGATCAGTGCAAAGAAATAGAGGAAAACAATAGAATGGGAAAGACTAGAGGTCTATTTAAGAAAATTAGATATCCAAGGGAATATTTCATGTAATTTGGGCTCAATAAAGGACAGAAATGGTATGGACCTAACAGAAGCAGAAGATATTCAGAAGAGATGGCAAGAATACACAGAAGAACTGTACAAAAAGATCTTCACGACCCAGATAATCATGATAGTGTGGTCACTCACCTAGAGCTAGACATCCTGGAATGTGAAGTCAGTAGGCCTTAGAAAGCATCACTACGAACAAAGCTAGTGGAGGTAATGGAATTCCAGTCAAGCTATTTCAAATCCTGAAAGATGATGCTGCGAAAGTGCTGCACTCAATATGCCAGCAAATTTGAAAAAGTCAGCAGTGGCCACAGGACTGGAAAAGGTCAGTTTTTATTCCAATCCTAAAGAAAGGCAATGCCAAAGAATGCTCAAACTACCACACAACTTCATTCATCTCATATGCTAGTAAAGTAATGCTCAAAATTCTCCCAGCCAGGTTTCAGCAATACGCAAACTGTGAACTTCCAGGTGTTCAAACTGGATTTAGAAAAGGCAGAGGAAACAGAGATCAAATTGCCAACATTTGCTGGATCATCGAAAAAGCAAGAGAGTTCCAAAAATAAACATCTATTTCTGCTTTATTGACTAAGCCAAAGCCATTGACTGTGTCGGTCACAATAAACTGTGGAAAATTCTAAAAGAGATGGGAATACCAGACCACCTGACCTGCCTCTTGAGAAACCTGTATGCAGATCACGAAGCAACAGTTAGAACTGGACATGGAACAGACTGGTTCTAAATAGGAAAAGGGGTACATCAAGACTGTATATTGTTATCTTGATTATTTAACTTATATGCAGATTATATCATGAGAAACTGACAAACCCTGGGCTGAAATAAGCACAAGCTGGAGTCAAGATTGCCAGGAAAAATAGCAATAAACTCAGATATGCAGATGATACCACCCTTATGGCAGAAAGTGAAGAAGAACTAAAGAGCCTCTAGATGAAAGTGAAAGAGGAGAGTGAAAAAGTTGGCTCAAAGCTCAGCATTCAGAAACTAAGACCATGGCATCTGGTTCCATCACTTTCATAGATGGGAAAGCAGTAGAAACTGTGGCAGACTATATTTTTTTGGGCTCCAAATTCACTGCAGATAGTGATTGCAGCCGTGAAATTTTAAGACACTTACTTCTTGGAAGAAAGTTATGACCAACCTAGACAGCATATTAAAAAGGAGACACATTACTTTGCCAAAAAAAGTCTGTCTAGTCAAGGCTATGGTTTTTCCAGTAGTCACGTATGGATGATAGAGTTGGACTTTAAAGAAAGCTAAGTGCAAAAGAATTTATGCTTTTGAACTATGGTGTTGGAGAAGACTCTTGAGAGTCCCTTGGACTACAAGGAGATCCAGCAATCCATCCTAAAGAGATCAGTCCTGCGTGTTCATTGGAAGGACTGATGTTGAAGCTGAAACTCCAGTACTTTAGCTACCTGATGCGAAGAGCTGACTCATTGGTAAAGACCCTGATGCTGGGAAAATTGAGGGCAGGAGGAGAAGAGGATGGCAGATGATGAGATGGTTGGATGGTATCACAACTCAGTGAACATGAGTTTGCGTAAGCTCTGGGACTTGGTGAAGGACAGGGAGGCCTAGAGTGGAAGAGGCCTCATTCATGGGGTTGTAAAGAGTTGGAAACAACTGAATGACAGAACTGAACTGAACTGAATCAGTTCATCACTATTGCATGCTGCAAAATGTATTTTAACACATTATCTCAATTCATTTTCACATCCTCTTAAAATACATAGAGTGGGTACTTGACAAACAAGCGTTGGGAGAAAGAAGCTGAACGTCAGAGTGATTAAGTCACTATCTTGAAATCACACAGCAATTGAGTGTCAAGCCAAGTTTTCATAGTCTTCTGCTAGTGAGCTCACTGCCATATGCTTCTCCTGGCCAGGCCCTCTCCTGCTTATGGAAGCAGTATGTGCTGTGTTCTAAATGATCTGAAGAGAAAAAGAAAAGTCTGAGAGTTCCTCTCTAAGTTTGCTTAGTGATTATGCACCTCCAATGGTGGAATAAATGCACAGAAAGACTTGTTGTCCCACTCGCCTATCTGACTGGCCAGTTCCTACTCAAGCCTCATGTCGAGTCCTCATCTTCTCAGAACCCTTTCCTGACTCTTAGAATACTAATAACCTTCCATATTTTATAACTTTCATAACACATGGCTACAAAAACAATTGTTCATTTCTTCTTTAAATCCTACTGTGTTACTCCTACATAAAATTATGAATTCACTGAAAACTAGGCTCATTGGATGGATAGAGGAGAGATTCATCCATAAATACATATATCAGTTCAGTTCAGTTCAGTCACTCAGTCGTGTCCAACTCTTTACAACCCCAAGGACTGCAGCACATCAGGCCTTCCTGTCCATCACCAATTTTCTGAGTTGGCACAAATTCATGTCCATTGAGTCAGCGATGCCATCCAGCCATCTCATCCTTTGTCATCCCCTTTTCCTCCTGCCTTCAATCTTTCCTAGAATCAAAATCTTTTCAAATGAGTCAGCTCTTCGCATCAGGTGGCCAAAGTATTGAAGTTTCAGCTTCAACATCAGTCCTTCCAGTGAACACACAGGACTAATCTCCTTTAAGATGGACTGGTTGGATCTTCTTGCAGCCCAAGGGACTCTCAATAGTCTTCTCCAACAACACAGTTCAAAAGCATCAATTCTTTGACATTCAGCTTTCTTTATAGTCCAACTCTCACATCTATACATGACTGCTAGAAAAACCATAGCTTTGACTAGATTAACATTTGTTGGCAAAGTAATGTCTTTGCTTTTTAATATGCTGTCTAGTTTTGTCCTAGATTTTCTTCCAGGGAACAAGCATCTTTTAATTTCATGGCTGCAGTCACCATCTGCAGTGATTTTGGAGCCCAAGAAAATAGTCTCTCACTGTTTCCACTGTTTCCCCATCTATTTACCATGAACTGATGGGACCAGATGCCATGATCTTAGTTTTTCAAATGTTGAATTTTAAGCCAATTTTTTCATTCTCCACTTTCACTTTCATCAAGAGGCTTTGCAGTCCTCTTCACTTTCTGCCATAAGGGTGGTGTCATCTGCATTTCTGAGGTTACTGATATTTCTCCCACTAATCTTGATTCCAGCTTGTGCTTCATCCAGCCTGGCATTTTTCATGATGTACTCTGTTTAGAAGATAAATAAGCAGGGTGGCAATATGCAGCCTTGACTTACTGCTTTCCCAATTTGGAACCAGTTCATTGTTCCATATTCAGTTCTAACTGCTGCTTCTTGACCTGCATACAGGTTTCTCAGGAGGCAGGCAAGGTGGTCTGGTATTCCCATCTCTTGAAAGATTTTCCTCAGTTTATTGTGATCTGCACAGTCAAAGGCTTTGGCATAGTCAATAAAGCAGAAGTAGATGTTTTTCTGGAACTCTTTTGCTTGTTCTAATTTATCTTTTTTTTTTCAGTTGGATTTTCATTTATTTGCAATATAGGAACTTATAAAAGTAAAAATTTTAACAAATTTATTATTTGTAATATCTTTAAAAACCACCAAATTCATAGGAATATATTTTATAAAATATGTATAAACCTCTACACTAAAAACTACAGAAAATTATTAAGAAAAACTGAAGAAGATCTAAGTAACAATTAGACAGATTAGACCCATTAGCATATTGCAAATCTCTCAGTTCTCCCCACTTTGATCTACAAATTCAAAATCTCATTAGATTTTATAGTACCAATTGACCGACTAGCACTGTCAATTGTTCCATTTTAGAGTTTGATGGGAGGGGGGTGTTATTTTTGTTCATCTCACTTGCTTAGGTGTACTGCTATCTTTCATAATCAAGCAGATTCCAATGCTTGCTATTTTTTACAGTAAGAACCATGAAATCTTCTATTGTACACTCAAATTTCAACAACAGTGAGATGAATGATGATCCAGTAGTTTATTGAATGTCTTCAGAAGGAACTTTCATCAAGCTTCTGATTCCATTTTCTGAGAATTTTCAATATGAGGCATTTTCCTTCAGCTGAGAAATCATTCAAACTTTTTTTCTCCTTGTATTGATCACTGAATAATCTTACAACTCTTCTATGTTTAATCATGAATGATAGGCGTAAAGAACCTATATCCTCATTCCAATTGTCATTATGCTTCAGTTTTCTTACCTTTCCTGTGCTCCTTGCAACTTGAAATTTTAAGTTTGCTTCACAAATTCTCTACAGTAGACACTTTGCTTTCAGTGCCACTGCCAAAGCAGAATTTCTGGCCACAATTCTCCTGGTTTACTGAAAAGTCTTCCATCTTTATTGTATTATTTCTAAACCTTTTCACTCAGGCCTCTCCATACCTAATGACGCCTGCAGAAACACCTCTATTCTGTGTATCATGAAATAATCAGCTCTGGTTATAATACCTTGTGCATAAGTTGGGCTCAATTTATATTTCTCTAATAAAAATTGATAAATTAAGTCAAATTTCTGTTCAAATATTTATATCTCATTTACAAACTAATAGATACTTTGATTGATTATCACCATTTTGTCATTTCACTGAGCTGAATGTCTCAAGTGTTCTTTAAACTAGTGAAAGTATGAAAGTGTTAGTTGTTCAGATGTGTCCAGCTCTTTGCAACCCCATGGACTGTAGCCCGCCAGGCTCCTCTAGCCATGGAATACTTCAGGCAGGAATATTGGGTTGGATAGTCATTGCCTTCTGCAGCAGATCTTCCCAACCCAAGGACTGACCCCAGGTCTGCGCTGCAGGCGGATTCTTTACTGTCTGAGCCACCACGGAAGCCCTCTTTAACTAAGGGAGTCACACTGTTTCAGATTTTGAAGGTATGTTAAGAGTTAGTTTGTGAAGACTCTTTACTGGATAAGTAAGCTATCTCATACATGCTTCCTAAATCATATTCTTCCAAAACTTCGTGGACTTCATTCCCCCTTTACCTTTGCTACTGGCCTTTTGCATCTTTCTCTGCAATTGGCATGAGATATCACAAGGTGAAACTATCTCCCTGAAATATCTCTTTAATGCTTCAATCCTTACTCTCTTTCTCACCAAACAGTTTTATTCCCACATCCCAACTGTCAGTTTAAATTATCTTAATTAGCTTTCATTTTTTTATTCTTCAACTTCTAGAATGTAAACACTGTGAGAGTAGAAAATTTTTTCTATAATTTTTCTGCTTTGTTTTCAGTGTCTAGGATGAGACCCTTTCAAAACTACTCAAAACTATTAATCAACTAAGTGATTGAAAACAATTTCAACATCAATATATACAAACAAATACGTTTGCATTTCAAAAGCAGATGATACGATAATAATGTTTTGACTTATACATGCATTCTTTAAGTCTCATGTGTTTGACACCTATCTCTGGTTTTTATTTCTCATATATGCAGGAAAATTTCCCTTCCTTTCCATTATTCCTTTAAGTACTCAGACCACCTCTTGTTTATTTTGGAATTTGCATTAACTTCTTGAATAAAGTATTATTCCTCCTCTTTCACCTCCAGCTCCATCCCAGACACAAAGAGATTTGCAAAGCACAGTCCTGAAATACTGAGATTTGTGCTTATATATGTGAGTGCGTAAGTATGTGAAAAAACAAGAAATAGGTGGGAAAGACATTATTTCTGATGCAAGTATAAAAAGAAATGCTTATATCAAGAAGGACTTCAAAATTCAGCTTCACATTTGCTCAGTTTTCAACAGAGGCCATAACACCTCAAAACAAAACTTATGCACAAGCAAATACACAGAGTTTTGTTAGAAACAATGAACAATTTTTATTGATAACAAGGGACTTCGCCAACAGTAGGGTATTAGGATCATTACTACAGAGAGTCAAAGATTAAGGGAGTAAAGGTTAACACCTGGGAAAAAGACAGATGATACCACCATGGAGCTTCTGGCCTCAAAGATGCCAATCTAAAAATGGGTAGTCGAAGGTCAAAGCTCTGTCTTGCATGTAATTTCTTGCATATAGAAACCATGACTTTTCAATCCTTGAATCAGCATTATCTTAGATGTGTGGTTTCAGACATAAATGGTGTTTTAGGTGGTGATGTTCTAGCAGCAAGAAGAATAACATCTCCTTTAGCAGACTGGCCATAACTGTTGTAGCCAGAGCTGTATCCACAACCACATCTGGTTCCATAACCACAGCCATAACAGGAGCTGTATCCACAGCCATAATAGGGGCTAAATCCACAGCCATATCCTGAACCATATCCACAGCTAGTCCCATATCCACAGCCATATTTGGTTCCATAACCACAGCCATAATAAGGGCTCAATCCACAGCTGTAGCTGTTTCCACACCCATAGCCATAGGAGTTGCCATAGTAGTAAAACACATGTCAAGGGGAGCAGATTCAGGTGGACTGCAAAGTGATGTTTCTGAAGTGTGTGCATCTTCTCCTTCCCATGGACCTTTATATACTGTCAGTAATTGGCAGAGCATACCATTCATTCCTTGACATAGACAACAAATATGGAAGCAACCTTATGTGTCTGTCACTGCTGGGGTCCAGCCCCGGTGGATCCAGGGAATTAGAAAGGGGGATGGAGTCAGCATCTTAGAAAGGACTATTTAATTAGAAATATAAAGAGATTAGGGAAGAATAGCATAGTAGGAAATTTAGAGGAGAAAAGAGGCTGAATAACCTGGTTTACGTGGAAAGCTAACAAAGTTTCAAGACCAGAAACTTGCACCAGCTATGTTAGGCCACCAGCGCCCACTTGAATAGCGGGGTGTACCCCGCCTTGGGCTCCCTCTCGTGTAGGTCTTAGAAGCCAGGGCAAATAAGTAGACTTGGTGAGCCTCCACATTCTTAGGGATCAGCCTGAAGAGGAAAGGCAGGGAGAGGGAGAAACAGAGAGAGAGAGTCGACATAGGGGGAGCCAGATTTCCAAGAAACCAGTTCAAGAAACTGGTCTGAGAAACTGGTTCATCCTTTATTGTCTGGGAAAGCTTTTTATAATTTTGGTTGTACATAGAGATCAATGGGTAATACAAAGTTATGCAGTGTCAGCAGCCCTGACTCTTATCGAGACCAGGCTTTCTCTCTGCATACCTAGCTGTATACACAAGTCTGAAAAGGAGCATGTCAAGGCTGTATATTGTCACTATCTTATTTAACTTATATGCAGAGTACATCATGAGAAACGTTGGCCTGGAAGAAACACAAGCTGGAATCAAGATTGCGGGGAGAAATATCAATAACCCAGATATGCAGATGACACCACCCTTATGGCAGAAAGTGAAGAGGAACTAAAAAGCCTCTTGATGAAAGTGAAAAAGGAGACTGAAAAAGTTGGCTTAAAGCTCAACATTCAGAAGATGAAGATCATGGCATCTGGTCCCATCACTTCATGGGAAATAGATGGGGAAACAGTAGAAACAGTGTCAGACTTTATTTTTTTGGGCTCCAAAATCACTGCAGATGGTGACTGCAGCCATGAAATTAAAAGACGCTTACTCCTTGGAAGAAAAGTTATGAGCAACCTAGATAGCATATTCAAAAGCAGAGACATTACTTTGCCGACTAAGGTCCGTCTAGTCAAGGCTATGGTTTTTCCTGTGGTCATGTATGGATGTGAGAGTTGGACTGTGAAGAAGGCTGAGCACCGAAGAATTGATGCTTTTGAACTGTGGTGTTGAAGAAGACTCTTGAGAGTCCCTTGGACTGCAAAGAGATCCAACCAGTCCATTCTGAAGGAGATCAGCCCTGGGATTTCTTTGGAAGGAATGATGCTAAAGCTGAAGCTCTAGTACTTTGGCCAACTCATGCAAAGAGTTGACTCATTGGAAAAGACCCTGATGCCTGGAGGGATTAGGGGCAGTAGGAGAAGGGGACGACCAAGGATGAGATGGCTGGATGGCATCACGGACTCAATGGACGTGAGTCTGAGTGAACTCCGGGAGTTGGTTGGTGATGGACAGGGAGGCCTGGCATGCTGCGATTCATGGGGTCACAAAGAGTTGGACACGACTGAGTGACTGAACTGAACTGAACTAGGTGATTTACATCATCTTCTGGCCAGGAGGCCTATTAACATTTTACGGCCCTTTTCTGATAAGGGTCTGTCAACCAGAATTCTTATTTGCCTTAGAAGTGTTGTTCTTTCCAAAGTCTGGTGCCACACTCAGAAGCACTAATTAAGGTTACACTCCTATATAGCAAGGACACAACAATTTATAACAAGGAAAGAGGAGTACAGTGATTTATAACAAAGAGAAAGTTCATTAACTCAAAAGTCTTGTGTTGCTAACATCAAAACTATTATATTCCTTTTTCTATATCCCAATTACATTGATTAATATCCTCCAGATGCCTAAAAGATAAAGAATATGGAGGCCTGGCAGCAGTCATTGACTCAACAGTGAAACCCATCACCAATATAATTTTTAGCTCTTTAGAGAAGGCTCTATATCTTTAAGATGTTTTAAGCTTCGTGCCTCTCACAGTGGAGGGCTGTAAACAAGCACAAGTTGTAAAAGTCTCTAACTGTCAGGCAAGTTAGAGAGCCATCAGAGGGGTTTAAGCCAAGACATTCTTTTTACGTCCAGGGGACTGTTAACGGGAGCTCTAAATTAACTTTTTCCAGAGAAAGGTGGTCGGGGATAGCCCTCTGTTATGTCAGAAGAGTAGGTGGAAAGCATAGCGCAATAAAGCAGGCAGACTCTGGTTTTGGGGGTAGATGCTCAGGAAAATCCAGGGATACTCCTGAGGCCTGATCTCAGCCTTTGCCTTTTGCCAGGCCCCCTTCCTCATGACCTTTGCCTCAGGTGGGATTCCCCATGCTGGCTCCCAGCAGGTCACTTTTAACAATTGATAATTTGCCTAAAGTAGCTAGTTTGGAGATATTTAAAGGGCATCTTTTTAATCTACTCTGCCAGAGAATTTTTTCAGTAGAATCATGTGCCTCTAAACAGAAACCCATTTTCAAAATTTCCTATCATTTAATATATATCTTATATTAAAAATGTGAGAAACAACATAGAAACATTTTGCCCCTTTTCTCTCTCTTCTTTCTTAAATCATTTGCCTCTGGCCATAAGAAAAGAATATTCCTACCTCCTTTCTTGAATCATTGCAAATTCATTTATAGAAGCCAAAGATGCTGATGATTCTGCATTCACAAAGAAGCCCTCAACAAGAAAACATCTTGTCAAACTGTCAATAGTGTTCAGTTCAGTTCAATTCAGTCACTCATTCATGTCCGACTCTTTGCAACCCCATGAATCGCAGCACGCCAGGCCTCCCTGTCCATCACCAACCAACTCCCGGAGTTCACTCAGACTCACGTCCATTGAGCCTGTGATGCCATCCAGCCATCTCATCCTCGGTCATCCCCTTCTCCTCCTGCCCCCAATCCCTCTCAGCATCAGAGTCTTTTCCAATGAGTCAACTCTTCACATGAGGTGGCCAAAGTACTGGAGCTTCAGTTTGAGCATCATTCCTTCCAGAGAAATCCCAGGGCTGATCTCCTTCAGAATGGACTGGTTGGATCTCCTTGCAGTCCAAGGGACTCTCAAGAATCTTCTCCAACACCACAGTTCAAAGGTGTTAGGAATAGAAATCTTGTTTTATAGCTACATATTTATAAATGTTTCTCTATCTGTAGATGCCTAAATCCAAACATATCCTTTCTCCTCACTCTAAAGGAACGCCAGACCTTAAACATCATCAAAGATGTGGTCAAATTTTTTTTGTTTTTGGACTCTTTTTTTTTGCATATCTTACTTGTATAGATTTTACTTTTATTCACCATTTTCAGAATCAGGCAGGCTCCAAATTTTGAAGTTTTCTTTTTTATTCAGCTATAGTTGATTTACAATATTGTGTTAGTTTTGGGTGTAGAGCATAATCAGTCAATGTTTTTGAAGATTATATTCCATTAAATATTACTACAACATAATAAAGAATTCACCATGCCATGTAGTATATCTTTCTTGCTCATCTGCTTATAAGCAGTAGTTTTCATCGGCTAATCCAATGGCACTAATTGGTCCCTCCCCTTCTCTCTCTCCTTTGGTAACCTAAAGATTATTTTCCGTGTCTTTGAGTCTCTTCTGTCTTGCATGTGCTTTCATTTTACAATTGTTAGTGTTTTCATATAAGTGAAGTAATACAGCACTAGTCTTCCTCTGACTTATTCCTCTGCCTGAACTTCTTTCACTAAGCATAATATTTCTAGATCCATCCATTTTGCTGCAAATGGTAGTATCTCATTTTTATGTCTGAGTAATGGTGATTGCAGCCATGAAATTAAAAGATGTTTACTCCTTGGAAGGAAAGTTATGACCAACCTAGACAGCATATTGAAAAGCAGAGACATTACTTTGCCAACAAAGGTCCGTCTAGTCAAGGCTATGGTTTTTCCTGTGGTCATGTATGGATGTATGGATGTGAGAGTTGGACTGTGAAGAAAGCTGAGAGCTGAAGAACTGATGCTTTTGAACTGTGGTGTTGGAGAAGACTCTTGAGAGTCCCTTGGACTGCAAGGAGATCCAACCAGTCCATCTTAAAGGAGATCAGTCCTGAGTGTTCATTGGAAGGAATGATGCTGAAGCTGAAACTCCAGTACTTTGGCCACTTGATGCAAAGAGTTGACTCATTGGAAAAGACTCTGATGCTGGGAGGGATTGGGGGCAGGAGGAGAAGGGGATGACAGAGGATGAGATGGCTGTATGGCATCACTGACTCGATGGACATGAGTCTGAGCAAACTCTGGGAGTTGATAATGGACAGGGAGGCCTGGCATGCTGCGATTCATGGGGTCGCAAAAAGTCGGACACAACTGAGCAACTGAACTGAACTGAAGTGAATTTTCCATTGTGTGTATATGTACACCATATCTTCTTAATTGATTCATATTTTGAGGACCCTTTGAGTTGCTTCCCTATGTAAGATATTATAACCATATTGCTATGAACATTAGAGCATATGTATCTTTTCAAATCAGTGTTTTCACTTTTTCTGAATATGTACCCAGGAGTAGAATTGGATCATATGGTTGTCCTATTTTTAGGTTTCTATGAAACCTCCATACTGATTTCCATAGTGGTTGCACCAATAATTTACATTTCCCAAGAGTGTTCAAGTGGTTCCTTTCCCCATATCCTCTAAAACTTTTGATATTTATAGATTGTTTTGGTGATGGCTACTCTGACTGATGTAAGTTGATATTGTATTATTGTTTTGATTTGCATTTTCTGATTATTGGTAATATTGAGCATCTTTTCCTGTCCCATTAACCATCTTTGGAAAATAGCTATTCAGGTCTTTTGCCCATTTTTTGATTGGGTCTTTCAATTTTTCTATTTTGAGCTGTTTACATAATTTGAATATTAACATTTTGTCAGTCACATTATTTGCATATTTTCTCCCATTCTGCAGAGAATAGGTACCTTTTTACCTTATCGACTGCTTCTTTTGCTATGCAAAAACTTCTAACTGTAAGTATGTCCCATATGTTTACTTTTGCTTTCATTGCTTTTGCCTTAGGAGACAGATTAAAAAAAAAAAAATAATGATACAATTTATGTCAAAGAAGTTTCTGCCCATGTTTTTTTCTAAGAGTTTTTAATTTTTAGGTCTTACTTTTATGTCTTTAACCCATTTTGAGTTTACTTCTTTGTATGGTGTGAGGGAATGTTCTAATATTGATTTATATGTGCCTGTTCAGTTTTCCCAGTGTCACTTGTTCAAGAGATTATCTTTTTACTACTGTATATACTAGATTCTCTGTCATAAATTAACTGATCATTGGTGTGGATGTTTGTTTCTGGATTCTGTCTTCTGCTCCATTGATCTATGTGTCTTTTTATGCCAATATTGTGCTATTTTGATTACCGTAGTTTTACAATATAGTCACTTTGGGAAAGTTATATCTCCAGTGTTATCATTTTTTTTCTCAAGAGTGTTTTGCCAATTAGTGGCCTTTGTTGTTCTAGTTTTAAGATTATTTTTCTTTGAATTTTAGAACTATTTAAGTATTGTTCTAGTTCTGTGAATTTTAGGGTCTTTTTGTCTAGTTCTGTGAAAAATATCATGGGTACTTTGATAGAAATTGCATTAAATCTGTAGATTTCTTTGGGTTTATGGCCATTTTAATAATATTAACTTTTCCAATACAAGGGAATGGGATAGCTATCCTTTTTTGCATATAATTTTCAATTTTCTTTATCAAAGTTTTATGGTTTTCAGAATATAGATCTTTTGCTTCCTTAAGTTATTCCTAGGTATTGCTTGTAGAACCAATTAAATAGGATTTTTTTTTTACTTTCTCTTCCTAATATTTCATAATTAGTGTATAGAGACATAACAGATTTCTCTATACTAACCTTGTAACATACAATCTACTCAACTAACTTATTAATTCTAATAGGTTTTCAGTGGAGACTTTAGACTTCTCTATACAAAGTACATTATCTGCAAGTAGTGATAGTGTTACCTCTTTCTTTCCAATACCTTTTATTTTTTCTTGTCTGCTGCAGCTAGAACGTCCAATTCTACTTTAAATAGAAGTGGTGAAAATGAGCATCCTTGTCTTATTCCTGAATTTAGTAGGAAAGATTTCACCTTTTCACCAATGAGTATTATGTTAGCTGTGAATTTGTCATAAACAGTGTTTATTATATTCAGATATTTTCCCCCAAACCACTTTGATGAGAGTTTTTAGCATGAATGGATGCTGACTTTTTTAAACTATTTTTACTTATTTATTGAAGTGACCATGTATTTTTTGTCTTTCTTTTTGTTAACATAGGTGAATCACTGTGATTGATTTGCATATGTTAAACTGTCTGTGTGACCCTGGATTAAATCCAACTTGATCACTATGAATGACACTTCTTTGTATTTTTTAATTTGGTTTGCAAACATTTTGTTGAGGTTTGTGTGTGTGTGTGTGTGTGTTTCTCTAGTTTTGGTAACAAGGTAATGGTGGTCTAGTATTGGAATAAATTCAGGACTGTTCCCTCATCTTCAATTAGTTGGAATAACTTGAGAAGGATAAATATAAGTTATTTTCTATATGTTTGGTAGAATTCCCCTTGGCTGGACATTTTTTGAATTGCTGCTTTAATTTCACTCCAGTGATCAGTCTGTTCAAATTATGTTTCTTCTTAACTCAGTCTTGGTATGCTCTGTGTTTCTAGAAATTTGTGTTTCTTCCAGGTTATCCAATTTGTTAGTTTATAACTATTCATAGCATTCTCTTATGATTTTTTATATATCTGTGGTATTGTATTTTTTCCTCTTTAATTTCTTACCAAACTTCAAGTGAGTTTTTATGGTGAACACTATGAAATCCAAATTGAATGGAGTATAAAATCTGGAAGGTGATTCTTTATTCTGGACACTCACATTTTAACAACAAAAAATTAGTCATAATCCAGTATTTTATAGACTGGAATAACTTCAACAGAAATTTTCACCAAGCTGCTGATTTCATTTTCTGAGAACATTAATTATTAGACAATTTTATTTCAGTTAAGAAATCATTCTACCCATTTTTTTCTGATATTGGTCACTGCTCTAATCTAATGACTCTACTATGCTTAATCCTTAAGAATAGGCATAAAAGAAATATATTTCCATTCCAATTTTTATTATTCTATTATTTCTTTCCTTTTCTGCCTTCCTTGACATTCAAAACTATCAATTCTACTTCATAAATTCTCTAGTATAAATACTTTACTTTGCAATACTGCTGCCAGCACACACTTTATCATCACAATCCCCCAGGATTATTGAAAAATCTTCTATTTATTGCATTACTTCTAATACGTTTCCATTCAAACCTCTGGATATTGATCCATAACAACAACAAAAATATCTATTCTTTGTATCACTGAATATCCTGCTCTGAGAAGAGTACTTGGCATATAATATGCACTCAATCAATATTTCTCCAACAAAAAGGGATAGATTAATTCAAACATTGCTGTGTCAGTATAAGGTATTTGGATAGATTGTCATCATTTTCTAATTTTTCCAAAGCTGAGTGTCTCAAATGTTCTTTACTGGAGTCACAACATTTCAGGATTTTAAAGTATGTTAAAAGTTAAAATGTAAATACTCTTCCTGGATATATAAACTATCTCATATGTGTCTAATAAATCATATTCTTCCAAAACTTAGAACATTTCTCTTCCTTCTTTACACTTGCTACTGTCCTTTTAAATCTTCTTTTGCAATAGATATCAGCTCATTTTTCACAAGTTCAAAATGCCTCCCTCAACTGTCTCTGTAATACTTCAATCCTTACTCTTTTCTATTAAGCAGTTTTATCCCCCTACCCCAATTGTCAGTCTGAAATCATCTTAATATTTTTTCTGATTTTTTTAGCTTCAAATGCTAGATTGTAAAACCTGTGAGAGCAGTAAAATTGTGTATAATTTTCCCACTTTGTCTTTACTAGGATAAGACCCTCTCAAAGCTACACAAAACTATTTGCCAATTAAATGACAGAAATCAATCTCCTAAAGGTCAATATATGCAAAATATTCAATACTGTCATTATCAGTTCAGTCCAGTCACTCAGTCGTGTCCGACTCTTTGTGACTCCATGGACTGCAGCACACCAGGTTTCCCTGTCCATCACCAACTCCCAGAGTTTGCTCAAACTCATGTCCATTGAGTTGGTGATGCCATCCAATCTTCTCAGCCTCTGTTGTGCCCTTCTCCTCCTGCCTTCAATCTTTCCTAGCATCAGGCTCTTTTCAAATGAGTCAGTACTTTGCATCAGGTGGCCAGCTTCAGTATCAGTCCTTCCAATGAATATTCAGGATTGATCTCCTTTAGGATGGACTGGTCTGATATCCTTGCAGTCCAAGGGACTCTCAAGAGTCTCCTCCAACACCACAGTTCAAAAGCATCAATTCTTCTGCACTCAACTCTCTTTAAAGTCCAACTCTCACATCCATACATGACTACTGGAGAAACCATAGCTTTGACTAGACAGACCTTTATCGGCAAAGTAATGCTCTTTAGGTTGGTCATAGCTTTTCTTCCAAGAAGCAAATGCCTTTCAATTTCATGCCTGCAGTCATCATCTGCAGTAATTTTGGTGCCCCAAAAATAAAGTCTCTAGCTGTTTCAATTGTTTCTCCATTTATTTGCTGTGAAGTGATGGGACCAGAGGCCATGATCTTCATTTTCTGAATGCTGAGTTTTAAGCCAATTTTTTTTACTCTCCTCTTTCACTTTCACTTTCACTGCTGCTACTGCTGCTGCTAAGTTGCTTTAGTCGTGTCCCACCCTGTGCGACCCCATAGGCTGCAGCCCACCAGGCTCCCCGCCCCTGGGATTCTCAAGGCAAGAACACTGGAGTGGGTTGCCATTTCCTTCTCCAGTGCATGAAAGTGAAAAGTGTAAGTGACGTCACTCAGTCATGTCCGACTCTTAGTGACCCCATGGACTGCAGCCTACCAGGCTCCTTCATCCATGGTATTTTCCAGGCAAGAGTACTGGAGTTGGGTGCGATTGCCTTCTCTGTCACTTTCACTAGGAGACTCTTTAGTTCTTCACTTTCTTCCATAAGGGTGGTGTCATCTGCATATCTGAGATTACTGATATTTCTCCCAGCAATCTTGATTCCAGTTTGTGCTTCATCCAGCCCAGCATTTCGCATGGAGAACAACATTAAGATTACTTTTAAAACTGGGAATAAAACTACCAAATGACCCAACAATTCCAGGACTGGAGTTATACCCTGAGAAAATCACAATTCAAAACTGCACGTGTACTCCAGTGTTCATTGCAGCACTATTTATAATAGATAGGACATGGAAGCAATCTAAATGTCCATTCACAGATGAATGGATAAAGAATTTATGGTGTATATGTACAATAGAATATTACTCAGCCATACAAGAAATGGACTTAAGTAATTTGTAGTGAGATGGATGAACCTGTTTATTACACAGAGTAAAGTAAGTCCAAAAGAAAAAATCAGATATTATATTTTAATGCATATATGTAGAATTATATGTAGAATCTAGAAGATGGTACTGATGAGTCTATTTTTCAGGGAAGGAATGGTGACACAAATAGACAATGGACTTGTGGACAGTAGGGGAAGGAGAGGATGGACTAATTGAGAAAGTAGCATTGACTTATATGCATTATCATGTGTAAAATAGATAGCTAATGGGAGGCTGCTATGAACATAAGGAGCCCAGCTGGAACTCTGTCATTACCTAGACGGATGGGATAGGGGTGGGTGAAAGGGAGGCTGAAGAGGGAGGGGATATGCATATCAGTTCAGTTCAGTTGCTCAGTTATGTCCGACTCTTTGCAACCCCATGAATTGCAGCTGCCAGGCCTCCATGTCCATCACCATCTCCCGGAGTTCACTCAGACTCATGTCCATCGAGTCAGTGATGCCATCCAGCCATCTCATCCTCTGTCTTCCCCTTTTCCTCCTGCCCCCAATCCCTCCCAGCATCAGAGTCTTTTCCAATGAGTCAACTCTTCACATGAGGTGGTCAAAGTACTGGAGTTTCAGCTTTAGCATCATTCCTTCCAAAGATAACTAATTTGCATTGTTGTATGGCAGAAATCAACACAGAATTGCAAAGCAATTATCCTTCAATTGAAAATAAATTAAAAAAATCAATTTTCAATTCTATCAAAAGAAAATGATATCATAGAATATTTTTATTATAACTTAGCCATTCCTTAGTTCTTTATTCTCAAGTGCCTAACATCCAACTCTGCTTCCAATTTCTCATTACTTCTGGGAAGCATCTCTTCTAGTCCATTACTCCTTCAGGAGATCAGAGTATCTCTCCTGTACCTGAACTTTGTCATGACCACCTGAACGTGTGTCATTCCTCCTCCACTTGCTCCCCCAACTCCTTTCTTGACACAGTGAGATTTGCACAGTTCAGCATGGTTCTGGAATACTGTGAGATTTGTGTTGGGTCTGTGAGTGCCTGAGCACATGAGATACAAGAAATAGGTGGAGAAGGTATTGTTTTTGGTGCAAATACAAGAAAAAATACTTGTATTATATCAAAGAACTCAAGGTTCAAGCACCCTCTTGGCCAAGTCTCGAAAGAGGCCATAGTACCTCCCAAAAGACAATTCATAAACAGTACACAAAGATTTGTTAGAAGCAATGAGCCATTTTTATTGAGAATAAGGGGTTATCCGGGCTATAGAATGTTAGGATCATTAGCACAGTCATAACAGAGACTCAGAGATTAAGGAGTAAAGGCTAACATTTGGAAGAGTCAGATGTTTTCACCATAGAACCTCAGACTTCAGGACGTCGTTCTAAATGTGGGTAGTTGGAAGTCAAAGGCTCTGTCAGGCATGTAATTTCTTGCAAGTAAAATCCTGGGGTACTGATCCTCAAAGTAGTATTATCCTTAGATTCCTCATTTCAGAAGCAGACTGGGCTGAGATGGTGATGTTCTAGCAGCAAGAATAGCATCTCCTGTAGCACACTGGCCAGTGGCTGCTATAGCCAGAGCCATATCTGGTTCCATAACCACAGCCATAATAGGGCCTAAATCCACAGCTGTATCCTGACCCGTATCCACAGCCGTATCCTGTCCCGTATCCACAGCCGTATCCTGACCCGTATCCACAGCCGTATCCTGAGCCGTATCCACAGCCGTATCTACTTCCATATCCACAGCCATAATAGGGGCTGAACCCACAGCTATAGCTGTTTCCACAGCCAGAGCCACAGGACTTGCTGTAGTAGTTACAACACATGTTGTCAAGGCAAGAGGATTCAGGTGGACTGCAGGAGGATGTTTCTGAAGTGTGTGTGTCTTCTCCTTCCCCTGGACCTTAATATACTGTCAGTAATTGGCAGAGCATTCCATTCATTCCCTGACACAGGCAGCAAATATGGAAGCAACATGATGAGCCAGTCACGTCACCACTGACAATCAATAATGTTTGCTTAAAATAGCTCATTATTTTGGAGACTCCTGTTTCATTTTAGGAGCTTCACTTTAATTTGTTCTGCTGACAAACTGTCTTGGTAGAATCGTGTGACCCAAAGCTGATCATTTTCAAAATCTCCTATCATTTAACAGATACCTTATAAAACAAGCTTGTTGGGGAACATCAGACAAGTTTGCCTCCTTTTTGCTCTCATTTTTCCAAAATACCTGCTTCTGACCACAGGAAACATCTGACCACAGGAAAAGGAATATTCCTGTCTCCTTTCCTGAATCATTGCAACTTCCTGTCAGTTTTCTCCTACCCTTTCTGCATTCCTTACCCTCCAACTCTCCTCAACTCCTAAGAATCTGATCAGTATCTGATAATTCAAAACAGAGTCTATTCCCTGCAAGAGTGAATACTTACAGTTGTGGAGACAGTATGTTGTGTATGTTCTTCTTATATTTTCTTCTTCCATGCACCAGGCAGTGGAAGGTCCTGTTCAAGTGGGGCAGCCCTCTTTTTTTTCTCTTTTTTGTAGCTACCTGAGTATCACCATTGAGGAGACTTTAACAGTGTCCAGTTCAGTTCAGTCGCACAGTCGTGTCCGACTCTTTGCGACCCCATGAATCTCAGCACGCCAGGCCTCCCTGTCCATCACCCGGAGTTCACTCAGACTCACGTCCATTGAGTCTGTGATGCCATCCAGCCATCTCATCCTCGGTCGTCCCTTTCTCCTCCTGCCCCCAATCCCTCCCAGCATCAGGGTCTTTTCCAATGAGTCAACTCTTTGCATAAGGTGCCCAAAGTACTGGAGCTTCAGTTTTAGCATCATTCCTTCCAAAGAAATCCCAGGGTTGATCTCCTTCAGAATGGACTGGTTGGATCTCCTTGCAGTCCAAGGGACTCTCAAGAGTCTTCTCCAACACCACAGTTCAAAAGCATCAATTCTTCTGCGCTCAGCCTTCTTCACAGTCCAACTCTCACATCCATACATGACCACAGGAAAAACCATAGCCTTGACTAGACGGACCTTAGTCGGCAAAGTAATGTCTCTGCTTTTGAATATACTATCTAGGTTGGTCATAACTTTTCTTCCAAGGAGTAAGCGCCTTTTAATTTCATGGCTGCAGTCACCATCTGCAGTGATTTTGGAGCCCAAAAAAACAAAGTCTGACACTGTTTCTACTGTTTCCCCATCTATTTCCCATGAAGTGATGGGGCCAGATGCCATGATCTTCGTTTTCTGAATGTTGAGCTTCAAGCCAACTTTTCCACTCTCCTCTTTCACTTTCAACAAGAGGCTTTTTAGCTCCTCCTCACTTTCTGCCATAAGGGTGGTGTCATCTGCATATCTGAGATTATTGATATTTCTCCCAGCAATCTTGATTCCAGCTTGTGTTTCTTCCAGTCCAGCATTTCTCATGATGTACTCTGCATATAAGTTAAATAAGCAGGGTGACAATATACAGCCTTGACGTACTCCTTTTCCTATTTGGAACCAGTCTGTTGTTCCATGTCCAGTTCTAACTGTTGCTTCCTGACCTGCATACAGATTTCTCAAGAGGCAGGTCAAGTGGTCTGGTATTCCCATCTCTTTCAGAATTTTCCACAGTTTACTGTGATCCACACAGTCAAAGGCTTTGGCATAATCAATAAAGCAGAAACCAGCTTGATTTGGCTGAAGAATCAGAAGTCCTCAGTTAGACCAGAAACTCATCTTTTCACATACAGCCTTATCAGAGTTTTGTGTTATGAGATGTTAGTCCATTCCCCTCACTCAATCTTTCTTGGCTTCTTCTACCACTACTGTTCTTGACACATTTGGTTCAAAGGCTAAAGGTAAGTAGAGTCACCTTGATACTTAGAGCAAAAGCCCATATTCAGTTCCTAGTATATTCATGACATCAAGTACCACAAAACTCAATTTTATCCTAATTTATATGTACATCAATCAGAACTTCTCAACCTTCTACAAAAATGTTCATTGTGACTTTGAAACATAATATGTCTCCTTTCTTCTAAATAATTCCCTCTAACATACTTACCTTACAACATGTAAAAGAGGAAAATGAGTATCATTCCTTCTGCTGTTAATATTTTTCTTGCCACCAAGTTTCTCTGCTTAAAAGAAAAATCTATTTGTACTGAAAACTCAGATCTGTAATCAGCTCCTGGGAGAGGCCTTTCCTCCGTGCTATTGTCTGAACTGGATCATCCTTCTCTTGGCTCCTGGGGCTTTCCTGGTGGCTCAGGAAAGAATCTGCCTGCAATGCAAGAGATGTGGGTTCGATCCCTGGCTCTAGGAGAGCCCCTGGACGAGGAAATGGCAACCTCCTCCAGTGTTCTTGCCTAGGAAATCCCAAGGACAGAGGGGCCTGGCGGGCTATATAGTCCATGGGATTGCAAGAGTCTGACATGACCTAGCAACTAAGCCACCATCACCACCTCTTGGCTCTTATCAAAGCACTTGTCAAAGTTTATTAAAACTATGTCTTGCCTCACTGATTGAAATGTAGCTTCATACCAAACATTCAAACTTTCATGACCAAACTTTCAGTCCAAAGAAAACATGTTGCTTTATTTGTTGAGGTAGGGGGACTTTTTTTTGCTTATCTTAGTTTCTATGTTTTATTAAAATCAACTTTTTCAGAATCTGGCAGACTCCAAAATTTAGATTATTTTTCACTGTAACCACCATGAAATCTGAATTGGAAGGGAGTATAAAGTCAAGATCATTCTTTCCCTGGATATACTTGAATTTCAACAACAAAGGAATAGGTGGTGATCGAGTACTTTAGTGAATGCCTTTAACAGGGATTTTCACAAGGCTGCCAACTTCAATTTTTGAGAAGTTTCACTATCAGACATTTTTCCTTCAGTTAAGAAATTATTCTACTGATTTTTCTTTTTTTTTTTTTACTTTATTTTACTTTACAATACTATGTTGGTTTTGCTATACATTGACATGAATCCATCTCAGGTATACATGAGTTCCCAGTCCTGAAACCACCTCCCCCAACCTCCCACCACATATCAACTCTCTGGATCATCCCCGTGCACCAGTACCAAGCATCCTGTATCCTGTATCAAACATAGACCGGTGATTCATTTCTTACATGATAGTACACATGTTTCAGTGCCATTCTCCCAAATCCTCCCACCTTCTCCCTCTCCCTCAGAGTCCGAAAGTCCATTCTATACATCTGTGTCTCTTTTGCTGTTTCACATACAGAGTTATCGTTACCATGTTTCTAAATTCCATATATATGTGTTAGTATACTGTATTGGTGTTTTTCTTTCTGGCTTACTTCACTCTGTATAATCGGCTCCAGTTTCATCCACCTCATTAGAACTGATTCAAATGTATTCTTTTTAATAGCTGAGTAATACTCCATTGTGTATATGTACCACAGCTTTATTATGCATTCATCTGCTGATGGACATCTAGGATGTTTCCATGTCCTGGCTATTGTAAACAGGGCTGCGATGGTCTAATCTGAACACTGCTATGTTTCATCCCTAACCATTAACATAAAGAACATATATTCCCATTCCATTTTTCCTATCCTTCAGTTTCTTACCTTTTCTGTCTGCCTTAAAATGCAAAACTATAAATTCTGCTTGACAAATTCTCTGTTACAGACACTTTACTTTTCAGTGCCACAGCCAGCACACACTCTGGTCACAGTATCCCTAGATTATTGAAAGGCTCTTTTATCTTTGCTGCATTATTCCTAATACCTTTCCATTCAGATCTCTGGATACGGTTTAAAACAGCAATGACAATTCCTATTCTGTGCATCCTTGAAATCAGCTCTGAGTACATTCCCTGAAACATAATTTCAGTATTCTTTCATAAAAATGGATGAATCAAATCAGACATGTATTCAAACATTGGAGAGCCACATATACTGTAAAGACGTTTGATTATATGATTAAATTTTCTAAATGCAAATTTCTTCTTTCTAAAATGAGGCTTAACTACTTTTATATAATTGTTTTCCTTATGTTTCATATCTATTTAGTGTTCTGGTCAGGAATTTTACTCAATAAATGTTATTCCCTTCATCTCACTTTCCTTTTTTTCCCCCTCTTGGCTATATATATTTATTTTTGTGATTATCATTTAATACATGTTATTTAAGTATGGACTTTTTAGAATCCAAACATAAATCTTAATTTTAAATAATTTTTTTTTGCAGTGAAAAAGTGGTCCTAGAAATTCTTATACAGAGTCAAGTATGTTAGACAGAGAAAGACAAATATATGATATTTCTTTAGATTTCTATAAAATCTAAAAATAACAGTATGAATGAAGCTATTTATAAAACAGAAATAGAATCACAAAAGTAGAAAACAAGCATGGTTACCATGCTTGGGATGGGGAGGGGAAGAGGGGATAGAGAGGGATAAACTGGGAGGCTGAGAATGACATATTCACACTACTATATACAAAATAGATAACTAATAAAAATCTACTGTATAGCACAGGGAATTCTACCCAATATTCTGTTACAACCTATATAAGAATAGAATCTAAAAAAGGACTGGATATAGGTCTGTATATGACTGATTCACTTTGCTGTATAGTAGAAACTAGCACAACATTGTAAATCAACTATACTCCAATAAGAATTAAATTTTTGAAATCTCGTTTTTCTTGTTCTATAGTTTTAAATTTATGTTTCATAATAGCTTTAAAATACCCATATTTATTTGTACTGAAATCCTGATTTAGTCTGATTTTAATATAATAGCTTTGTAACATAAAATAAGTCATTCTATGGATACACATATATATGCCCTAATTAAAAACACTTTTATGATGAGGAAGCAAAACCCCTCAGAATATAAATTACCTTCCTATTGACCTTTTTTCACTCTGACTGAGCCATTTTGTATAGTAATTTATTACCCAAAATGCAGTGTTAACATTATGTCACCATAATGGGCATGGAATCATGCATATTTTCAAATTCAGAAATTAAAGAATAACTTTCTGTTATATTTTTAAAGCATATGTCTTGAGAACATGTTTATGCAAAACTTTGATATCCATATTTTTGAAACTCCACAGGAGTAAAAAGATCAGTCCATAGAAGAAAGCTATTTTATTTCTAGCACACAGCCCTGTGTGGTGGTCCGCTTACCTGTATAGCAGACCCCCTCCTGCCAGCTGAGGACTGGCGCCTTGTGGAGTGCCTCCATGGGCCCAAAGGATAGCTGAGCCGGGTGAGGGGCGGCGCACCCTCGGTGAGAATGCCTTCTCTAGCGTCTATTTTGATAACTTGAATTAAGTATCATCTTGCAGTAAGACATTTTAGTCAAGATCAAAGGCGTTTTAAATATCCATGTGAAATATGTTCTAAAGATTCCCATAATTAGGACTATATATGGACTTTTCTGGTGGCTCAGATGGTAAAGAATCTGCAGGCAGTGCAGAAGATATAAAAGACCTGGGTTTGATCGCTGGGTTGGAAAGATCCCCTGGAGAATGGAATGGCTATGCACTCCAGTATTCTTGCCTGGAGAATTCCGTGGACAGAGGAGCCTGGCAGGCTATAGTCTAAGAGGTCACAAAGAGTTCAGCTTTCACTTCCCTTCAATTCATAGATTTCCTCCTTAGGGTATATTTTTTTCTACCTTCCAATCCCTAGGAGACTAGGAGATATCACAGACATATGAAAAATCATGAGAGAGTACTGTGAACAGTTATATACTAACAAATTGGATAACCTGGAAGAAACACAAATTTCTAGAAACACAGAGCATACCAAGACTGAGTTAAGAAGAAACATAATTTGAACAGCTGATCACCAGAAGTGAAATTAAAGCAGCAATTCAAAAAATTTCTAGGGGAATTCTACCAAACATATTGAAAATAACTTATATTTATCCTTCTCAAACTATTCCAACTAATTGAAGATGAGGGGACATTCCCTAATTTATTCCAATATTAGACAACCACTACCTTGCTACCAAACTAGAGAAAAACACTACCAAAAAAAAAAAAAAAAAAAAACCTCAATAAAATGTTAGCAAACCAAATTAAAAAACACAAAGTGTCATTCACTGTGATCAAGTTGGATATAATCCAAGATCACCAAGACAGTTTAACACATGCAAATCAATCACAGTGATACACCTATGTTAACAAAAAGAAAGACAAAAAACACACGGTCACTTCAATAAATAAGCAAAAATAGTTTAAAAAAATCAACATCGATTCAAGTTAAAAACCCTCATCTAAGTGGTTTAGGGAGAAATAGCTGAATATAATAAAGACTGTTTATGACAAATTCACAGCCAACATAATACTCCTTGGTGAAAAGGTGAAATCTTTCCTGCTAAATTTAGGAATAAGACAAGGATGCTCATTCTCACCACTTCTATTTAAAGTAGAATTGGACATTCTAGCTGCAGCAGACAAGAAGAAATAAAAGGTACTGAAAAAAAGAGGTAACACTATCACTACTTGCAGATGATGTACTTGTATAGAGAAGTCTAAAGTCTCCACTGAAAACCTATTAAAACTAATAAGTTAGTTCAGTAGATTGTATGTTACAAGATTGGTATAGACAAATCTGTTGTGTTTCTATGCACTAATTAGGAAATATTAGGAAGTGAGAGTAAAAAAATCTTATTTAATTGGTTCTACAAATGATACCTAGGAATCAACTTAAGGAAGCAAAGAAGTATATTCTGAAATCACAAAACTTTGATAAAGAAAATTGAAAATGATATGCAAATATGGAAAGATATTCCATTCCCTGATATTGGTAAAGTTAATATTATTAAAATGGCCATAATAGAAGAGTTCCAGAAAAACATTATTTCTCCTTTATTGACTATGCCAAAGACTTTGACAGCGTGGATCACAATAAACTGTAGAAAATTCTGAAGTAGATGAGAATACCAGACCACCTGACGTGCCTCTTGAGAAACCTATATGCAAGTCAGGAAGCAACAGTTAGAACTGGACATGGAATGACAAACTGGTTCCAAACAGGAAAAGGAGTACGTCAAGGCTGTATATTGTCACCCTGCTTATTTAACTTATATGCAGAATACATCATGAGAAACTCTGGGCTAGAAGAAGCACAAGCTGGAATCAAGATTGCTGGGAGAAATATCAATAACCTCAGGTATGCGGATGACACCACTCTTATGGCAAAAAGTGAAGAGGAACTAAAAAACCTCTTGATGAAAGTGAAAGAGGAGAGTGAAAAAGTTGGCTTAAAGCTCAACATTCAGAAAACAAAGATCATGGCATCTGGTCCCATCATTTCATGGGAATTAGATGGAGAAGCACTGGAAACAGTGTCAGACTTTATTTTTTGGGGCTCCAAAATCACTGCAGATGGTGATTGCAGGCATGAAATTAAAAGATGCTTACTCCTTGGAAGGAAAATTATTACCAACCTAGATAGTATATTCAAAAGCAGAGACATTACTTTGCCGACTAAGGTCCATCTAGTCAAGGCGATGGTTTTCCAGTGGTCATGTATGGGTGTGAAAGTTGGACTGTGAAGAAAGCTGATTGCCGAAGAATTGATGCTTTTGTTTTTTTTTTTTTTTTTTTTTTTTTAATTGATGCTTTTGAACTGTGGTGTTGGAGAAGACTCTTGAGAGTCCCTTGGACTGCAAGGAGATCCAACCAGTCCATTCTGAAGGAGATCAGCCCTGGGATTTCTTTGGAAGGAATGATGCTAAAGGTGAAACTCCAGTCCTTTGGCCACCTCATGCAAAGAGTTGACTCATTGGAAAAGACTCTGATGCTGGGAGGGATTGGGGGCAGGAGGAGAAGAGGACGACAGAGGATGAGATGGCTGGATGGCATCACCGACTCTATGGATGGGAGTCTGGGTGAACTCCAGGGGTTGGTGATGGACAGGGAGGCCTGGTGTGCTTCAATTCATGGGGTCACAAAGAGTTGGACATGACTGAGGGACTGAACTGAACTGAACCGAATACCCAAAGAAATCTACAGATTCAATGCAATTTCTGTCAAAGTACCCATGATATTTTTCACAGAACTAGACCAAAAAAAATCCTAAAATTCACAGAACTACAATAATCTTTAAACAATTCTAAACTTTATAGGAAAATAATCTTAAAACTAGAACAACAAAAGATCACTTATTGGCAAATCACTCTTCAGAAAAAAAACAATAGCGCTGGAGATATAACTCACCCAAACTGAATATATTGTAAAACTACAGTAATCAAAATAGCATGGTATTGGCATAAAAAGGCACATAGAACACACAGGTGGCTAGCAGGACAAGAAAAGATGCTCAATAATACCAATTATCAGAAACATGCAAATTTAAAGAGTAATACAGTATCAACTCACATCTGTCAAAATACCTATCACCAAAGCAATCAGTAAATATCAGAAGTTTTAGAGGATATGGGAAAAGGAACCAGTTGAACACTCTTGGGGAATGTAAATGATTGGTTCAACCACTATGGAAATCAGTATTGGAGGTTCCATAAAAACCTAAAAATGGGACAGCCATATGATCCAGCAATTCTCCTCCTGGGTGCCTATCCAGAAAAAGTGAACACACTAACTTGAAAAGATACATACACTCCAGGGTTCATAGCATACTGTTTATAATATCTCACACATGGAAGCAACTCAAACATCTCTCAGCTCATTTAAGAAGATATGGAGAGGGGCGCCTAAGATGGCGGAGGAATAGGACGGAGAGACCACTTTCTCCCGCACAAATTCATCAAAAGAACATCTCAACGCTGGGTAAATTCTACAGGGCAGCTTCTGAATGCGAGAAGAGGACATAAGACATCCAGAAAAGCAGAACATTGTCTTCAAAAACAGGTAGGAAAAACACAGAAGACGAAAAGAGAAACAAAGGAGGTGGGGAGGGAGCTCCATCCCGGGAAGGGAGTCCTGTCCCGGGAAAGAGTTTTAAAGGGAGAGAAGTTTCCAAACGCCGGGAAGCACTCTCACTGCCGATTCCGTGGCGAGTCTTGGAGGCACATGGCAGGGAGGAAAAATGAATGGTGATTGAGATCAGCAGGTTGCGAGCCCCGCGGTGACTCCCCCGGTGGAGAGGCAGAGCAAACGCCTGCATCCGCCACTAGCAAGTGGGGGCTGGGCAAGGAGGTGCGGGAGACGCGGGCGGCGGCGCTTCTTAAGAATCAGGCCAGAGCGCCCGCGCGTAACCGGAGCGAACTAACTCAGGCTAGCACACCAGACTGTGGGACAGTTACCACGCGAAAAGCTCAAACATAAGACACCGCCAGGACCGCACACAGAACAAAGGATGGAACAGAAATAGCCGGCTGCCCGCCAGCCCCCGCCAGTGACAGGCAGCCAGAGCCGTTAGGGCTGGAACGTGGCAATCGCAGCCCCGGAGGGACTTTGCTGATCAAACTGCAAGCAGGCTTCTTTGCTAACTGAGACTTCCCGGGGTGCTGGACAGATAAAAATTTACCTGACAAAGAGTCCCGGGTTATACCCGGAAAACTGAGCAGCAGGAGAGGGCGAAAGTCGCGCGACTGCGCTCGCCAAACACCTGAGCTGCTCGGTCCTGGGAAGGGCACAAGGCGCGGGCCCAATCGAGTTTGCGACTACCTGGGCGCCGAGCCTGAGAAGCTTAGACCGGGAAGTGCATGCAACCCAGGGCTGGCCTCAGATGGTCCCCAGCGGAGAAATGTAGAGCTTGAGCGTTGTGCGCCGGGTGTAGGGGCAGGCCCAGCGGGGCTGAGACACTGCGAATATACGCCAGAGCTATTTGGTAGCAGCATCCCTCCCTCCGCACAGCGCGACTGACCTAGTGAGCCTAAAAAAAAAAAAAAAAAAGAGTGACTGCCACCACCCCTCTGTGTCAGGGCGGAAATAGGACACTGAAGAGACCAGCAAACAGAGGAAGCTGAACAGCGGGAACCGCCTTGGAAGTGACCCCACACTGCCTACAACACCAGAAAAAGTCCCAGAAATATCGTTACTATTTTTTCGACCATTCTCTTTTGTTTTTATTATTATTTTTTTTAGTATTAATATTTTTCTGGTAGATGTTTTTCTTCCTATTTTTTCTTCTCCTTTTTTTTTAATTTTAAAGTCCTCTACTACTCTTTTAATTTTAATTTTTTTAACCTACTATCACTTTTCAAAAAAAAAAGACACCCTATTTTTAAAGCAAATGCCATATACACATATATATACAATTTTTTTGTT
>SJXQ01009091.1:0-28837 GCA_006408695.1 Aepyceros melampus
GGGCTCCAAAATCACTGTAGATGGTGACTGCAGCCATGAAATTAAAAGACGCTTACTCCTTGGAAGAAAAGTTATGACCAACCTAGATAGCATATTCAAAAGCAGAGATATTACTTTGCCAACAAAGGTCCATCTAGTCAAGGCTATGGTTTTTCCTGTGGTCATGTATGGATGTGAGAGTTGGACCATAAAGAAGGCTGAGCACCAAAGAATTGATGCTTTTGAACTGTGGTGTTGGAGAAGACTCTTGAGAGTCCCTTGGACTGCAAGGAGATCCAACCAGTCCATCCTAAAGGAGATCAGTCCTGGGTGTTCATTGGAAGGACTGATGCTGAAGCTGAAATTTCAATACTTTTGCCACCTGATGCAAAGAACTGACTCATTTGAAAAGACCCTGATGCTGGGAAAGATTGAGGGCAGGAGGAGAAGGGGATGACAGAGGATGAGATGGTTGGATGGCATCACCAACTCAATAGAAATGGGTTTCGGTGGACTCCGGGAGTTGGTGATGGACAGGGAGGCCTGGCATGTTGCGGCTCATGGGGTCACAAAGAGTTGGACACAACTGAGCAACTGAACTGAACTGAAGTAAATCAAAGACAAATATCATATGATATTATTCGTATGTGGAATCTAATTTTTTTAAGGTGCTGTGACTCCTTTTCTTTAAAAGCAGTTATTTGTTTGGCTGTGTCAGGTCTTGGCCGCAGTGTGCGAGCTCTTCACTGGGTCATGGGCCACACGGGCTCTCTAGTGGTGGCAAGCTCTGGAGTTGTGGCATTTGGACTTCATTTCCCTGCAGCATGTGGGATCTTAGTTCCCCAACAAGGGATGGAACCTGAATCCCCTGCATTGAAAGGCAGATTCTTAACCACTGAACCACTGGGGGAAGTTCCTAATTTTTTAAAGAAATGATACAAATGAACTTATTTATAAAATAGAAACAGACTTACAGATATCAAAAACAAACTTATAGGCACTTCCCAGTGGCGCAGGGGATGCAGGTTCCATCCCTGATCCGGAAGATTCCACATTCCTAGAGGCAACTGAGCCAGTGCACCACAACTACTGAGCCCCAGCTCTGGGGCCTGTGCTCCTCAAGAAGAGCAACCACTGCGATGAGAAGCCCACACTCTGCAAGGAACTGTGGCCCCCACTTTTGGAAACTAGAGAAAGCCCTCATAAAACAAGGAAGACCCAGCGCGGCCAAAAATTAAGTAATAAGTAAGTAAAATTATTTTTAAAAAAACCAAACTTATAGTCACCAAAGGGAAAACGTGGTTGGGGGTGGGGGGTGGATAAATGAGGTTTGCGATTAAGGTACACACAATACATAGGAGGAGGGCATGGCAACCCACTCAAGTAATCTTGAGGGGAAAATCCCGTGGACAGAGAAGCCTGGTGAGCTATGGGCAGTGGGGCTGCACTGAACTGACAGAGCTTGCAGGCCCTACTATATATATAAGATAAGTAAAAAGCAAACAATGACCTATGAATAGAAAGGGGAACTCTACTAAGTATTCTGATAACCAATATGAGGAAAAGAATTTGGAAAAGAATGAATATATGTATAAATGAATGACTTTGCTGGACACCTGAAACTAACACAATACTGTAAATAAACTAAACCCCCAAAATCTACACTCCAATAAAATGTTTTTAAAAATCTCTTTCTTTGAAAGAGAAGTCAAACAGTACCTATTTAATAGTATCTATCTGTTAATGTGGTGAGGATCAAATGAAGCAATGCATATGAATATAGGCTGGTATAAAATAAAAAATATTGAATAATGTATTCTTATTTTGCCAAGTACTCAGTAATTAGAAGGGCTTCCCTGGTGGCTCAGACTGTAAGGAATCTGCCTGCAATGCAGGAGACAGGGGTTCGATCCCTGGATCAGGAAGATCCCCTGGAGAAGAGAATGGCAGGCGACTCACTCCAGTATCCGTGCCTGGAGGACTCCATGGACAGATAAACCTGGAGGGCTACAGTCGAAGGGATTGCAGTTAGAGACGACAGACAACTATTGTTGTCATTTACCTCTCACCACGAGGGGAGCTGCCGCCCTCAGGCTAAGCAGGCTCCGGGGTCAGGGTGGTGGAAGTTCGTCTAGCCGCGGTCACCGCCATCTTAGAACACAGGCCTTCCACACCCACGGGGTGTGGCTGCTTCTTTCAGTCTTAGAAGCAGACCGCTAGTCAAGATACCCAGTCCCTTACCTCCTTAGGCGCTCCCTTCAGTAGGCCGTGTTCTCCAGGCGTTTTAATCTCCTTGGAAACGCTAAAATCGGCGTCTTCCGGGAGCTGTCCTCGCTCCGTGACCTCAGACGTGCACTTCCGGGACAAGAGCGTGACCCGTCGCCCCGCCCTCTTCCGCCCTCTTCCACCCTCTCTTTCCGGTGGCGGAGTCTGGAGAAGACGCGCAGGTAGGATCCCTGGACAAGGAAAATCGGCTGGCATCCTGCGGAACGGGGACTCATCGGGGCCGAGGGCTTGGGCCTGAAGTCTTTCTGCGGGAGACAAACCTAGTGCCGGGCGAGAGGAGCACGGCGGGCTGACCCAGACTCTGTTTCGCGCCTTGTCTCGGGAGGCGGCGGTCTTGGTTTAGGAAAAAGTCTGTTAAGTGTGGGTGAGTTAGGATCTAGCCTTGAAGGCGTAGGCCCGGCGCCACGACCACAACTACCTTAACCGGCAGTACACCGTGGTTGGGAAGGATTGGGTAATAAGTTGCTCTAATGGAGTTCCCACCTTAACCAGTTTTTTTCCTGGGCAGTCTCATCCCGGGCCTCTGATCTCTGAAGTTGTCGAATCTGGAAAGTAGGAATAATCGTCTCATGAATCCCGTGCGGATGTAGTGAGGATTCAAGAAGGGAATGCAGAGAAAACGGCCTTTCCTTAGGTGCTTCCTAAGTCCGAGTGACTGCTAAGTCGGGCACATTGCAATTTCTGTGCAGGTCTCTCAGAGCCAGAAATTGAGGGCAGGGATTGCACATCGTTGTTTGCTGAACAGCAGTCACGCGCCTGTTGCCCCTGAAGCCAGAGATGAGGAGCATTATGGTCTTGCCAGGGTAGGGTGGGAGTTACCTGGGAACCCTGATTTCTGCTCCTGGCGGCCTGGAGCGGGAGAGCCAGAGCTCTTCAGTGTCCTGCTCACCTTTCTCTGGAGGAAGTATTCCCAGAGTTGTAAATATTTGGCGTTTTGTCCTTAACGTTGGAATTTGTTTTCTTCTCCTAAAGAGATGGCACCTCGCAAGGGGAAGGAAAAGAAGGAAGAACAGGTCATCAGCCTTGGCCCTCAGGTGGCTGAAGGAGAAAATGTATTTGGTGTGTGCCACATCTTTGCATCCTTCAACGACACTTTTGTGCACGTCACCGATCTTTCTGGCAAGTGAGTTACCCCCGTGGGGAGGCACAGGACCCAGTTAGCAAGGGCTGGGATGAGAAATGACCGGGGAACTGAGTAGCACTTTAAGGGGATCTCTGGAAATATTTCCATTAAAGATGTTCGGATAAGGATATGTGCTTGGTGGATTAGTGCACAGATACTGTAATCTAGGTGCTGGAGTTCTAAGAGAAGGAGGTACACTATTTGCCTTTACAGCCTGGGGACTTCTTATGTAAAATGAGAGGAATTACTCCAGTTACTTGAGTAATTAGATTAAAGCTAAGAGTAAAATGTTGATGCAGTATTAATCTGGGATCTGTGAACACCATCATTGCAGAGCCTAGGGCAGTCTTGGGGATCAGGATGCTTGTTCAGTTTGACCTTCATCCTCTGCCCTTCCGGGGCAGTAGTGCTCTTTATCTAGGATGTGCTATGCACTCTGAATCCTTGATGGGTAAGAAAGAAGGGATCCTGTGCTTTTGTTGCCAGGGAAACCATCTGCCGTGTAACTGGTGGGATGAAGGTGAAGGCTGACCGAGATGAGTCCTCTCCGTATGCTGCCATGTTGGCTGCCCAGGACGTAGCCCAGAGATGCAAGGAACTGGGCATCACTGCCCTGCACATCAAACTCCGGGCCACAGGAGGAAACAGGTAAGGCTGGGGGGATAATCAGGCCACTGAGCTTGAGCAAGGCATCATAGGTCCTATGTAATTAATATGGGCATACCTATGTAATTAATATGGGCATACCTCAGAGGTACTGTGGGTTTGGTTCCAGACACCACTGCAATAAAAACAACATCTTAGTAAAAATGAGCAACACTCTTTTCTCAGTGTGTATAAAAGGTATGTTTACACTGTACTGTAGCCTATTGTGTGTGAGCAGCATCCTGTCTTTTTTAAAAAATGCAGCATACCTTAATTTAAAAATACTTTATTGCTTTTAAAAAAATGTAACTGGGACTTTTCTTAAAAAGGCATGATTTGTGAAGCCCAGTTAAGTGAGGTGTGCCTGTAATTGGTTTCTGCACATACCCCTGCCCCAACTTACTGTGTTAATTGAGCATACACAGCATGTGAAGTGCTATGTTCTAAGTACTAGAAGAGAGTGATGGGGGAAAGCAGGTATTGTTTTCCATCCTCTGTGGCTCTCAGGCTGGCAGAGTCAGGCTTTAAAAAATATAGAGCAGGGGTGCGTATGGTTCCTTTTTTTAGCAGATGTTGGGAAGCAGAAATGTGTCAGGGCTGGGTTGATAATAAAGTTTAAATGAAGACCTAATGTTGTGATATTAGGAATTGGTCCAGTGAAAGAAAGGCAAAGGAGAGTATTTACAGCCAGGGACAACGGGAAGGAAAAGGTCTTGGAATGGAAATGAGCTTGGCACATCTCTGGGCATGAAAACTATTTAATAGTAATGAGTTGAGGTTGGTTGGTTTGTTAAAGATGGCCGCTGTGTTGGGAAGAGACCAGATAGGAAGTTGCTGAGTGATCCATTGGTCTTGGGAGGGTGGGAAAGGACAGATCACCAGAAAGACTTAGAATCACAGCATGTGACGAAAGGGAGCACAAACCGTGGCCCGTGGTGCGGGGGAGGCATGCAACAATCAATCACTTGCCAGAGGCTTCTCTTCATTTCGATGCTCATTTTCTAGGACCAAGACCCCTGGACCAGGGGCCCAGTCAGCGCTCAGAGCCCTCGCCCGCTCGGGGATGAAGATTGGGCGATTGGTGAGCGCCCCTCCTTGGCTGATGCTTACTTTTCTTTCACGTGTGACCCCGGAAAGCATGCGGTCTGTGCAGTGGATATAGGCCCTGGTCTGCTAACTCTTGGCAGTTAGATTTGTTAATGGGGTGTGCAAGAGGTACCGAGTGACATAAACTCTCTACCTGAACACTCAATGCCACCTTGACATGAACTGAATGTCCTATGTTGGAACAGCACCATCTTATTTCTGTACTTCTGTGCCTGATGGTGGCTGGTGGAACTAATGGGAGATGAATTTTCCTTTCCAGTGTTTTCAAGGGAGTTGTGTTCAATATTTTGAGGGGCTGACTACTGCATATTAGTAGAGCTGGCCAGTCACTGTAACAAAAATATGGGGGGGGCAGTGGCTCCCATGGTTGAGAATCACAGCAGTTTTCTATACTTGCATAGCGTTTATACCCTCCTGTCTTTGATCTGACCATTTATAGCTCTTAGGACGGAGAAGGCAATGGCACCCCACTCCAGTACTCTTGCCTGGAAAATCCCTTGGACGGAGGAGCCTGGTAGGCTGCAGTCCATGGGGTCGCTAAGAGTCGGACATGACTGAGCGACTTCACTTTCACTTTTCACTTTCATGTATTGGAGAAGGACATGGCAACCCACTCCAGTATTCTTGCCTGGAGAATCCCAGGGATGAGGGAGCCTGGTGGGTTTCAAACCATTTTCAATCTTCTTTTACCTAATTAAAAGGGAGCTATTCTTCAGTTTGAGAGGACTTTTCCACTAGAGTCAGTGGGCTAGGTATCAGAGACCTGGATTTGCCACCTGCCTCTGACATCCTATTCAAGTTGCCTGCTCTGTCTGAGCCTCAGTTTCCCCTTCACGGAAGTTGAGTTCAAACTACATGAGAAGTTGTGAGGCGGCAGCTCCACACCCATCTGCTACATATTGTGAAGCAATAGGATCCACTGCTGACCTGTTTGAGCACGGGCCCGGGCAGCCTGCACCCCTTCCCACCCAGCTCCAGACAGTGATGTTTTCCTTCCTCCCCACAGAGGATGTCACCCCCATCCCCTCCGACAGCACCCGCAGGAAGGGGGGTCGCCGTGGTCGCCGTCTGTGAACAGGACTCCTCAAATTACTGCTTTCTGTTAATAAATTGCTTTGATGTAAGCTGGTTTTGACTCCAGTCGTCTCTCCTTTATGTAGGGGCCACTGCTCAGGGGTACTTGATTCTTTCTTCCTGTCTATTTAACCGGGGTATGGGGCTGTCTTGAGGTCACGGGTGCATTGATAAGCCAGCAGCCATTAATAGATTATTGCTTCAGAAAATGTATATACATTTAGAGAATGTGTATAACCTGTCAAAGAGGAACACGAGGTGTTGATCCAGCCCCTGCCCTGGGACAGGGTGAGCCTATGTTCTGTGAACTGGTTTCCTGAGAGGAGGAGCTGAAGGAGAGGTGAAATTCTGGTGCTACAGTTGGATCTTCTCAACACTACTGGTTGTGGCATTAGTTGCCTCGGTCATCTAAAGAGACCAAGGCCTTGGAGACCTTGTTTTGAAAGTGGAGATGTTGATTCCAAAAATGGACCAATTCTTAAAGAGCGGGAGTGGAGTGGAAACTGTTGAGCCCAGTGTAGCCTGAGCAGAAGAGCCTTCCAGACAGCCATATATAAACACGTGTGGGTGGATACTCGCCCCCCACACCTTCTGTGCAGAAAAGGGAGCACACTGTCTTGTATCTTTCTTTTTCTCACTTGGCAGATCTAGGAGGTTGTTCCACATCAGTACATAAAGATCCAGTCACCCACAAATACACACCAAGCCCTATTTTCATCAGTGGTAAAAAAGTTTGTGCTTTCCGGAAGCCTGCATCCAACTCCAAGGACCCAGTGGCACCAGATGGTCCTGAGTGTTCTGCAGAGGATTAGCCCAGGGCCCTGTGATGGTGACTTCTACTCCGAGGCAAGACAATGACATAATGCTTTCAGGGTTCATCCCAGCAGACATGTTTCAGTACTTCATTCCTTTTTATTGCTGCTTAGCATCCATTTCCCAGTACACATCTGTTTACAACTCCCATCCCACTTGGAAGAGCCTTGGAGAGGTGATTCTTGACATGCATGACTTGGTCTACCAACTTACTGTGTGTGATGGATTAGCCATAAATGAGTCGTCGTTCATCATCTTTAAAATGAGTAATTACAACACAGTATAAAATGAGTCCATGCTGATACAGGTGATTTTAAGATGAAGGCATAAATCTTAAATACTAAAAATAGTTGATTCCCCTTCCAGTAAGTGAACTTACCTGTGGGCTAGGCTTAGTGACTCAATTTCCAAAGAATAGAACATGGAAGATGTTAGCTTTGGAGAGATGAACTATTAAGGTTGAACTGGCTGAACTATTAAGGTTGCTAAACACGGATAAATCATGTTTATTGACTAGTACTCTGACTTGACAAGATGATGAATACTTCAACTGAATTTTCAATTTCTGGAAACCCAGAGTCTAGTTAGAGGGCATTCTACAACATAGCAACATTTAAATTGTCAAAAGTTAAACAAGGACTCAAGACCAGAGAAGCTGAAGGAGGTGGACTAACAAGGCATTGGATCCTGGACCTGAAAGGGCATTTGTGTAAAAACTAATAAAATATTAACTTGGGGACTTCCTTTGTGGTCCAGTGGTTAAGAATCTGCCTTCTTAACAGGGGAGGCAGGTTTGATCCTGGTTCAGGGAACTAAGATCCTGCATGCTGCAGGGCAACAAACCCCACGTGTTCCAGAGCCCATGCTCTGCAACAGGAAGGCCAAACACCCTGCAATGAAGAGCCTGCACACCACAGTGAAGGCCAGTGCAGCCAAAAAAATCTGAATCTGGAGTCCAGTTAGTGCTCCTTAGTTTTTACAAGTGAGTTGTTAAAAATGTAAGATGCTAGCATTAGAGGAAACCAAATGAGTGATATACAGAAATGTCATATCTTACAACTTTTTGGTAAATCTAAAAGTATCCCTAAATAAACATTGCAGGGGTTGGGGGAAATGAGGGTGCTTTTCTACTGTCATTCTGGTTTTGAAGCAGGGCATGGTACACAGACCTGCAAGAGGCAGGTATTCCAGGGTGGAAATCCCAGTTCCCCAGAATTGGACTCAACCTTGGGCAAGTTACTTAACCTCTCAGCCGTTTAGTGAAAATTCCTGTGATAATGGCAGCCTCATAGTGCACCACAAGAAAGATGAAAGCATTTAATCTGGCACTGAAGAAACTGCTCCTATTCTTAATGCTTGTTCAGTTCTGCCAGGCATCATGAATGACAGCTGGCTGGAATCCTGGTGGGAAGACGCTGGCGCTCACTGAAGCGTTCTTTTTATTTCCTGTGATGGGGCTTTGCAACTTGTCCTGCTGTTTCCTGGTAACCAGGGATGTAATCAGGAATTTTTGAAAGCAGTTCATTTCTAGGTTTTGTTTGCAAGTTGCAAAGAGCTAGTTGGTGCAGTCCAGGTTGGAATGTAAGTGGCCTACTGGCCACTGAGGTGCACAGGGCAGGACTTGGCCTGTTGCCCACCCGAGACTGCAGAGCATGAAAGCCCAGCCACTGACTGTTAAGTGCAGCCTCAGTCAGGGCCATAGAGATGGTCCCTACTTCTCACTCCTTTCTCTTACCTGAGCTCCTGCAACAGTCTTTCTCCTAACAGATCTTCTTGTCTTCCCTCTATTCTTTGTTTAGTCGTAAGTGAAACAGAGACATTACTTTGTCAACAAAAGTCCATCTAGTCAAGGCTATGGTTTTCCAGTAGTCATGTATGGATGTGAGAGTTGGACTATAAAGAAAGCTGAGCACAGAAGAATTGATGCTTTTGAACTGTGGTGTTGGAGAAGACTCTTGAGAATCCCCTGGACTACAAGGAGATACAACCAGTCCATCCTAAAGGAGATCAATCCTGAGTGTTCATTGAAAGGACTGATGTTGAAGCTGAAACTCTAATACTTTGGCCACCTGATACAAAGAGCTGACTCATTTGAAAAGACCCTGATGCTGGGAAAGATTGAGGGCAGGAGGAGAAGGGAACGACAGAGGATAAGATGGTTGGATGGCATTCTGACTCAATGGACGTGAGTTTGGGTAAACTCTAGGAGTTGGTGATGGACAGGGAGGCCTGGCATGCTATGGTTCATGGGGTCACAAAGAGTTGGACATGACTGAGTGACTGAACTGAACTGAAGTCATGTCCAATTCTTTGTGACGCAATAGACTGGGGCCTGCCAGGCTCCTCTGTCCATGGAATTTCCCAGGCAAGAATACTGGAATGGGCTGCCATTTCCTTCTCTAGGGGCTCTTCTCAACCCAGGGATCAAACCGGCTTCTCCTGCATTGGCATATGGATTCCTTACCACTGAGCCACCAAGGAAGCCGTCTTCCCTCTGGCCCATGCCTATGCCTAGGCCACACTACAGCTGTGTGATCTAAAATTAGTTGGATCCTGTCACACATACCCCTGCTATTTTATCCATGCCTCACTCTTATCTTCAGTCTAGAATCCAGTCTCCATGAATCTCCAGTATTTTATCTAACTCTGCCATACCCTTCACCTTCTCTGCCCAAACCAAACCTAGTTCCTTTCTCTGCCAATTCTCCATGCCTTCAGTCTGACTCCTTCAGTATCTTCTCTCCCCAACTTGACCTCACTACCTACCACTCACTTGTTGGAATCAGTTTTTCATCACTCTCTCAAAGTTATCTTCTGGGTTGTCCCTTGAGGTGCTTCTCCACTCAGTTCCCCCATCACTCTTACTCCCCTCGTGGTACCACTAGTCTCCCTCTATTCTAATAGCATATTACCCTGCTAATCTGCTAGCTCTGAGAGGGCAGAGAGTGTCTTATACAGTGTCTGCCAGCCCAGCTCCTAGTCTGCAAAAATAGGGGCTCTATAAAGACTTGTTTGATGAATCATTGAAAGAATTGCCTTCACCTTCTGTAGTTTAGTCAGTTGAAGGACTTTTCTAATAGATTCTATATACGTTGAAACAAACATGCATTCTTGGGTTCTAAGAAAGTGAAGGAAATTCCCAGGAGCATTGAAGAAATGGGAAAGAAAAGGACATCAAGATAAAATGCTTTAGGAGCTGAGAGCTATAGGAAAGAAAGCTGGGGTAACCCTTGGGGCAAATACTGGAGTTAGTGCCAGGAGGTTAAGTAAGCTTAATCCCCCAAGGGCTCTGCTCTCAGCCCCAACCACAGCCCCAAGGTGAGGGAACTGAACTTGACTTTTATATTAACCCAGAGACCCTCAGATTTCAGAGCTAATGTGGTCACAGGTGGGAGTGTCTCTGGGCTCTTTGTAGAAGAGCAAGTCCTCTTTGGAGAAAGTGAAAGTGTTGGTCACTGTCGTGTCCGACTCTTGTGGCACCACCCACCAGCCTCCTCTGTCCATGGGATTTTCCAGGCAAGATACTGGAGTGGGTTGCCATTCCGTTCTCCAGGGGATCTCCCCGACCCAGGGACTGAACCCAGGTCTCCAACATGGCAGGCACATTCTTCACTGTCTGAGCTACCAGGGAAGCCACCTACAATTGAGGTCTTGACAGTGTTTTTTCTTCCAGTTAACTCCATTGACCTGGGTGAAGGTGTTATGGCTCCCTTTTGTCCAGGAGAATACTATCAAGGCAATTCTCAGTCTCTTAATGAAAGACCTGGGAAACCTTTTACAAAACATGGCCTCAGGGAGAGCATTGCTGACCTTAAGTGGTCCAAGAGAAGATGTATAAGGGACTTCAAATAAGTTAAGTTCTGTCTTATTGCATGTAGTCCTAAGGTGGTGGACCTTGGCCAGTGGGTAGGTAGGAGTTGTAGAGAGATTTAAGCATCAGATAAAGGAGCATTTTCTAAAAGAGAGCTGCTAAGAGGAAACAATGGAGAAGGCAATGGCAACCCACTACAATACTCTTGCCTGGAAAATCCCATGGACAGAGGAGCCTGGTGGGCTGCAGTCCATGGGGTCGCTAAGAGTCGGACACGACTGAGTGACTTCACTTTCACTTTTCACTTTCATGCATTGGAGAAGGAAATGGCAACCCACTCCAGTGTTCTTGCCTAGAGAATCTCAGGGACAGGGGAGCCTGGCAGGCTGCCGTCCATACGGAGTGGACACAACTGAAGCGACTTAGCAGCAGCAGCAGCAGCAAGAGGAAACAAAACTGCTTCCTAATCATTGGCGGCATACAAGCGTAAGCCAGGCCCGCAAAGGCTAGCGAATCAGAATCAGTGTGGCAGAGACAGTTGTGTCCTAGTGATCCTTCATCTTCTGTTATGAATAGTAGCAGCCTCAGTGTTAGCTGGATGCATGGTTGATCAGAATAGAGATCGCTTTTCCTAATTATGGTCACCAGGCTGTGTATTACAGCCCCAGGACTTATAAGAAAATGTCTTAAATAATGTCTAGATACTTGCTTTCAGATCTTTGCTGGAACTTGTCACCTTATCAAACAGTCCTTCCTTGATCATCACAGATCAATTAATGTTTTTTCCCCACCCCATCTCTAGCCATCATTCTCAAGCTGTTTACCTGCCACATTCATAGCACTTAACCCTAGTGTGGAGTCTGTGCCTCTTGAGTCCTGTGGTTCTCAACCTTGAGTGTGCATCACATTCAGTAGCTCTGGGATGGAGACCTGAGGACATGTATTTCTAACAAGTCCCCAAGCAGTGCTGACGTCAGTGGTCTGGAGAGCACATTTGGAGAACCAGTGGACGTGTCTGTTTAGGTCACTGCTGTATCCCAGCACCAGGAGCATTACGTTAAGTTGTGTTTTCTACATGTTTGTGGACTCATTTTGCAGATATCGCGTTCAAATAGATTTAAGGCAAGTACTGTTATCCACATTTTACCTGCAGAGAGCCTGAGTGTCAGAGAAACTGAGTTGTCCAGGGCACATAGTTAGAAAGGGTCAGAGCAGAGATTCGAACCTATGTTTGTCTGAAACCACCGAGTGTGCCCTCCTCAATCACTGTGCTGGCACATCCTTGGTGGGCTCCAGCTCAGCGCGGTCTGGTTGAGGGGGAGGAAGAGGAGGGCCCTGCCTGTCCTTGCATAAGATTGGGGAGTGGAAGGCAGCGGGCCGGCGGCTGCCGCATCCTCAGCCACTGCGTACTGGTGGCCACCAGGTGCAGTGGCATGCGGACAGGATGGGGATCTGCGTTCTGCTGCTCTTAGCTTCTGTGGCCCTAGATGGCTCCCACTTCTCATGGCCTGTGGCTTCCTCATCTGCACAGATAGAACCTTAGATCTCTGTAATATCTAAGGAACCCCTGCAGCTCAAATGCCATCTCTAAGAGACAGGTGCGGCCACTGGAAGTCAAATGCCCCCAAACCAAATATACTGTTTCTCTTCTCCCACACTGAGAGATACCCCTAAACCAGAATTCCATCACCAACAACCCCCCCCCACCCACCACTGCAAATCCCCACTATACTATCACTGTCCAGAAGAAATATGCAAGCCACAAAACTTAGCCACATAATTTCAAATTTCCTAGAAGGCAATGGCAACCCACTCCAGTACTCTTGCCTGGAAAATCCCATGGATAGAGGAACCTGGTGGGCTGCAGTCCATGGGGTCGCTAAAAGTTGGATACGACTGAGCGACTTCACTTTCGTGCACTGGAGAAGGAAATGGCAAACCACTCCAGTGTTCTTGCCTGGATAATCCCAGGGACGGAGGAGCCTGGTGGGCTGCTGTCTATGGGGTCGCACAGAGTCAGACACGACTGAAGTGACTTAGCAGCAGCAGCAGCAGTAGCTTATTAATAAATATAAAAAGTGACATTAATTATAATATATTTTATTTAACCCAATATATCCAGTGATTATATCAATGTATAGTCAATATGGAAAGTTATTACCAAGACAGTTTGTTTTCTTTCTGAGCTACACCTTGAAATCCAGTGTGTATTTTATCCTTAATAGCACATGTCTCAATTGAGACTAGCCATATTTCAAGGCTTCACCTGCCACATGTGGCTAGTGGCTGCCCTGGTAGACAGCATAGTCCTAGGACATTAATGACAAATATTTATTGAGGTATGCACTATACTGTCTATATACATTGCTCAGTCCTCATAACACCCTATGAAATAGGCAAGATTATTATCAGTCTAATTTTGTGGATAATGAAACTGAGGTTCAGGGAGCTTTTTGGCCAAGATCACAGAGTAGGTCAGCAGAAGAGTCTGGATTTGGCTCTGTCTGGCGCCAGAGTGTGGCTCTTCATCTTGATGTAATCCTGTCCTGGTAGGAGATGTTTAGGATATGCAGTCAATGGGACCCACTGACTGGGATACCAAATCCAGGGAATGCAAAAGCTCGGGAGCCAACAAGAAGGCCTGTGAGGGCAGTAGATGAGAGGCCTTGAAGCTACTGTTCTCCCACCCTGAGTTATGTGTTTGGCAACGTTGAGCTTGCCCAGCTAACAGCCAGTGACTCTGTCAAGAAGAAATCATGATCTTAGGAAGAGCATGTCAGTGTAATGAATAACTGAGCTTGCCAAAAAAAAAAAAAAAAAAAAATCTGGTGTCAGGAGAAAGTGAAAACTGAGAAATGCAGGAATAACCTGCAGGGAGTGTGGGAGAGGGTAGAATTTCAAGGGACAGGGCTTGAAATTCTAGGGAGCAAGTTGTAACTCTACCTCAGGAAAAATGACAATAATGACAGTGTCGGTAGCTAAATTTATTAAGCACTTACTAAGCAACTTAAATGTAGCATCTTATTTAACCCTCATCATACTAGGAGGTAGGTACTGTTTCACCATTTTACATGTGAAGGAACTGAGGCACAGGCTGCTTGAAGGAAGCAGAGTTGAGATCAGCCAAGTAGTGTCGACACTGCGCTGCCACACCATCCTACTGCCTAGAATGGGCTGCTCATGGAGGCTCTGAGCCCACTGTCTCTGGAGGCATTTCAGCAGACCACCAGAGATGTGAGGAAATGCTCAAGACAAGGATCATGCTCAAGACAGAGCTAGTGAACTGATACTGAAGCTTGTCTGGAGAGTAACAGAGGTAGTGCAATTGCCCACAAAGATTGGGAAGGAATCCTGTCTTTCTAATCCATCACCTTGGTAACAGGGGCTACAGGAGGCACGACCTTCACTAAGATTGGTCACAGCGAGTAAGGGGTCTGTGGGAAGCAGCATGGCAGAGTAGCTAAGAGAATGTCTCTGTTGATAGCTTAAACCTGGGTTCACATCTTGAGTTTCCCACTTGCTGGCACTTAGCTAGTATTTGTACATTTCATCTAATCTTTCTGAGACTCACAGGGCTATTGTGACAGTAAAATGAGAAAACACACAGAATAGTTTATACTCAGAGATGAGACGAGCTCTGCCAAGGCAGGAAAGTCAGGAGCCAAGGCCTTGGTGTAATTCAGAAAGCTTCACTTTCCCCTCAAACCCAGTGGACTGGACTGATGGTGGCAGCATTTGCAAAATGAGCTGCCAGGCTGCGGAGGCAGGTCTGAGAGGAGTGCAGGAAAAGAGAGGCGGCAGGGAGTTGGTGCCTAGGAGGAGAAACAGTCCAGGACCACTCCTGCGTGGGGGGAGGCTGGTCAGCCGAGTGGCACTGCTGTGCAGGGCGGCCCTATGGAAGTGCCAGGGACTCGCTGTGCAGAGCAGAACCCCTGCTCTGCAGCATCACCGGTCCCTCCCCCCACCCTCCCGAGGCGTTCCCTTCTGGACAACAGGTTCAGACACCAGGACCTGCATCCTCTTCCAGAAGCTACCCTCACCTCTCTGCTCCGCCTCCCGTGCTGGTTTCACTTCTTCCCTCCCAGTCACCTCCCAACCCATTTCTCAGACCTGCTTTTGTCAAGATCTCCCATGCCTTCCGGGTGGCCCAGTCCAGTGGGCCTTTTCCTCAGCAGTGCTTGACGCAGCTGACACTCCTTCACTCCTCTGCTGGGATCTGTGATCACACCTTCTCCCTATTTTGCTTCTGCTCCCTGACCACTCCTCTGCACTGCTCAGAGCTGCTCTTCATCCAATCTCTACACATCAAGGGTCTCCAGAGCTCAGCCCTCGTCCTCTGGTAAAAACTGTCTGCAAGCCGATCATTTACAAACATGTATACTCACTCTTCAAGTTTCAGTCTGGCACCGTCAGTCATTGATAATATCTCCACATGGGTGTCACACAGACTATAGCCACAACAAAACTCTAGGGTCTTCCTAACCCATAATGTTTCTCCCATCTCCTCCATCCCAGTGAATGCCACCACCCATTGCATAGCTCTAAACCCGGACACCATCTTTGACTTCACTCCCACAGCAAGTCCTGACATTTCTACTTTTCAAAACAGCTATTGAGCCCATCTGCTTCTCCTTGTCTCCACACCGTCTCTCACTTAAATGATTTTACCCCTAACTGATCTCCACACTCCCACTCCTGCCCCTGGGAAATCTGTATGCCATACGTCATTAAAAAACATAAACCAGCCCCAGCCCATCCCCGCTTGACACTCCCCACCAGCTTCCCATTTTCTTGGAATAATACCTAAGCTGCAGCCCAGCCTGTCCCTTCAACAGCATCCGAAAGCACCCTCCCCCTCACTCACTAGGCTCAGACGCACTGCACTTCTTTCTGTTCCTCAAATGTGCCAAGGACTTCTTGTTTCTGGAAAAGACATCATCTCCGTCACCCAAGCCAAAAAGCTCAGCAACATCTTGGTCTCACCCCTCTATCCATATTCAGTTTGGTCTGAGTCCTGTGGATTTTCCTCCTGACATTTTTATTCTTTGTCACCTTTCCTGCAATGCTTCCAGCCATGGCCTCCAACAGGCCTGCCTCTCCAGCTTGACTTTTCACCACAGCCTCCTGACTGATCTGCCTGCCTCCAGCCTCAGCTGTGACCTGACCCCTAATCCCAGCCTCAGCCACTGTAGCCCAGTCTCTGACCGAGACTGAGAATCATACGTCACCAGGTGTCTCCATTTGCCCCTGTGTCCTGGTGACTGGCGCAGAACTGGTGCTTGATACTTATTTGCTGGATGAATGAATCCTAGGAGAGGGCTTGATCAGTCTTGCTCACTTGTACTAGCTGAGATCACATGTCCAAGAGCCATACTATTAACTTACTTGCCAGACAGCAGCTGGGAGAAGAGTTGGGGAGTCCCAGATCCTAAATTGGTTGTAGGACATCTGACCTAGGGCAAATCAAATCCTCTCCTCACTCAATTGTCCCTTCAGTACAATGGGAAGGAGCAGGCAACTAGTCTCTTTTTCCCAGAAACACTGTGAAGTGAACAGAAGTGAAGTGAAAGTTGCTCAGTTGTGTCCGGTTCTTTGCGACCCCATGGACTATACAGTCTGTGGAATTCTCCAGGCCAGAATCCTGGAGTGGGTAGCAATTCCGTTCTCCAGGCATCTTCCCAACCCAGGGATCAAACCCAGGTCTCCCACATCGCAGGGGGATTCAAGGCCATTTGTTACAAAATGTTTCCTCACTCTCATTCTCCTTGGACCTTCACAGCAGTCCCAAGAGGTAGTGGGCATTATCTGCCCCTATTGTACTGACTTTCAACACAGCCTGAACCACCCTTTTAAACTGCAATTTGGATAATGACACCTTTTGCTCAAAGCCTTCCCATGGTGCTTTTTTCTTTCTTTTCTTTCTTTTTCTTTTTTTGGCATGCAGGATCTTAGTTCCCCATCCAGGGATCAAACCCACGCTCCCTTCAGTGGAAGCATAGTCTTAACCACTAGACCACCCAGTAAGTCCCAAAGCCTTCCCAAAGCCTTCCCAAAGCTCTTGATTTTACTCAGAGTGAAAGCCAAGGTCGTGACCATGGCCACAGATCTGGCCCAAGGCCTTGTCCTTCATGCCCCCCTCAGTGGCTCCACTCCAGCCACTCTGGCCTCCTTGCTGTTCCTCAGCCAGGTGCATCCCCACGCTGGGATCTTTGTTCTGGCCATTATTTCTGTCCAGGGAATCCCTCCCTCAGACATGGCCTAGGTTAACCACCTCATCTTCAAGCCTGTGCCCAAACCTCGCCCTGTCAGTGAGGCCCAGCCAACACCCTATAAAGTACTACCACTTGCTCCCATCCTGCAGTGTAGTAATACCTTTTGTTTCCCCATCTCTGCCATTATTCTTTAACAAACAAGTTTACTTGTTTGTTTCAACTAGAATGCAAACTCCGTAAGGGCAAGAATACTGTCTGCTTCATTCATTGACATAGCCCAAGGACCTGGCACGGAGTAGATGGGCAATAAATAATTGTTGAATGGTAAATGAGCAAGTGAGAGGAGTGAAGTAAGGGGCTTGTCCAGACCAGGCCTGACAGGTACAGGAGTGTAGCGTGGGCCTGATCCTTCCCCATAGAGAGGACCTTTTCTGGCCTCTTGTTCGTGGCCAAGATGTGCTAGGATCCAAGGGGCCCCAACACAGAAAGGATGGCCTTGTGGGGTGGTGGACAGGGCTGGGCCTACACTGCCTACCTACCACCTAGGGTGGCTCTTTCCTCTCCCAGGACTTGGGGACCAAGAAGGAACACAGGATTGTTAGAGGTCCTGGGGGATTCCACCTCCTGGCTCACCCAAGTGAACTGGCAGGAACTCACACCTCTGGGGCATGGAGTGCCCAGACCAAGGGAGAACAGGCATCTCAACCTAGACCAGCTCAACAGGGACACCATAGGAGGAGACTCCCAGGATGATCCGGGGGTGAGGATAAGGGTCCCTCTGGCTTTGTTGTACAGCTCCAGATCTCTGGGCACAGTCCCAGATTCAGATTCAGCAAGTTTGCAGAGGGGCTTCCCTGGTGGTTCGGTTCAGTTCAGTTCAGTCGCTCAGTCGCATCTGACTCTTTGCAACCCCATGAATCGTCAGAGGTAAATAATCCACCTGCCAATGCAGGAGACATGGGGATATCCCACATGCTGTGAAGCAGCTAAGCTCATGTATGGCAACTACTGATTCTGTGCTCAAGAGCCCGGGAACTACAACTGCGAGCCCATGTGCTGCAGCTGCTGAAGCCCTAATGCCAGCACTCTGCAACAAGAGAAGTTACTGCAATGTACCACAATGTTACTCCCGCTTGCTGCAGTTAGAGAAAAGTCCACGCAGCAATGAAGACCCACTGCAACCAAAAATAAATAAAATTATTTTTTAAAAGTTTGCAGAAAAAAAATCATCACTGAACTACTTAATGCTTATTGCACACTTAATCTCTACATCAAGCATATGTATATTAATTCATTCAATCATCCCAAAAAGCCAACAGTTTAAGTTCTATTACAGATGAGGAAACGAAGCACAGAGGAGTTAAGTCATTTGCTCAAAATGACACATCCTGACATACTGTAGTAGTGGAACTCGAATTTTTTAAAAAATATTTATTTATTTGGCCAAGACAAGTCTTACTTGCAGCCCAAGGGATCTTTAGCTGTGGCATGTGGGATTTAATTTCCTGACAGGGATCGAATCCAGGCCCCATGCATTGGAAGCACAGAGTGCCAACGACTGAACCACCAAGGAAGTCCTTGGAATTTTTTTCTAATCAATACAAAACTTTGGATAATTTCTGAGAAATTTCAAGGAGGACTACAACATACATTTTTTGCTTTTGTTGTGGAAGAGCCCACTGTCAATGTAATAATGTGTCCAGGGAACAGTGGTGGAAATATAGTGTCTTCTGAGCAGCTAGCACAGTTTTTATATAGGAGGAGATTGGATTTGTACACAATTGCTTTTAATTTCTTCCCAACCACTTATTATTCAAAATTTCAAACATACAGAGATGTTTATACATTGCACTTAGATTCACCTATTGTTAATTTTATCTATTATCTTTTTTCCTGAGCTATTTTGAAAATAACTTGCAAACCACATTTCATGTCACCTCCAAGTACTTCATTCAGTCTTTAGCCTCTAAAAATATATTTTTCTAGCAGACTAAAATTGCATTATTGCACCTAAGAAAAGCAATAATAATCCCCAAGTATCAGCTAAAGTTCAGTCTATATTCAAATTTCCCCAGCTTCACAAAAATATCTCTTACCGCTTTTTTCCCAACCAAAATCTTGTCAGTATATACAAATTGCATTTGGTTATTATGTTTCTGTAACCTTTTAAAATACAGAACCCTCTCCACACCCACACAGGCATCCTTTTTCATGACATTGACTTTTCCTTGGGTACTGTTGTTCTTTGGAGACTGTCTGAATTCTTCTGTTTATTCATAATTTTATTTCATTTGTTATTCTGTGTCTGGTAAATTAGAATTTAGGTCTAATGGCAGATTCAGTTTAATGAATTTCTTTAGCAAAGATATTCCTAACTGATGCTGAGTATCTTACCTCTTTAGGAAACACAAAATGTCACACTGCTCTGCAATCGGTGATGCTAAAAGTCCAATCATGTGGTGGCAACCGCAGGACTGCACCATTGTAGGGTGGTTTTTCCTATAAACAACCAGCAAGGACTCTGGAGAGATACCATGGCAGGTGGGTATCCTGTGTCCCCCAACCCTTTGTCTCATGATTTTGGCATCCATTGGTGGTTGAGTTAACTATTACACTGGGGATTACAAACAGGTGATTTTCTAATTCTGTCTTCTCTTTTACATTAGTTAGCTTGCATTCTTCTGGAAAGAAAAAAAAAGAGAAAGAAAAGAAAGAAAAACTCCTTATCAAGTGAGATTGAACTATATACTTCAAAACTCCTTTTGAAGAAGCAGCGTAAATTATTCTTATTGATGCTGGAATTGTCTCATATTTGGCTGGCAGGTGCTTCTTCAATTTGGCTTCGAGGTCCTTCTGACAAATACCAGTGGCCCTTGAGCACTTCTTTACTTTCTGGGGGGAAAAAAAAGATGTCTGCAACTCACCTGTGTTTCCCTTCCTTGGCTCTGGGATCCACCATTTTGGCACTGGGATGTTATTCCAAGAAGTTAGCCTCAGAGCTCTTTTGTTTAGACCAGATCCAGCTCTGTGTGACCTTGGGCCTGTTCCTTTCCCCTTTCTGAGTCAGACTTTCTTCATATGAACAGTGGGGGAGCTGAATCCTGCCTTAACCCTGGGTCCTTCTCAGGGTGTGGCAGACACCAAGCCTTCCTGCTTCCTGTCATTCTGTCTCCATCTCCATCAAGAGAATGGGTAGGACAGGACTCCTCCACTGGGCAGTGGGGCCTGTGTGACACCTGAGACCTCTTACCCTACTAGAGGAAGAGAAGGGAACCATCGTCCTGTCCACTCTTCTAGCTGGAATCATCTCCAGCCTCTTGTGGGAGAGGACAGGATGACCTTTGGGGTCACCCTGAACTTTGACCAAAAGTTGCTTCACAAGGAAAAGGCTTTTTTAAGATTGCCATTTTGTTATCACAGTCAGCTCAGAATCAACTGACTTTGATGTTAAATGGAGTTTTACTTCGTATCAAAGTTATAAATTCACATATTTAAATAATCAAATCCTTCTAAAAAGCTGGCTGCAAAAAACAGAAGTTCCTTACCTTCCTTTTCCCACCACTTTAAAATGTTTCTAGCCTCTGTGTCTCTCAATAACTTCTGGTACTGTTACTTTCAGATTGTTTCAGTTTTAAACATGATCTGGTTGGCTTTTCACTGTGGACACAAGACCGAGATTTAGTCCTCTTTCCTTCTCTTCTAAGTCACGTTTCCTATCCTCTCATCCTCCCCAAATGCCTCTACTGTATGTTTAGTTAGATCAGTGTTCAAAGTTTGCCATATTATGACAGTAAATGCCATTTATAGCTGTGCTGTGTAGTATGGTGTCATGACTATTCATTTCCTATATAACTTTTGTTTTCCCAAAAATTTATAATTGTCTTGATACAACTTAGCAACTAGAGAACAGCAACAAAAAATAGTTGTCTTGGTTTTTTTTTCCATTTGCTTAATTTTCTGTGAAATTTATAACTCAACCTCATACTCTCTAAAAAATGATCTAAATCATCTCTCAGTATATTCAGATCTATCAGCTGTCTATCAATTTTATCTTATAGAAGAAATGTCTTTCAGAGCCTGTGGACCTGATCCAATACGAATCTATTGCTTTTCTCTTGGGATTTCTCTGTGCCATCGTTCTGGGGAATCCCCATTCCTTTTTGTGAGTTGAATTTCAGCTTCCTGTATTCCAAAGTGAAAGTGAAGTGGCTCAGTTGTGTCCGACTCTTTTCGACCCCTTGGACTGTAACCCACCAGGCTCCTCCGTCCATGGGATTCTCCAGGCAAGAATACTGGAGTGGGTTGCCATTTCCTTCTCCAGGGGATCTTCCTGACCCAGGGACTGATCCTATATTTCAAGTCTTCCTTTATATTTAGTGAAGACCTTCATTTTGGTAAATCATACGTTCATGAGCTTTCTGAGAAAGAAAAATTTTTGAAATAATGAATGTCTGAAAATATCTTTGCGATACCTTCATACCTACTTAATAATTTGGCTCAGTAAATATTCTAGGATGGAAGTAATTTTCTCATGGAATTTTGAAGGTGTTGCTCCATTATCTGCTGGTTTCCAGGGTTGCTCTTGAGAAGTCCACAGTCATTCTGATTCCTGGTCCTTTGCATCTGTCTTGTTTCTTTCTGTGAAATTTCTCTTTGTCTTTATGTTTCTATAACTTCACTTGATGGGCCTTGGTGTGAAATTATCTTCATGCTCTCTCTCTGGTATTCACTAGGTGCTTTCAGTGTGGGAATTTATGTCTTTGAGTTCTGGACATTGTACTGAATTTTTTCACTGATTTTTTTTTTTTTTTTCGCCTTTGTTTTCTCTGTTCCCTATTTCTGGAACACTGATATTTGGCTATTGGGCATCCTGGATTGGTCTTTAATTCTCTTATTTTTTCTCTCAATTTCTTTTTATCTTGGTGGTCTGCTTTCTGGGAGATTAAAAAACTATCTTTTGCCTACTGATTGTTTAATATCTACCCTCGTACTTTTAATCTTTAAGGTATTTTTGTTGTTGCCATCATTGTTCTAACAGTACATTTATCTTTATAGCATCCTATTCTTGTTTCATGGGTGCAGTATCTCCTTTATCTCCCTAAAGCTGTTAACAATATCTATTTGTTTCCTCCACGGTCCTTTTTGAGGTTTGGTGATGTGTTTTGTTCACTCTCTTTTGTGTTAGAGGTTTTCTTCAGATGTCCCAAGAGCCTTGATTGTCTAAAAGCAATCAAGTGGGCGCTGTGACTGGCGTGGATGGCTTATGGCTGAGCTCTTCCCTGTAAGGTTACTTGCCTGGTTGTTTCATCGTTGAACCCCAGTATCAGAGTTTTTAGGTCATTCCTGTGGTCATGCTCTCCAGAGAAGGATTCTCTCATTTATTGCCCAGAAAAAGAAGGTCTGGCTTCTGGCATTCTGGAAACTGGGTCGGACAAAGGCTGGGACTCATCTTCAGAGCTGGGCCCATGCCCTGCACTGTGCCTGGGGATAAACTTCCAGCCCTCTTTCAGGGAGGGAGGAGTAGTTGTGGGGGGGACAGGACATGGATATCCAACTGTACTCCTACCCAGTGTGTCTTGTACTCACTTCCTGAACCTGTTCTACCACATAAACTGGTGGCTTCTCAGCTTTTCTAGCTGCAGGTTTAGAATTAACCTTTCTTGGGTCTGTTAATGACTACTAACCCATTTGCTTTCCAGCTTCTAAAATTCTGCTCTTTTCTCCTTTTCTCTCTGTCCTTACAGATCTACACTAAAAAAAAAAGAAAGAAAGAAACTTCTTGTCATTTTAGTGACAGAAGCCAAGTGAAAGAGGAAGCAAACATATAATGTGTTCTAACCATCATTTTACCAAGAAATCTTTTTTTAAATTGAACTATCAATTTCACATGCCATAATATTCAGGCTTTTAAAATGGTACAGATCAGTGGTCTTCCTATGTATCCACAAAGTTGTACAACCACCACCGCTGTCTAATCCCAGAATATTTTCTTCACCCTGAAAGGATATCCCATACCCATCAGCAATCATTCCCCATCCCCTTTCCCCTGGCAACTGTTGATCTACCTTCTGTTTCTACGGCTTGCGTAGTCTAGACACTTCATATAAATGGAATAGTACAATATGTGGCCTTTTGTGTCTGGCTTATTTCACTTATCATGATGTTTAAAAATATATATCATGATAATTTAACAGCATTATTACAGTGTATACAATCCAAATTTAAACACTTAGCATCTAATCTCAGTTTCACTTGAAATAGATAAGCATATTTTATTTATATATCATTACTTCTCACTCTTTGATGATTTAGAACAGAATTTTCTAAAATAACTTTTGTCAAACTTTGTCTCTTCAGATGTTTGGTCAAATTCACTTAGCATGATGCTTTCAAAATTAATTTTATGGCATGAATCAGTACTTCATTCCTTTAAAAAAAAAAAAAGACTTGTATTGAACATTAATTCTTCTTTATGGCTAAATAATGTTCCATTGTATGGATATACCACATTTTGTTTACTCATCAGTTGATGAATATTTGGGTTGTTTTTGCTTTGGGGCCATTATGAATAATGATGCTATGACCATTTGTATATAAGTTTTTCTATAGATACACGCTTTAATCTCTCTTGTGTAAATATCCAGGAGTGGAATTACTGGATCATATGTAACTCCATATTTAACTTCTTGAGAAATTGCCAAATAGTTTTCCAAAGTAGCTGCACCATAGTACATTCCTGCCAGCAATATCTGAGTTCCAATTCCTTCACATCCTTGTCGACACTTGTAATTGTCTTCTTGATTACAGCCATCATAGTGGATGTGAAGTGGTACCTCATTGTGGCCTCAATCAGCATTTCCCTAATGAATAATTATGTGGAACATCTTTTCATGTGCTTATTGACCTTAAATTTCCTGAAAATTTAAACATACACACAAAGACATAAAGATTAATAAAACAAATACGGTCTATAAGACAGATAGTGAGAAATAACACCATGCTAACAGTTAAACCTCTCCTGGGTACCCTTTCCCAGACCCTCTTCCTTCCCTCCCTGTAGAGGCCTCCACTGTCAAAAATTTGAATGACGTAATTTGAGCATTAGGAAGCAGAAAGGTGGAATGGTTGAAATCAAGAGATGGATGCATGATTCTGGGCAAACATGTAGCCTCTCAAAACCTCAGTGTCTCTATCTATAAATTGAGATAATAAAATAAAACAGCCCTCAAAAGGTCACTGTAAAGATTAAATGAAACAAAGCATGCAAAATGATTAGCACAGTGCCAGCTCAAAGGAGGGCTGAGTAAGTGCTGGCAAATATTAGTACCAGAGCCTTAGAACCAGGGACTCAGATTCATAAAATGCTTGTATTAGCAGAAAGCAGAGAGAACACTGAATCCAGCTTTCTTCCCCTGGCTTTGAGATGACATAACTGAGGCCCTGAGAGAAGGAAAGGATTTGTCTAAGTTCATAAAAAGGGGCAGCCCCTTTATGTATCCACTCATCTACAGGTGAGAGGGGAGACAAAAAGAATTTTCGGCTTTTTTCTTTTTTGCTTCAGAGTGATTTCCTATCTAGGGAGTGAACATTTGCCTGTTTCTTGAAACCTCCAAAGAGCCTTATGAATCCACAGGTCTGCCCAGAAACAAGTGACGAGGGCCCTGGGCAGCCAATGGAAACATGCTGGCCTTTTCACCTGCCTCGGTAGGGGCTCCCCCCCCTACTCATCCTGTCCCATTAAAGGCAACTTGCTGAAGTGAGGGTATTTCCAGCGTTGTGGCTTTCACTTCCACTTGTACCAGGTGGGCGGAGTGGCCTCCTGTGGACGAATCAGATTCCTCCTCAGCCCCAACTTCAAGAGGTGAGCACAGGGCTCAGCATCCCAGATACGCAGGCGGCAGCAGCAGCAGCAGCAGGAGTGGGAAAGACCAGAGGTCAGAATCATGGAAGACCAGCGTGACCTCATCTCCAACCATGAGCAGCTGCCCATGCTGGGCCAGCGCCCCGGAGCCCAGGAGAGGTATGTGTGAGCAGTAGGAGAGAGCAGCCAAATCTTGGACTGCACAGATGTACATGCACAGGGCTACAGAAGGAGCACTAGACCTGGAGTCGGACGAGGCGTGAACTTAGGCTGTGACTCCAGCACTAACTGGGTGGTCTGGGGCAAGTCTCTGGCCGTCTGGCTTCAGTTCTCCCGCCTGTAAAATGAGCGAGTTCCTTTAGGGCAGGGGTTTTAACTTTCTTTGCATCACATACTTCTCTTCTGAAAATCAGAGAGCGCTGTACTCATTCCCTACAGTTTCCCACAGTATCAGGAGCTTCCCAGAGTCCCTTGAAGCTGGGCCAAGCCCTAGATTAGAATTTTGAAAATATTATGGATCCTAGATGGAGAAGCAGATTTTCTAAGAGAGAATGGCAGAAGCAGCTCATCATTGAGGAGTTTCCTCCTAGTTATCATAAGTTGGTATATGTGTTTATGTTGAGGGAATTATAGCTGCAGTGTCTGTAGAGTAGAAGAAGATGTTTGCTATCACAGGAGGGAATGAGAGATGTTGGAGGAGGGTCAAAAAAGGGTGAGGTGTGGGGCTCTGGCTAAATTTCTAGAAGGGGCTGTGGGTTGATGTAGTTGGTGCCCTGCCCATGCCCCTCTCCCTTGCAGTAAGGGGCCAGCACAGCCATCCAGAGGACCCTTTCCCAGATCCTTATCCATCTGTTTCCCTGAAAAAAAATGGGGAATGGTTAGAATACATACCCCAATGTCCCTGCTCCCCCTCCCAGGTAATTTGCATATTACAGGGACTTGTTGTGATGTCACCAGTTGCCAAGCAGAAAGGGGTTTGGGAGAGACTCTTAGTGATGTCATGAGGAACTTCATACTGTGGGACATGTAACTAGAGATAGACCATTAGTGCCTAGCCTGTGAAAACCTTGGGGAATCCCATGGCTAAAGGGTCAACTCTTGTGAAGGCTGGATTCTAGTAGAGGTTCTGCAACTGTCATGTATGACTTGTATAAATCACGGTTTCTCTCTGGGTCTCAGTAGTAGCAGCAGCAATAATAATGACAGTGGTTATGATAATAGTTCCTATTCACTGTATACTTGTTACCAATCCTCAGTCCCTGTTAGATATTAGTATGATTAGTTTTGTGGTGGGCATATAACTAAATGCTAAACTCAATCATAATTCTTTTTCTAACTCTTTAAGTTGGGTACTTTTATTATTTCCATTTTTACATAAGAGAAAATTGAGACTCGTATTAACAAGTGAGTCACCAAAATTATTGCAGCTAGTGAATCCTGGAGCCAGAATTTGAACTCAGTACTAGTCTGATATTAAAATTTGAGTTTGTCTACCATCTGACTCCCTTCTAGAGGCACAATTTGCAGGGAGGGGAAATGGGTCCCCTCTGAGCACAGGCCACCCAGTGAGTTGCAGAGCCAGCGTGGGCTCAATGAGCAGCAAGGGTGCCCCCTTGTCAAATCCTTGTCTGGTTTTCCCTCAGTTCAATCACTGCTTCTAAAACTGCCCTGGCCTGTTTTGGACCCTTTTGTGAACACTTCTGCCTGGCAACATTTGTACCATGATTCCCCCCAGTTCTGGTTGGCTCCTGACTTTGGCCAGTTACTTATTCAAGAAAGAGGCAGTAGAAAGGAGGAAGTGACAAGAGCTGGCACTCATCCAGAACCAGGAGACAGGCCATCAAGATGCATGAAGAGGAAGGAAACCAGATGCTAAAGTTAATTATTAACTCCCTTGAGATTAGTGCTCAGTGTTACAGACTGCTAACTTCGTGCTAGGTATGGAGTCAAGAGCTTTATCCTGATCTCATTTTATATAACAACCCTTTGAGTAGATATTCTTACCTCAAGTTACTAAGAGAGGTTGAGTGACTTGCCCCTGTTCCCTGAGCTAAGGGAATGACAGAACCAGGATTACAATCCAGGTTACAGGGTCTCATCTTTATTATGACTCTTTAGATTCTCAGACCTTATGAGAAACTGAGGTGCAGAGAAGAGAAGGTGGGAGGCACAGCTGGGACTCAACTTGGGTGTGGGGTTGCTGAAAAGGTGAGGTTATAGAGCTTGAACTCAGGAAGACCCAAGCGTGGGTGGACTTTTCACCACACCAGAGGCCAGGCCGCCCCTCTTCCTTGGGAAGGCCAAAAAGCAGGATTTGTTTTCCCCTTCTTTCTGGTTTTCTCCTTTTCTCCACACAGGACTTTTACATTTTCCTTTCAGCGTAATAATAATCCCCTGGACTGGGCCTTGGTCCAGAAATCACAGAGGTTTGTTGAGCAGAGAGGCAATGAGACTGAGCCATGTTTGTGATGTCATGAGTTACTAGGCAGCAGGGTCTTCTCAGGGTTTCCTCAGCTGTCCTTGCTGGTTCCCTCGAGAAGATAAGGCCCTTGTTGGCTCTTCCCCACACAGAGGCAGCTCCAGGATTTCTGCCTGGGAGGGCTATAGGGGCAGCAGTGGCTGGAGGTAGGGGGTCAGGGGAATATCATCAAGCTGTAAGTTCATAGGCACTTACTTGTGTTTAAGCGTGTGTTTGTTAGGGGCAGCTGAGGGCAAGGGCTGGAACTGTGGGGGCACATTCCCCCATTCCCAGCCAGTCCCCAGGGTAGCCACTTCTGTGGACTCTCCTCTAACCTATGTCCCCCTCCTCCCCCCACAGCAAGTGCAGTCGTGGAGCCCTGTACACGGGCTTTTCTGTCTTGGTGGCTCTGCTCCTGGCCGGCCAGGCCACCACTGCCTACTTCCTGTACCAGCAGCAGGGCCGGCTGGACAAGCTGACAGTCACCTCCCAGAACCTACAGCTGGAGAACCTGCGCATGAAGCTTCCCAAGCGTGAGTGCCTTACCTCTGTCCCGACAACCCCCCGCCCCTCACCTCAGAGAACCCTCATTCCTGCCCCAGGTGGGCCCACTGTCCTCACCCTCTGGTCTGGAATTCCAGCCCCTCATCTGGGTCTGAGCTCTCGGTCCCCGGGTCTGAGTACCCTCTTCCCTGGGCACTGGGGCCACACTCACGCTGTGCCTTCTGCCCCCACAGCTGCCAAGCCTTTGAGCCAGATGCGGATGGCCACTCCCATGCTGATGCGGGCGCTGCCCATGGCAGGCCCGGAGGTAAGGCCAACCCCAGGGCAGTAGGAGAGGGAAGCTTACCCCTCCTGGATAGAGGGCAAGTGCCAAGGGACAGGGGATGACACCTAGCTCAGGAAAAGCACAGCTGGAGACGGAGTCCTGGCTGTTTGGGGGAGGAACAGGAATTCTAGGGGTGAAGGAAGAAAGAGCCTCTTGGGGCCCTCTCTGGAGGAAGACCCAACACTCCACAAATTATAAAGTGCTTCTCATTTCCCAGAGCGTCTCACAGTCCCTATTTTCAGAGCCCTTGATATACAGATGATGTTTCTGTTCACAGAACTATCTTCTGTCCACAAAGCCTTGGGCAGGAAAGCATAAGCAGAGTAGAGGAACAGGATATTGAGGCAGGAAGGTAACAACCTGCTCAAGCTCTCACGGTGGGAGGTGGTAGAGATGGACTTGTTGAACATCTGGGAATCAGACTCTCACCCTGACCCCAGCTGCTGGCTCTGCTCTGGGCCCCACCCCCAGGGGCCAGTGCTGGGAACTCCTCCTCCCTTCCTTCCTTCCACAGCCCATGAAGAACGCCACCAAGTACGGCAACATGACACAGGACCACGTGATGCACCTGCTCCTGGTGAGTGGAGCTTGGCCAGGCAGCCCCCACCTCCCACCCCATCCCCACAGGCCCCTGGCCCG
>SJXQ01009091.1:29002-45951 GCA_006408695.1 Aepyceros melampus
GACTCTGCAGATTAGTGAAGCAACACAAATGTGGCCCTTAATGTTCTATGAAGTTCTGCCCTACTGCTCCCCACATTTTTGTGTTTGAGGTGGAAAAACTAGGGCCCAGAGTCTGGAAGTGACTTGCTGAAGATGCCTGTTTTATTCCTTCCCAAATTTTTACTGCATGTCTACTCAGCACCAGGCACTGTGCAAGGCTCCGGAGCCACAGTGGGGAGCAGTCAGATCAGTTCCTAGTCCACGGAGACCTCAGGCTAGCATGAGAGACAGACAAGTGACCAGGTGATGAGGGATGTGCAGGGGGCTTTGAGAGAAAGAGGCCAAGGATCTGGGGCCGGGAGTGCTGGGATGAAGTCGAGGGCTCCCTCTGAAGGAGGTGGGACCTGGAAGATGAGTAAGAGTCTGCAAGGATCTGAAGACTGAGGACTGTTGGTAGAACTGGCCTGGAACTGGGTCTCCCGACTCCTAGCCCCAGGGTGTTGTAGCTGGGCCCCTGGATTACTTTAATACATCCCCTTCCCCATTAGCTCCAGTGTGCTGAGGTCTGGGCTCCACACCTCAGAACCAAAGATCAGGGCAACATGAGCTGTACATTAAACCTTGCCTGTCTTGAAGCTTTTTAACCTTCTTTCCTGCTTTGCTACCCTGCAGAAGGCGGACCCCCTGAAGGTGTACCCGCAGCTGAAGGGGAGCCTGCCAGAAAACCTGAAACAACTTAAGGACTCCATGGACGGCTTGGACTGGAAGGTCAGCAGCTTTCCCTGCACTGGTACCCTGCCTCCCTGTCTAAAGCAGCCCTGGGACGAGGGGCATGATCAGGGAAGCCATTCTCAGGAAGCTGGAGGCGGCTTCCCAGCAGTTAAGAAGCTCCCACCATGGGAGAATGCTTGGACTTGAGGAACCACCTTGACCAAACCCTGTGGGGTCTCTAAGGGGGAACCAGGTCCCCACTGGCCCTCCAGTCTCTGTTCCCAGGGGCATAGTCAATAGGGTGGGAGTGGGCTACTAAGCCTGACCCTTTGCCTTATCTCCATTAGCTCTTTGAGAGCTGGCTGCATCAGTGGCTCTTGTTTGAAATGAGCAAGAACTCGCTGGAGGAGAAGCCCTTTAAGGTTCCACCAAAAGGTAAAGGGAGTGTGAACCTTGGGGAGGCAGGGTTTCTGGGAGCTCCCTCAGGGATGGGGCCTTGCGTGCTCCCTGATCCAAGCACAGGCTCTCCCAGCCTCCCAGCTCTCACTCCTTTCTCCTGCCTGCTCTTCCGGGCTCGTCTGCCCCCAGCCCCTATCCTGTCCCCTCAGGAGGATGGAACTGCACAGAGAGGCCTGAAGCAAAAACCACCCAAACATCCCAGGATCTTCCTCACCCAGCAATGCACCCTGCAGGCTCCCAGGAGAGGGCTGGGCTCACAATTCCCACCCTTTCAAGGGACCTCTCCCAGGCCAGACAGCCATGGCTGCCAGACAAGAGGGCCTTGGGGTTCTTCCATCTCATGGGTGACGTGTAACAGGGTCTTCAGCCCAAAAGCCTTTATGGGTGCTCTGTTCTCATCCTGGTGCTAATTGGCTATGTGACTTTGGGCAAGTCTCTTCCCTCTGGGCTTCAGTTTCAGAAGTGGAAGATCAAGGGCCCACCCACCCTTCCTGAACCCCAGGAATCTCCATCATAGATTCAGAGAGGGCACCTTGCATGCTATCTTGACCAACTTTCAGCTAATGTTCAAATCCCCTCTATAACAGCCTCACCACATGGTAACCCCCATTTCTACTTGGATACTGCCAGTAATGGGAGTTCAGACTTAGCAAGGAGTCTACTGTTTTTCTCTAGAAATCAGAATCATAGGTCCAAGTCTAAACTCTAATAGGTACTGAGTATCAGAAGAAATCATCATGTTCTGGGATGAATTAGCAACACAGCTGTTCACTTCCTCTCTGATCCTGGACCTGGTTGGTCCAGGCCTCAGTTTCTCTATCTGTGCAATTGGTAGAGCAAGTGCAGCCACTTGGACAGAAGGCATTAGGCACACAACAGTGGTATGTGGACCTCTGGTCTGCTGAGACCCCAGCCCAGAGCCCGCTCACTCACTGTGTTCACCGTGCCTGTCGCTTCAGTACTGACCCAGTGCCAGGAAGAGGTCAGCCGCATCCCTGCCATCCACCCGGGCGTGTTCAAGCCCAACTGCGACGAGAACGGCAACTATATGCCGCTCCAGTGCTATGGGAGCATCGGCTACTGCTGGTGCGTCTTCCCCAACGGCACCGAGGTCCCCCACACCAGGAGCCGCGGGCGCCATAACTGCAGTGGTAAGCAGTGGCCACTGTGCCAGGAGCAGGAAGGATCAGAAAGGCTGAGGGGCATGTTGTCCCCCCAGCACACCATGGGCTAGGACACGCAAGGTGCCGTCTCCAGGGAGCAGCCACTCAGCCATGCATCCACCCACTGTGCATTCCTTATTTATGTGTGTACTACCATTTCTCTCCTTATGTCCACACTCATCTACTTAATTCATTTGTCCTCCAACCCTTCCACTCTACCCATCCATGCGAGCATCCAGGGCCCTCCAGATCCACCCATCTGATTTCACCACCCCCTCCTTGGCCTCGCTCATTCAGTTCCCCAGCCACATCTCATTGCTGCTTGCAGCCATCCAACAAGCATCCTTCCGTGCACATCTGTTCTACCAAGCACCAGGCTTGTGGCAAGGTTGGGAAGAACTAGCCCACCCAGGCTCCTTGCCAATGGGCACAGTAGGCCAGACTGCAACTAACGAGTGGACTGTGCTCCTTTGCAGACCCAATGGAGATGGAGTATCCGTCATCTGGGCTGGAGGTGTAAGCAGGATTTCAGTCAGGTAAGCACCCTTGCAGGGCATCTGGTCCCCAGCAGCTTATCCCCAGAGGGGCCAACTTGCTCGTGGATGACGACCCCAGGCCATTCTCCAACTTCCTTCTCACAGATGAGGACCCAGGGCTGGGGGTTTTGGGGCCATGGCGGTAAATTCTTGTATCCAAGCAGGAGGCAGTGGAGGGTGAAGGGCCCTCGACTGCTCTGAGGCCACAGGATGCTGGGAGGGGCAGGGACAAGTGACTCTAGCCCTAACCTGCTGCTTCCCTCCCTGCAGTCGCCCTGTGAGCTCAGCAGACGCAGACGCCAGCACCCAGACAGCCCTGCAAAGGCCACAGCTTCCCTCCCTGCCCCAGCCCCCTCCTTTCCTCACACACCCCTCCCATTGCTGTCTCCCACTCTGCACCTCATTCTATGAGACTTTGCCCCTCCACCATCCTTGGACACAACAATCATATCAGAACGGCATAGATTAGCAGTACACTTGCTGCCCAAACTCCCATCCACTAGCAGGAATGCAAGGCCCACAGACATGGACCATGAGTGCGGCTGACCCCCACTGCTGACACCACAGCAGGCTGACATGGAACTCCAAGATCGAGGCCCATGGAAGTGGTGGGCAGGTGCAGGGAGAAGGGACGGCACTGTCCCAAGTCCCACGATGGACACCTCTGCTGTCCCCTCCCGTCCAGGCCTCGGCTTTCCAGCCCTTTAACTGGGGGCATGAGCCACCCCTTCCCTCTCTCCAGCATCATACACCCAGGAAGAACCAGCCTCCCCAAACTGCAGCCACTCCCCTCACTTTCTGCCACCCCCAGTTCCCTCTGCACAGCCAAGCTTGTCATCAGCCCTCCAGCCACGGCTCCTGTGAGAATAAAAGGTAGTGAGTAGAACACTCCTGGCTCTCAGCTGTTCTGTTGGGCATGGTCTGTCTACCCCAAGGGGGTGAACTGAAGACCTTGAATCCTGTGGTCGAGGAGGGAGGTCACAGCCTGGGGAGCCCACACACAGATGCCGGGCTGGGGGGCTGCAGTGTTTCAACACAGACCACTTCTCCATGTTTCACACACAGGAATACCTTACTTCCAAGAAGAAGAAACAGGCTCTTGCCCATAATTCTTTAAGCACCAGCTCTTCTGGGTCCAGCTTCTCCTGTCCCCGTTTTCATTTCTATACTAAGAACAGTACAAGTGTAATGACAGATGGCAACAATGCAGGCCCTTGTGTTGGGACCACCAGGGAGTGGGGGCGTGGAACTGGGGGCCAATGTCCTACTTAAGGGGTGGCCGCTATGCAGCCTCAGCCGCTTGTTGCCAGGAGGAGCCCAGGCCCCTGTGGTCACATTTCTGGACTTTCCAAAAGGAGCCCTAAATGAAAAAGTTTACTGAAATCTCTCCATTTCTAAGTCTGAAGACTTGCTAGGGGTCAAAGGAACCCAACAGGAAAATGCTCTGCAGCCTCTGTTCTAGCCAACACACTTAGAGGAAGAGAGGAGACCTGGGGAGGGGGGGGCGGTCCTTGCCCAGGAGCCCCCAGTTAAGGGTACAGTTGGCTGTCACCCTGACTCTCCCAGAACCCCCAGGCTTAGTGCTGTTTCTGCACGGACTCTCGCTGTCTCCAGCAGAAGGCTAAAAGCCTTGGACCTTCATGACCAGAGGTGCTTCACACTGCTCTGGGACCAGGGAAGTGGGTTCCTCCCCATCACCGCCATCACAAACTCCTGTGGATGTCACCCTGACACATCTTTTGAGTGCCTCCACTTCTTGCCTTCATCATAGCAGAACCTTTGTAACCTAGCCTGACCATGCCCAAGCTCCCCCTTAGCTTAGATGCCACCTCCTCCAGGAAGCTTTCCCCACCCCATCAGGGCCCTTCACTGAGTCTCCTCCTTTGGCAGACAGGGTGTCACTCACCACAGTATCCCAGAGTCTTGATACATTGTCAAGAATAAATCCTGAGCAGATGAGGTCTGTTCATCTCCCAGTGTCAGTCAGACTCTCCCTTCCAAGAATCAATCAATTGCACAGCGTTTGCCCAGAGGCACTGGGAACCTGCACCTTTCCTTCAAGTCTTTTATTTTCTGAGTTCTTACAAAAAAAAAAACCATACAAACAAAACAGGAAAAAACTGACAAAAGGAGGACAAAGCCTCAGCATCAGTCAGAGACCGGGGCCGAAGGAGCTGCAGACTGAGCCTCACTGTGTCTACAGAGCAGAGGCAGAAAGTCTTGAGGCCTCTAGGCATGTTGCAGTTGAGAAGGGAGGGGCAGGTCCTTAAAAATATATATATATATACTGTACACGTCCATCCATCCGAGGCAGCCTGTGCTGGAGAGAATTCAGTGAGCAGACATCATGGAGCCAGGCAGGCTTCTTCCTCCTCAGACCAGCCTCTCTTCAGGGCTCGCTGGTTTGGCCAGCATGGACATCGCAGCTGGCCATCATCTTCTGGGGAGGGAGGGGAAGTTAAAAATTCAATTCCCACTCTCGCTGGGCAGAGGGAAGAAGCATGGGGCTGGCCACCACTTGGCTAAGAAATCCCTGGGAGAAGGAGATATAAGACTTCCCCAACTTTTTCTCCACCAAAGAGAACAAATCAAAAGCTCTCCCTAAGCAGGAGAGGAGCATTAGCTAACCAAGGTGGATACCTGGTGTGCTGACTGTCCCAGGAACTGGGACGAGGGCTCACTGAAGCCTCACCACCTGCCCAGGCCTGTGCCACCCTGTTTACAGCAGGCTGCGGCTCGCTCCGCTAGGCGGAGCGCTCCACCCCTTCACCAGCACCTGGGAAGCACAGAGCCATCAGAACGGCCTGCTTTGAGTAAAACATGTTCCTTCCCATGAAGAAAGGCCCTCAAATTACAAAATTAGAAAGAAAAGGAGTGACAGTGGCGAAGGAGAGACTGAGCTGCCCCCAACCTCAAGCCTTACCCTCATGTACGAGGAGGAAGCATGCCAGCATGTCCCTCCGCCACCAAATCCCAGCAACCCCCACCTCCCCCGACCCGAGCAACTCAGTGGTGGTCACTGTCTGGACTCTCCTGGATCTTTCTGACTCTGCAGCTCTGATTCCCGGCATCACCCACTGCCCTTGAGGAACTGAACCCTCTTTCCCCAAAACCTCTTCCCCCTCAGGTCCACCCCCGAGGCCCAGTCTCGCTCCTGAGGACCACAGTGGGTGCTGGAGCTGACCACCTGCCCTCCCCAGTGAGCAAAGGGTCAGCAGGGGTTCCCAGGCCAGGAGTGTACCTGCCACCTGGCGTCCCTCAGACAGTCTGCTCTGCTGTCTTCTTCTTGAAGAGAGAAGTAGGAGAGGCTGTTGGACCTCAGATGTCTCCCCACCCACGCCACCCCCACGAGGAGGGGCTATGACAGTTCCCTCCCAAGGCTCTGTGGCTCCCCCAGAACAGATAGTGGGGACACACAGATCCTGAGGGTGCGGAGGGTGCCCCCGAGCCCTGGAGGATGGAGCCCAGGACTCTGCAGCAGCAGACGCTGCGATTTTCTGACCATGGCTGTGGCCCTGCTGGCCGTGGTGAGAACCGCATCTGGGTATGAGGAGCTGAGGGCCCCTGGTCAGGCGGTCAGCCCTTGACATGCATGAGGCAGACCCTGAGTGTTTCTGCCGTGGGGATTCCCCGCCAGCTGGGGCACACACATCCAAGGGAACCTTTTCTCTCACCCAGAAACCTGCAACAGCCTAGCTGGCCTTGCGGGCCCAGGGGGCTTCTCTTTTCTTCACCTGTCACAACAGCCTCCTGCCTCACAGGCAAGACAGGGCCGCCCGTGGCTCGCACATGCATAGACGCTGGGCCCCTCGGGGAGGCCCCCACCTCCCAGCTTCTTCTCTCGTGTCTCGCAACACACAAGCTCCCATTCGGGGCCCTGAGAATGGCAGGGGCGCAGGGCCTGGCTCTGGCCCATCCCATCCCCTACCCCTATCCGGAGGCTGGGGCGGATCACATTCACCCGGGGACTGGGTCTGGGTCCCCTTTCTAGCCCAAGACTCCTCGGGACCCACTCTACCTTTCTCTTCCTTTTCTTCTGTGATGGTGAACCAGGGTCTTTGGTTGAGGCCTTCTTTGCTTTCTTCTTCTTTTCCTTTTTCTCCTTGTCTTTTTTTTCTAAGGGAAGAAAGTAAAATTGCTAAACAACAGATGCTAATCTTAAGGGTTGGGGTCAAAGTGGGCAGACAGGGCAGGCCTCCAGGGGCCCTACAGCAGCTCTCTCCTCTCCACGCCCCACCCCCTGGGGAGCCATCGAAGCACAAGTCTTATGACTTCTGCCCCCGTGGAAGCCCTGGACTGTTACCATTTTACTCACTTTGTAAAATTTCTACACACTGATTTTAAAAAGACACTTTCAACCTGTAAAATGGGAATGAGTGGCCACCCATCAGACAGGGCTGGGGTGGGGGTTAAACGTGGCCTGGCTGCATGAGGACTCCAGCACAGAATGCAGCAAGGGGCGGCTGCTATCCAGGAGCCTGGACCCCAGGAGCCTCGGCTGCCAGTGCACATAAGCTGTGGCTGCCGTGAGGGAGTGCAGGGCTCTGCGAGCAGAACACGCCCTGGAGCTGTGAGCGCCATCCTGGTGTTGGTGGCTCCGCTGCTCAAGGACCTGGTTCCGGCTTTGCCCACCCTGCTCCCAAGATGGACAAGACTTTCTCAGCCCTCTCTGTGCTGGCTGAGGGCCACCCGCCCAAGTGGTGAATGACAGCCTTCAGCTGTCAAGGACTGGGGGAAGTATGCTCTGGGCTGCAGCAAGCACTTACTCTTGTCAGATTTCTTCTTCTCTTTCTTGATCTTAAGGTTGCCGTGGTCTCCCCCGTCACCCTTCGGAATCCCCAGCTCCCCTACTGGCTTCTCCTTGGCCCCTTGAGAGCCGGGAGACTCCTTCTCCTTCTTCTCCTTGACATCACCACTTGCTCTGTCCTTCTTGGATTTCCCTTTGACAGTCCTGGGGGCCTTTTCTGAGGAGACCACATGTTCCCCACCATCCGCAGCTGCCAGCTGCTTCTTTTTCTTGCTCTTGGGGGCCTTGGGGGCTGTCTGGTCTTCAGACAGCTTCCGCTTATGGCCCAGGCGGCCCTTCCGGTTGCCTTCCTTGGCGGTCTCCACGGCCTTCTTCCTCTCCTGCTCCAGCAGCTCCGTGAGCACCTTTGCCACCGAGGCCTGCACCTGCGCCTCGCTCAGGGGCCAGGGCTCACTCAGGAGGCGCTGGGTGATGTTGCTCTGCAGCGCCAGCATGGAGGCTGGGGGACTCCCAGGCCCCTTCCCAGGCTTCTGAGGTGTGGCACCAGCCTCTTTTCTGCCTATGGAGAGAGGACCTGGGGTTATGACCTGAGAGAATTGGGGACTAGACCTCTGGTGGCATGAAAGCCAAGGGGGTCCAGCATAGACCTGACCTTCTCTGATGCAGTACAGATGGGACCGTGGGAACCTGCTGGGTCTCCTGCCCACACCTCTCCGCCTGCTTCTAACTCAGAGCTCTTTTCATGTTTCCTCACGCTGAAAACTCAAGTTCAGGCTGGGGATGAAATTAACTCCAGCATGTTAATCAAAGGGCTTGTAGTATTAGTTGCTCAGTTGTGTCCAACTCTTTGAGACCCCACGGACTGTAGCCCACCAGGCTTCTCTGTCCGTGGAGTTCTCCAGGCAAGAATACTGGAGTGGGTTGCCATTTCCTTCTCCAAAAGGGCTTGTAATCCGCCAACAAATCAAACAATCTATGGGACAGGATAGACGGCACCTTCCAGTCAGGAGCCCAGGGCAGGGAGACAGGATGCCCGGGCCCTGGGTCTGAAAACCAAACTCAGTTCCCTGTTTATAAAATGAGGCATTGGATGAACAATAAATCCCCTCACTGTTCTAAACCACAGATGCATCAAAAAAAAGCCAAGGTCATGTAACCATCCAACTTATGCCCACTTGTACCCTGGGGGCCTGCAGCCCTCTGTGGTCAGAGGTCCAGGTGGTTTGGCCTGGGGGTGGGGGCTGCAGAGAATATGCACACGGCGGCTGACTAAGCAGGTTTACTGCCTGCCAGAGCAACTTCTGCTGCAGCCTTTGTTTAGAATTTTCCACGCCTCTGCTCTCCTTTGATAATTGTGTGCTGACTACACGTGTGAAAAAAACCTTCCACAGCCCCCTCTAAAATGTCTCCTTGTCACACCCGCCTCTCACAAAGAGAAGAACACTGGGGAAGAAAATGAGCAATGACTCCTCTTGCTGACCCAGCACTGGGAAAGCTGCAGCTAGAGGCCCTAGGACTGGGAGCTGAGCATATGTCCCAGCACTGCCCCAACTTCGCAGGTCCCTTTGGGTTCTCACAGCGTAAGAGTGGCGACGCCCTGGGCTCTGGAGGTGCTGGTAGCTTGGCCCTGGCTCCATGTGGGAAGAATAAAGCTGTTCCTTCAGGGTGCAGTGGGACCTGCAGCAGCTCTGGCTCCTGAGCCCCGGGGGGCTGGGGAGGTGGGCAGAGGGGGATTCCCAGGGCAGAGGGAGGCCCCCTTCAGTCCTCTGGTGCTTTGTGGCAAGAACAGGAGTCAGCTAGAGAAGGGAGCCAAGGAGAGCACAGGGTGCCTCAGCAACCCACTTCTCTGCCTCCTGTCTACCACACACCCTAGAATGCCAAGGCCAGGGGACCTTGCGAGCTGGCCAGGCAGACCCTCAGAGACACCTGTCCCGGAGTGCTGGCACAGTCAGCAGTGGCGGACACCTTAGGCCAGGTGACCTGAGCACTCGAGTCTGCCCTCCAAATACCACGCGACTTTCTCTACATGTGCCATGCTCCGTATGTGCCACCAATGGACCCACCAACCCCTGCCCTGTATGGTTAGGGCACCGAGGTCCAGAGTTGCCACGGCCTTGGCTGAGGCTTCAGAGCATGTCAGTCCTTTGCCCAGGGTCTTCACCATGTGCAGGAGACTTCTTCAAACGTGACCCCATCTTCTGTCTGAGCTATTCCAAGTACCTACACCCTGTACCAGGAGCCCACTTGTTAGGAAGAAAAGTCACAGGAACAGCTAGAGAGCGCCAAGGCCTACCCTGAAAGTCAAGGTGCACTTCCTCTAAGGTAGGGAGCAGCCTACAGGGTGCAGCAGCATCTCTCAGGGCTGGATAACTCGACCTCTGGGCGGCCCTAGACTACAGGAGCCAGACTCTAGGGCACAGGCCCCTACACTTTTGACGAGCACCTCCAGGCCTCATGTAGCGGTACCAGACCTCACTTGGGGAGGCCCTGCTGGCAGACAGGACCATGTTGGTGGGACTGCTCCTGAGGGAGGCAAAGGGGCTCCTTGCCTTGTTCTTCCACATCCTGCTGTGTCCTTCCTGCGGCCTTCGACTCACCTGTTTTAGGGGCCATGGTGCCTGCTGCTTGTGGGGCTCCACTTCCTGCTTGCCCTCTGGGGCATCGCTGGTGGCCGGAGCAGAGGAAACAGAGGGGCTGGTGTCTGGTTTGGGAGTGGCCTTTGAAGTCTTGGAACCAGCTGGAGTCAGCCCAGGAGTCACAAAACCTGAGAGGAGAGACTGAAGAAGCCCAGGGTGAAGAAGCCCAGCAATGCATGGCCCACTAGAGGAGATCAGCCCCGGGACCCTCAGGCCAGCTGGGCGGCGGGCACATCGGCCCTGTGTGCGCACCTCCTGCACTACTAAAATTAATACATATTTTAAACAGGCTCATTTAAAAAGGAAACTTATTACTAATGCAAATGGAAAAGCACTAGCACTTGCCACATAAAGATGATAACCTTAAAAGAAATCCCATCTGTTATCTGTTAAGAGAATGTTTTTATCTGGAAATCACCTAAAATCAAGGTAAACCCTTTCTATAGACTCCAAGAGTCTGCTTCTCACAGCTTTATGCTGAAGTGGGACCTCAGGAGAGAAGCCATGCAGACAGGACCCTGCCCAGGGCCCCTGGAAAGAGGACGGGCCTGGTCCCAGACCCATGACCCAGGGCATGGCCTCAGCCTACAACTGCATGGTGAGTGAGAGCCCGGCCTGGGGTTCCCACCTCAAGGCTCCCGAGACCACCAGCCCCTTCCCTTGCAATTACCTGGGAAGGTGCCACCACCTCGTCGTCACTGGACTCTGTTGTGGTCTCTTCCACCAACGTCTCCCTCCTGGAGGGGGCTGAGCCTACGGGAGAAGCACAGGTAACTGTTGGGAACCCCAGGTTTTTTCTGCCCGCTGGACAGGCCAGAGCGCTCCGGGAGCAGGAGGGCCCCGAGGTGGCCTGTCCCTGTTTATGTGCCTCACCCTCTGATCTAAGGCATCATCTGTCCCTCATTGATCCCTTCCATGATCTATTGCTATTCACAGCATTTCCAGTGAGACATCTGCATGCCCAAACCTTCTAATCCCCAAGAGAGGTATGGTCGTGGGAATCTGGGGATCAGTAGGGAAGCCTGATCCCAAAAGGTTGGGCATGGCCAAACAGTCAAGTAAAAAGGTTGTTCATGTCATGTGGACCAATTTGGTCATGGGGTTGTGTAGCTGGGTAAACTGAGGTCCTGCATGAGATGCCTAGGTCAAAGTCATAAAACATGGGCAGCTACAGAGCAGAGATCTGAGCCCAGGGCTCCACCAGGCCCTCCAGTATTTCCCTCCCAGGAGCCTCACCTGGTCTGTGGGCTGACGGGGCCGCCTGGGACCCCTTGGCATCATCCTCGCTTCCTGAAGAGCTGCTGTTGCTGTCATCTGAGGTTGCAGGGGCCTTGGCTGTGGGGTGCCCCGAGGGAGTGGCTGTGGCCCGCTGAGCTGCAGGAACTTCAGGCTTTCTGAGCTTGTTGGACATTCTGACCTGGGTAGGGGTGCTCTGGGGACTCGCCGTGGAGAGTGTTCCCACAGCACTGTCGGTCTGATTTGGGGAAAGGAGAATGGAAAGGGAAAATTAGGGGAAATAAGATCTGGTGCTTACTGAATACCTCAGGGAAGGGCCAGGCACCACTAGAGGCTTTGCAAACAGGCCCCATTTAATTCTCCCACCATTCTCTAGGATGGGCAGTTGGAGACTCCCTGGCAGTGATTAGGACTCCAGGATTTCACTGCTGAGGGCCTGGGTTCAATCCCTGGTTGGGGAACTAAGATCCCTCAAAATAAAAGTTTTGGTGGGGGGGCATGCACAGTAGAAGCCTGGGAAGGTAAATGCGCATGCTGAGGTCACAGGGTAGCTAAATACTGGCGCTGGGACTTGGGCCCCTGCCTGCAACCTGCCTTCTACCTCCTGTGTCTCTGAATACTATCCCCTCTGGGGTGAGGCCTGGCCCCCAACTCCCCAGCTCACCCCACTTGAAGACGGGGTCTTGGCAGCAGGAGGCTGGGCCTCACTGGCTTTCTGGGCAAGAACCTTCAGGGCAGCCTGCGTCAGCGGGAGGTTCCTCTTGGTCACCTGTGAAAGGCAAAGGTGAGGAGCTAGCCTGCTCCATGCAGACAGGACCCTGCCCAGGGTCCCCAGAAAGAGGATGGGCCCAGACCCATGACCCAGGGGCTGGGCTCAGCCTAAGACTGCATGGGTGGGTAAGAGCCTGGCCTGGGGCTCCCAGGTTCTTGGCATGCCATCTAGGCCACATCCTGCCTGGCTGGGGTGGGAGGGGACCTGTAGCTGCCAGAGGAACCTGGAGGTGGAGTGGAGGGCTGAGGGGTGTTCGAAGGGGCACTGCCACTGACTGGGCAGAAAATAAGCTAATAGTATCCTTCTCAGAGGATCCACAGACAGCTCCCAGCCCAGGGGAAGGAAGGGGCTCAGGTCCCCCCGAGGCCCCAGCACTGAGCCTGAGCCTCTAGACTATCGGCTGCAGCAGACTCCTCAACAGGCTCCCTGGGGCCGCTCCTGTTTCCCACACGTGCCAGCAGCCAAGGAGAGAATGGAACGAGGACTGGGTGTGATCCCTCACCAAAACCCCCAGGTCCCCTTCAGCCTTCACCATGGGCCGTGAGGCCTGGCCCCTCTGTCCCTGCTCCTCCACCTTCTCCCAGATCTCATACCCCCAAGCCCTCCCCCAGAGGCTTCTGCGCCTGAGTCTCCCTGCTTGGAGGGCTCCCCAGCTTGCCCAGGCCTGGCTGCTTCTCCAGCCCCAGCGTCGCCTCCTCTGAGAGGCCACCCCAGCCTATCCTTTCTAAGGCAAGTCATCCCACTGTTTCTTGTTTACATCGATACTACTCCCTTCAAAGCACCCACCAGTTGGTGAGTACTTTAACTCTTGGTCTCCTTGCTTAACGGCTGTCCCCCACCTTGGGAATTCCATGAGGGCAGGGCCCCTCCCTGTCTTCTTCCTGCTGTACCCCCAGTTCCCAGCATGGACAGATGCTCAGCACCATCTGCTGGCTGAAAGGCCAAATGGATGCAGGTTGGTGGGTGCAGTGACCACAACCTAGCCACCCACTCAGCAACCATGGTCCCAGGAAGCTCTTTTTGGGTTAGAGGTCGTGATGAGCCCCAGTGGTGGAGGTGCCCAAGTCCTGCTTTGGCCTATCCAGCTCTCGCTCCTGCCATCTCAGGAAAAAAGGGGGCGGGTGCAAAGGCTTGGGAAAACAAACGGCTATGGCCCCACAAGCAATGGGCCCCAGAAACAATGAACTAGGATCTAGGAGCCCTGGGTTCTGACCCTGCCTGATCCTGGACGCGTCTTGACCCTCTTGCTGAGGGCGTTTGAACAATGAACCATTAACTCTCCCCTGCTTGGCTTTTAGGTTCCGGCAAGGACCAAAGAAATAAAAATGCACTGAAAATAGTGAAGGCTAGGAAGAACACTATTGGTCACTATGATGAACATTAACAAAGGGCAACTTTTGTTCACGGCAAACCTAGAGAGAAAAATCAAACCAAAAGCCTGGTATTATTGGAGAAGCTGCTGGAGTCGTGCTGGTTCTGCCCAGCGGGCCACGTGCCAGAGGATGCTTCCTGACCTTTGAGGGCACGGATCAGGGCTATGGCCAGGCCAGGAAAGGCCCTGGCTTCCACCGGGTGGGTCAGAGCAACTACAGTGCCACCCAGCAACCCTGAGGGGAAGTGGTGTTGAGGAGGGGCCCCTCAGCCCACTGGCCCGGCAGCGCCCCCTTGCCCCCCAGGTACCTGAGTGGCTGAGGCTTCCTGCTTCTTGCCTTCAGACCCCTGACTTGTGTCCTCACTGCTGGGAGCCCCCACCACACTGGCTCTGAGGGGCGCTTTTGGAGGTGCTGTGGGCACAGTCACCACGCTGGTCCTAGTGGCTGAGATGGAGGGGGAGGGGGATGTCAGGGCAGAGCAGCCCTGTGGCCTCCCCCAAGCAGCAAGACCCACTCTGTTCTCAGCCCATCCTGGGGACCTCGTGCGGTGCCCAGGGCCCATGTGGTAGAAGCCCCTTAAACCCCCTCCCAAGCCTTCCAGGCAGGAGCGGCCTCTGTCTCCATGTTTTATAAGGAGATGAGACGGCAGCTGTGGGCAACACCCCAGGCCTCTTCCTCAGCCCCTCCCCATCTGCAGTCCCCTTGCTGGCTAAGCTGCTCCTCCTGAATGACAGGCAGAGCACTGGAGCCAAACACGACTCTGCGCATTTAAAACCTTCTTTCTTAGAAAAGCCTTGGTCATGTGCAGAGGCTCAATCGCATGTGTTCACTGCAGCACTGTTTGTAACAGCCCAATACACCAAATAAAACCCTTAGCTTCCTCCAACTTGACACTGGCTGAAAAAACTGCAGGATTCCCAGGTGACCACTCTGTAGCCACTGGGGATCACGCTGTAACTACGGAATGTCACAACATGTCAAGATTACTGAGCATATGTACAGTATGGTCTCACTAAAAATACACAGTGTACCTTTGGTTTTTGTAAAGTTAATAGCTGTAAAATGTTAACAGTGATTATTTTGGACAGTGGGAGTACAAGTGATGCTTTTTTGTGTGTGCTAATCTATATTTCCTAATAAACCCACCAAGATCAGGTATTAATATCCTCATCAAAAAGTGTTCTGGTAACAACAATGATAATGATTACCCATTTTCTTGCTATCACTGTCGGAATCGCAGATTGTCAAAAGTCAAAAGAAAACCCAGATATGGTCCTGTCTCCAAGAATTCCTCCCTATACCTCTCTGTTTAGGGATTACTTGATTTCCTTCACATGCCACCAGGAATGAGAGGCTCACTACCCTGCAGCTCTCTCCAAGTTCAGTCAGCCAACTGTTACAAGGCTCCTCCTAAACTACAAACCTGGTCAACGCAGCTTCGAGTCTCTAGTCTGGGTTCTACCTTTTGGAGCCCGCACAGAGAGGCCCTGGCGCAGTTATTGCTCAAGCCAGATCCTCGTGGGGATGAGCCAACATAGGGTCGAGACCTTGTCCTAAGCCCCTCCAGACCAACTACTTGTTGAGACTCAGCCATTGGCAACTCAATGGATGTGTGCGCGTGTGTGTGCGTGTATGTGTGTGTGCACACATCTGGCAGCTGCAGCCAGGGAGTCAGCCCTGCAGGGTGGCCCGTGCTCACCAGGAGTCGGGCACTGTGTAGCGGGATCACGTCCTCGTCCTCACTCTCAGAGGAGCTCCTGGCTGTGCTCTCCGAGGCCTGAGCCTTCCTCGGGGTGCCTGTAGCCTGCGCTTGGGTGGGGGTAGCAGCTGGGCTAGCTGGACTACGATTAGGGTCGACAAAAATCAGAGGGGTTTTAATCACCTTGAAAAACAAAAACAAAACATACCCCCCCAGTGATTAACAGCTTGGCCAGGGGAAAGGGAAGGTGGGTAGGGGAGGGTGTTACAAGGCAAGGGTTCCAGAGAGCTCCCAAGGCTCTGCCAGCTCACTCCCAGCTTAGGCACCCGCCAAGACCCTGCACAGCTCCTTAGAGCTCACAGGAGCCCACCCAACCCTCAGAGGAACCCCTGAGATCAGCAGTATCAGCTCCATCATACAGATGGGAAAACCACAAGTCCTGAGGGGAGGGAGAGTTGCCCAAGGTCACACAGCCTAACTGAAGCCGAGTCAGGTTCAGAATGTGGAGGTCAGCCTCCTTCCCCTCGCTGACTTCAGAGACATGTACCTGCTGTGCGGGGCGCTCTGAGCAACGTCCCGTCAGCTGCCTGCCTGTTCACCTAGGGGGCTGTCCACAGTCTAGCTGCCCCCATGCCCGGGACTCTGATGCTGCCTCCTGCCAGGACACAGGAATGTGGCCCAAACTACACAGGCCCAGGATCTTCAACAAGTAAACTGCTCAGGGAAAACCAACTAAGACCAAAGGGACCCAATGTAGCCGGTGACCCTTATCTAGATTCCTATTTGACCAAATAGAGAAAACGTCATGAGGCATCTGGGGAAATGGGGACGCTGACTAGGTGGGCCAACTTTTTAGTGATTGTGCTTTTAAAAAAAAAAAACAGTGGTGTTGGGGAAGAGAGTGAAGATGTGGATTGAACTAAGACTGGTCACAAGTCCAGAACTACCAAAGCTGGGATGGTGACTGGCGACTCTACACTGTTCTAGCTTGGGGCATGCTCTGCATTTTCCAGTAAGACACTGAAAAAAAAAGAAAAAAGTAACCTCCCTGTGAACTCTTGGCGGACGTCTGGGAACCACAGCTCCAGTGAACATGCCCACTGCATAGAAGGACACCTGGGGAACCTACGTTCCAGTCCCCAGAGAGCTGACCTGGTCTGAGTTCTGCCCCCACCCCCTGACCCAACAGGGAGACAGAGGGCAGCAGGAGAGAAGGGAGCTACCCATGGCCATGGTCTGGAACCCAGCTCTCTGCCCACTCCACTGGGCCTGACTCCGCGTCCTCCAGGGTGCTGCAGGAAAGGCAACACGAAATGGAAAGCAGAAAGGGGCCCGCCCGAGGGGGAAGCTCTGCCGGGCCTGGGCCCTGCCTACCCCTGCCAAACAGCCTCCCCCACAGCCGCTCTGATCTGCCACTTCCAGAGACTTCCTTCCCACATGATGAAAGAGAGAAGGATGGAAGTGGGAGAAGGCTTTCAGTTGAGGGAGGGGGGATCTATATATATGTGAGAAGACAGAGGAACAGATTGTCGGGGACGAAGAGAGGCAGCGAACCCACTGAGGCAAACAATAGCGTCTGGGATATTAAAAGCAGCTCCGCAGCAGAAGCCTCCACCCTGCTCTACCTGCCCACGCTGC